>JANAVB010025834.1:0-39918 GCA_029216955.1 Iris pallida
TAATGTTAATATTAATGTTAATGTTAAGTTTAATGTTAATTTTAGTATTTAATGTTAATATTAACATTAATATTAACATTAAATTACGGCCGAGAGTGAGGGAGTTTTCTAAGGGGGGCTTTTGATCCACTTCCTATATATATATATATATATATATATATATATATATATATATATATATATATATATATATCATAATGTGGATAGCTAGATTTGAACAAAAGACCTCTTGAGTATAGAACTTAAACTTATTAAAATAACCAATTGAGCTAACCATTTGATTGGTAAATATTTGAATAAATTAATCTAAAATATATGATAATTAATATAAAAGAAACTATATACGAGGAAATCGGAAACTTAGGAGCGGAAAGGAAACAGAAAACTCAGGGGGAGCAGACGCTCACCCTCAGCCTACGGTGGATCTGCCCCTGCTTAACCCCAAAGCTAAGGTTGGCTAGCTGGTTTGCACAAAGGAATTTAACACCTTGAAAACTCGGTGGTGCTTGGCCAAAGAGGTTGACAAAAAAGAGTTACCTTCTGAGGTGATATTAAAACAGAAAATGTACTTATGGTCATCTAAGGGCCTCAAGAAAAGACAATCATTTGCTTCATGTATTTAGGTGTATGTTACATCAAAAAAGAAACTGTAGCAAGGGTCTATATGTTCCGTCACTTTCTTTTTCTTTTACTCTTGTAAGAGTAACAAACGAGTCAAAACTATTTTCTTTTTCTTCTCCTTTCTCCCAATTTCCCACTAACCAAACACAGGCTAAGAATACCCAGCCAAACCTACACAAAACCAGTAGCAGAACTCCGGCGTAGATCAGATACTGAACAAGGGGCAAAAAACCTGACTTACAAAATGGAGGAATTACATATATAGGGAAGAAAAAATGTTCCAGCCTTTACTAATTGTTGAGGAAAGGTGGAAGGAGACTGGCTTTGCACATTTGAGTGAGATTGTTTGTTACCAGCATATTCTCCCTATATACGAGGGAATATGCCAAGGATAAATGTAGGTAATAGCAGGGCAATACAGCCCCCACATGCCTGAAAATTCATGCTAGAAGGTTGGTGTAAATTAATTGTTTCATATATTTGTTGGGGTCTGCACGTAAATGCTAAGGTTAGAAGCCAGGTAACACACATATTTCTCGTGCATGGTGAAGCTACCTTATATCTTTATACCATCCTAAATATTAGCCAGAATTCTTAGTCCTCGTTTATTCTTTACTGTATCTCCTTGATAAAAAAATATAAATGTTCATTCGTCAAAGTTTACCCGGCAATAGAGCTTGAACTTTGTATAGTAAAGACCATCAGCCAAAATTAACAAAGCATGTTGTCGCTTGATTGAGAACCACTGCAATAAGACTAAGAATCAGTGATTGCATTGTCGATAAAAATTTCAAAATTAGTATAATGTAACTCTACTCATAGAAACAGCTCCAGTTGATTCGACCGTTCAAGTGTAGAAGCATAAAAGCTACCCACAAATGCAGTTTCAGTGACATAATACAGGCACAACAAAGCAGACCCAAAGTAACTTATTGTATCATGAGGAAAGATGAATGCATAGTTTCATCAGTCAAACTATAGTTTTGCATTAGTAGACTCAAAGTCGCTAAAGATGGGGCATCAGCTGCATGGAAAGGAACTTTACTATAAAAAGAATGTGCCTTCAGTCTCGAAAACAAAATTGTTCTTCTCATGTGCAACGATATTGACAGCATTATTTATTTTATTATTTCTTCATCCAATTTCTTCTGTATCTCATATATTACTTCATTTTTTTACTGATATTAATCACTTGAATAAGTTGAGAAATGGAAGTTAACTTAGAAGGGAAAAAGGTGAGCACCAGATATTGCCACTTAACCATAGTGCTCTTCAATTTCACTTCTGTAAGTATCAAAGCAAAATGCATATGTTTTTACTTCAACTTGGATTCCTAGCCTAGTAGAAGAATTGTTCATAGTTCTTTGGGTATCAAACCTCATTCTCATCTCGGCATTTGCTACCAGTTTGTCCACTTGATAAGACCCTGGTACCTATTCAACATCTAGAGTGAACCCCATTTAAAGTTGGAAGCCAAAATTAATCTCACACTTGAGGCTCCAGACTTTCTTCAATTAAGTAATATTTTAACTCTTTGGTTCTCCTTGACATGACTGCAGTCCCAAGAATTTTCTCCTAAGTTATTGTTCCTTATGTAAGTTGATTACTGCTTTCTCATTCAAGGATAAAAATTCAGTGGGAAAATGAGCATTAAAATACTGCTTGTCTGCACTCTGCAGTTGGTTGAACTCTGAAAAAGCAGGAAGTGATGGTGAAGGTGCAATGTACCAACATCTGTGAGTTATATAGTGTGATGAACAATTTGGTCGTGAATTCTAGACAAAGAACATAGCAATGAAAAAGCCAAATGAACCCCATAAGGGAATAGAAGAAGGTACAACACCATCTTATTTGTAAGTGCCCAATATAGGTCAGTAGTACGATGTTTAGGATTAAACGATGCTAGATATAGCGCAGGGCTTGCGCCATGATGCTGAATTTAAATTTTTCTTGTTGACTGGCCATGGTATTTTGACATTTGCAATTTTTATCGCACTACCAATACAAAAAAGTCAAAAGTAAAACTAAAGTTTACCTGTGAACCCTTCCTGAATTTTTCTTTTGCAACCTCGGGCAACATGTGCTTACTGTACCTTCCTGTTCCATGTGGGCCAGGATCCTCGAAACTGACAGTGGAGTGAAACCAACACAAACAAATTGGAAAATTAATTACTTAAACAAGCAAGTAAAGTTTTCTGACAGGAAAGATCAAGCAACTAAGTATGTTTTTTTGTGAAAATGGAAATGAGTATAAGTTGTAAATGCCAAATAGCATTTACAGAAATTTAGTCAGCAAAAGGTATCCTACAATCTTAAGAAAATATAAACAGCCAGCATAGTTCTCCCTTCCTCGTATTCCTAAAGTCTCTGACCAATCCCTCTATGCTTCCTTTTAGGTAAAAGCAAAAGAAAAGTGTGGAGATAAATGAGAGCAATATCAGTTGGCTTACCAGTCGATAAAGCTGACATTTGTTTCCATTAAATAGTTAAACACATAATCAAAATGATGCAGTGGTACACAGCTGTAACAAAACAAGTTTAAATGTTAAAAATAATGGTAAATTATATTAAAACAATTTAGGTTTTACTCTTACTGAATGCAATCACCTGTCAGAAAGCAAAACAAAATGCTGATTATCCGGATCTTGAAGTGCATTTGCCAAGAGCCTCTTCTCTGCGTCAACCATTGAAATTTTCCCCCAAACCACCTACATGCATTTTGGTTGTATGATATATGACTGCAACTTTGGTTTCAAAATAAACATTACCTCGTATAGCAAAAAAATTGTACTAAAATGATCATTCTGATCCACAATAACTGGTACTAGTAAATGCTTTCTTAGATAATTATTCAACACACTATGTGCAAAATGATCAAACTTAGGTTCATTCAAGCTAGACAACAGTATTAAAATCCCACCTATCCACCGCCTCTCCCCTATTGACGGCTTCACAGCCCACTTACAATTCAACCAATATGATGTCTCGAGCAACGTTTCCAAGGAGGCTAGACACTCTCAAGCAGTAAGGAACCATAGACCTAGGCAATATGTGGTAGCGTTTTTCTAGTAAAAGTAGTTACCAGTAAACAACAAGCGACAAATATAATCGACTATTTGAACATAAAATAACATAAATGCATAAACTGTTTGTTCTTATATGATAGAAGACTCTGTAAATAAATGTTAGTTGTTGATCATATGTTGACCATGAGTCAAATGTGAGTTTTTTTAAATCAAGAGTTAATGAAGATATAACTTTTGGCACTAAAGGATTATTTATTTATATAAATAATCTATCGTGAAATTTCGGTTTGTTATTTGCAGGCCAATATTGTGAACAGACTAAGATTATCAAATTGTATTGAAACTAAAAGTTGGCTTTAACTCTTAATGAATTTGAACTTTTTGACATTTTCCTTTAACTCATATAGGGGCTCTACGGTGGTCTAAATTTCGTATTGGTCGGCCGGTTAATTTGATTAATAAAATAACCAATGAAGGAGGATTTCAATGTGGCCACATGACTGCAATTAATTGACCCCATGTAATCCACAATCATCCATAACCAACCCTGTACCGGGTGCATAATGAGAACACTTAAAGATAGGTTTGTAAATATTTACATAATAGTATAAGCATATTTGTGATTAAATGATGTTATACGTAAACTAGCTGTGTCAACCAATTACTACACCAAACCATTTTGTGGGTAATAAATAGGTTATTCACACACTTTAATACATCAAATTACACTATTTTCTCTGTAAAATATTTACATGCATAAGTAGATAGGACGACTGTATCAAGCCAGCTAGACGGTCCGCCTGAAAGTGCCCTGAGACCACTGGGATGCCCAGCCTTTTAAAACTGGCCTAACCGTAGCTCCAGTCAATGTCTTCTGTTAAACATCAGCTAGACAGCTACCTCTTGCATATCTATTTAACCTCAATCCTAATATAAGATACTTGGTGTACCAAGCCGCGTACAACATACATGGGTGTCAATCACCTATCTATAAACCAACATATTCAGATCCATTTATCCAATTACTAGTTGTGTCACTACCACATTTCTAGAACAAGGGTATTTTTGTCATTTCACAATTTATATATATATATATATATATATATATATATATATATATATATCTTTTAATATGATGGCTGTATTTATTAGTAGGCTAGCTTATTCATTAGTCATGGTAGACCCATTTAGATTGACTTGAGCAATAAGTTTGAATAATTAGAATCTAGTCATGAATAGGTTGATAACAAGCCTTAATTAGAGCCAAACCACTTAGCCCACTTAAGGACCTACCTAATACTAAGTGTAATGAAGAGATTAGGGCTTGTCTAATGCCTATTTAAACCCCTTAAACCCCCAAATGGCAGCCACCATTCATTTAGGATTTTTTCACCCATTTCTTCATTCTATCCTCTTCCAAATTGTCTCCTCCTTCCTCCATTTGTTGTGCTAAGGCTTGGGGGAGCTCAAGGAGGCTTGGTGGAGGCTCTAGCTAGGATTGGAGAGCTCTTTCTTCATCCATCTTCCCCAATTCGTGGAGCTTGGTGTAGGCTTCATTCTACATAGGTATAACCCTCTAAACTTCCATTTTCATGGTTAAAATTCATGCATTCATGTAGGAGACCCTACCCATGACTATTAGATAGTAGATTGAGGTCCTAATGAGCCCCATTGTGATGATTACATAGGGTTTAATGTCCATTTTAGGGAGGCTACAAATTGTGACCCCAAGGTGTTTGTAGAAATGTCACAATGGCCATATAGGTTCTGTTTTAAAAATCTCTTCATTACACTTTAGATTCTCAAGGTTATCAATGATAAGTGTTCATGAGATTCTAAGGTATTTACATACAATATATATATGTATATATTTATGTGTATGGTTGAATGTGTGATGAGGGGTTGTGAGTGAGCCATTTTGTGTTCACTGTTGTAGTGAACTGTGGCATGGTGTCCTGTTATTGGAAGAGTTGAGAGGGCTCGGGCAGACTTGGCAATCCTCGTGTACAGGAGCTTGAGAGGGGACTTGCCCTGCTATTCAGAAGTAGGTATGTAGGAGAGGAGCTTTTTCATGTATATATATGCTAATCTTATTGAGATGTGTTTATGCAGTGTATCATGGGGCATGTGGGCTATAGGTGCTCTGTCAATGTGCCACAGTATGTTAAGGAGCTGTTGTGAGTTCACTAGAGGTATCTGTATGCTCAGTAGGATACTTAGAAATCAGTGTATCACTGTGAATGTCAGTTAGATGTATTTCCAGTAATTAGAATGGGGCAGGGGAGCCATGACAGTAATCCTAAGTGCTCGAGTGAAGGGGGAGGCAGGACACTTAGGCTTAGGCCTGTGTTGGCCAGTGAGGGAGTGAATTTTGAGTGAAATAGTGTAGAGTTAGGAAGGAATTATGCGTGTATGAGAGTATCCCATGGTAGTGCCAGTAATTGGAATGGGATACCTGCACTGGCCTTCGCAGTAGAGAGTAGGTGCATTGGCTTGGCTTAGCAGCATGCTTGACTGCAGACCATGGCAAATTGACTTCGGCAGAGCGGTGGGTTTAGTTGGAGTATTAGAGAGTGTGGGAGTGCCCAAGTGAAGAGTGAGCATTCCATTGAGTGTCCAGAGTGTCTTAGTGTATCAGCAAGTCTAGGAGAGGAGAGCAGGTCCTGTTGGACCTGCAATTGGAGGCATTTGGCCATTGGCCATGTGCTAGAGAGTTGGATTTGAGTAGGGATATAGAATTCAGTTAGGATTTACAAGTATCAGAGAGTATCAGGGGATCATGTGTGTCTACGCATGGATATATACTTATATCAGTAAGAGTGGCTATGTGAGTGAGTGTCATAAGAGTGTTAGAGAGTTAGTTCAGTCCTATATTTGGACTTGTACTAGTCTCAGATGCTATAGCAGCAGTGTAGAGAGGGCTCGAGTCCATCTGTTAGCAGGGGGATAATATCCTTTAGTTAGCCGTCAGTATACATTAGCCCCATTCCCCATGTCATGTACCAGTCTTTGTAGGGCAGAAAGGCATATAGGCATTCAATAGGCAGCAGGGGATTAAGTTATTTGAGTATATATGTAATGTGGGTTATATATATATATATATATATATATATATATATATATATATATATATATAGCACTTCCGGGATGGCACGGCTCAGTTCCGCATGGTTCATAAACTCAAGCAGATCAAGCGGGCTCTCAGGGGTTGGGTGAAGACGAGACCGCGGTCTTCTTTGGCGGATAAGGAAGCCGAGCTTCGGGACATCTAGGTGGCCCTTCAAGCTGACATTCTGAATGGAAAGTTGGCGGCTAAGGAGAAGATCCTGATTGAGGAGGTCAGCACCATGAGACTGCAGGAGGAGATTAGTGCGGCCCAGAGGGCCAAATGTACCTGGTACAAAGATGGAGACCGCTGCACCAAATTTTTCTATGATGTGATCCGCACCCGTCAGCATCGGAATAGCATCCCCAGACTTCTGAACGGCGAGGGACAACTTGTTGGGGACCCGGTGGAGATTCAGGAGAAGGCCGTCAGATTTTACACTGACTTATATCAGCAGACGGATTACACCAGCACGTTCCCAGCTCTTGTCACGAAGAGACGGGTGACCCCTCATGGGAATAGCCTGCTTTTGGCACCTGTGCGGTTGGAGGAGGTGGAGGATATTGTGATGAAGGCGAACCCAAACAAAGCTCATGGACCTGATGGCTTCTCCTCAGGGTTCTTTAAGCGACACTGGGGTGTGCTTAAGTCCCCTGTTCTGGCGGCGGTTCAGGAGTTCTTCGCGGAGGGCAGGCTTCTGAAGGAGATGAACCACACTTTCTTGACGTTGGTTCCTAAGAAGGAGGGAGCGACCTCGCTCGCAGATTTTCGTCTCATTGCTTGCTGTAACTTTCTTTATAAGATTATCACTCATCTTATGTGCAGACGTATGGAGGAGATTATGCAGGGATTGGTGTCCCAGAATCAAGCAGCGTTCATCAAGGGTCGGTCGATAACGGAGCACAGCCTACTAGCTCATGAGATGGTGAGGGAGTTCAGCAAACCTGGGGGGATGAAAGCTTGTGTGAAGTTTGACCTCCGGAAAGCCTATGATACGGTCAACCGGGACTTCCTGTGCCACTTGATGCTTGCCATGGGGTTTGACGAGAGGTGGGTTGCGAGGGTGAGGGAGTGCATCTGCTCCCCTACTTTCTCAGTCCACATCCAGGGCACGCCACATGGCTATTTCAGGAGCAACAGAGGGCTGAGGCAGGGTGACCCTCTCTCACCGTATTTGTTCACCCTGGTGATGGAGTATTTTACATACATGATGGACACGGCGGTGCATTGCAAACGGATCGTCCCCCTCTTTCAGTTGGTGAGACCGGTTGTCCCCCATTTGATCTATGCTGACGACTTATTAGTGCTCCTCCAGCCTTCTATGCGGGACATGAGAGCGCTTTCTGACATTATGGAGGAGTTCGGGCGGCTATCTGGACTCCAGTTAAACAGGAATAAAAGCAGAGTCTACTTCAGTTCCCGGTGTACACTGCAGGAGGAGAGAGTCTTCGCCCTGGGAGTGGACAAAGGCAAGCTTTCAGTGAAATACTTGGGGGTCCCGCTGACGGTCAACTATGACAAAGAGCAGGATTGTCACAGCTTGGTGGATTTTGCTCAGAGAATAGTGGAAGGCTGGCAGGCTGCGGGGCTATCATTCGGAGGACGGATTGAGTTGGTACGTTCGGTTATTGCTGGCATCACGATGTTCTGGCTCCAGTCTATCCAGATCCCGACGGCTACTATTCGGAAGGTGGAGGCCATCTGTGCTGACTTCATTTGGAGGGGAGGGATGCATGCGATCTCCTGGGACCAGCTCTGTCGTCCTCGGAAGGAAGGAGGAGTAGGGCTGAGGCCGCTTCATGCGGTCAGGAGGACAGCTTGTGTGAAGATGGCCTGGAGATTTATCAAGGGGGGTCGCTGTGGGCGGAATGGATGGCGAACAGATACTTAAGAAGGACTAACTTCTGGACCTGCAGGATAGACAATAATTTCTCGGTCACATTTAAGGCTATTCTGAGATGTCGGCCGGTGCTTAAGACCGCTATCTGCAGGAACATGAAAGATGGGAAGACCACCGACCTTTGGCTTGATCCTTGGTTGGGTTCCAGATCCTTGCTCGAGATATTGGGAGGCCAGCTGGACAGAGAGGCGGGCAGGGGGCTCACATGCAGTCGGATCATCAGAGATGGAGTTTGGAGGCCAGAAGGATATCCTTATACTGCACAGCTTGCTGAGGAGATTCGCCTTATTACTATTGACGTTAGCCAGCATGAGGATTCCTGGAACTGGGCTGGCCCAAATTCGGGGGCCGGGACAGGCCTATTCTGTTTCCGTAGCTGTTATGACTTGGTTCGGATCCACCACGACCGGACTGAAGAGGTGGACTTCATTTGGGGTAAGGGGATTGCCCGTAAAATACAGCTATGTGCTTACCGCCTTCTACGGGGCAGACTGATGACAAGAGACAGACTCCTCAGGTTTGGGTTACAGATCCCAGATGCCAAGTGCGTGCTATGTCGGGGGAGGATGAAACAATGGGGCACCTCTTCTTTATTTGCCCGATGACCTGGCACATTTAGAGTGAGCAGTGCGTGCAGCTGAGGGAAGGAGTTGGGGTGGATAGAGATATACGGAGTATTCTTAGCTGGATCCGAGATCACAGAGGCCGGGATCCGGGGTGGGCCAGAAGAGCCAGAGTGCGTCTCGCCGCTTCCGTTTGGCACATCTGGAAGGAACGGAACCGACGTATTTTCGAGAGCTTGGCTACCCCTCCTATTGGAATTCTACATAACATAGAATTCGATGTATCAGTAATGGCCCCATAATACTAAAATGTGGGGCAGGAGAAGTGATATTTCTGTATTGTAATACCTTTTCCGCTATGTGCGAGGAATAAATTCACCATTATTCCAATATATATATATATATATATATATATATATATATATATATATATATATAGGTGGTATATACTCCATATGTATATATAAATGTTTAGCAATAGGCTTCACTTATCAGTTTCAGATGTAATTTGGGATGTGAAGGTTTAGAGGATATGTATTAGTGAGTTTTAGAGTGTTACAGTTTGTAAGAGAGAGAGTGAGTTGAGAGCAGGTGGAGCCAAATGGCCATAGGCTTTGGGCACTAGGCCCTGTGCACTCAGACTTAGCCTTGGTCCCTAGCTCATGTTTACTGCCAAGTGACAGTAAACTCACTTGTTTGAGTGTGTATCATATGCATGTATCACTTGAATTAGCTATCTACCTTCCTATCTATCCATTACATGTCCAAATATCCATATATCTGTTTATATAGATATAAGTAAGGTTATAATATGTGAAGTGTATAGGTAGGTAATACTTTGGTAATAGAAATGCCATGTGAATGTATGAGACATAGAGAGGGAGGATGTAAAGAGAGTAACAGTAGCTGCATTGCAGCAGCTTGCTGTTTGCATTAGGGTCACTTGGCTCTTGCCTTGTTAGCAGTAGCAAGGGATGCCTTTTTCCCCCTTGGTTGGTCGAGCACTTGGCATTGGGCCGGTGTTTTGGTTTGGCCATTGGCTAGTGCTTGACCTTAGGCCAATGTGTGGCACTTGGCCATTTAGATTGGGAATTTGTAATGTAACCTAGTGTGCAGATGTTAGTGAGGGCTTTGGCCACTTGTGGTATCAGAGAATAGAGTGTTAGTATAGGTTCATGTGGGTTAGAGTGTGGATTAGTGTAAGGGAATTTGTTTGTATCAGTGGGCTGGGTTTGGCCACTTGGCCAATTCATTTGGAAATAGATGTTGAGTTAGTTATCTAGGTATTAGATGTATCAGAGGTGTCAAGAGATAGTGTTTTGTATTAGGAAGATGAGTGTATGGGTGGCAGTTAGGATTTGAAGAGGATAGGGATAGGCTCGTATCAAAGAAGAGGGGGACACCTGGTCTTTGCCCATGTTTAACAGTAACAGGAAAGTGGTTGTTTGTAGCAGGAGATTAGAAGAATTGGAGAGGGGACAACATGTAAGGTTAGACAGGAATTGCAGCAGGTAAGGCTTAGGCAGATAGGGAGAGGACAATGAGTTTTCTTCCTATAGACTTGTGTGTGGAGTGGCAGTGAGGAGAATGGTTTAGTTAGTTTTGTGTCAATGTTAGATACGCAGTTAGAGTTCAGCTTGGGTTTGATATGGGTGTATTCATGAGTGGGTATGGCCATTGGGGCAAGCCAATAGGGTCCTGCAATATGCAGGACAGGTAAGAGTGTGTTAGCCAAGTGGAAGAAGAAATAGGTAGATAGCGGGAAAGGTAGTAGTGGTATCTAGATGAGTGAGTATTTTCTAAGGTTACACTTAGTATAGGTAAAGGTTTTACCTAAGTAGAAAACATAAGTAATAAGGTAAGTAATTTACCTACTTGGAATATAGGATTAAGGGTTGTTATTGTTTCTTCAATTTTCTTGATTTTAATATCTGCAACAAAAATAAAAAGTAAATTGTTACCGGCCTCCGGAGAAGTCGTGCACGTAGCACTGCCCTAAGAGTTGATTCGGATCTATGTGCAGACTTGTTCCGAATGCTCCTAGTGGTGAAACTCCCGCTCTACCGGTATCTCTTCGTCGCACACAACTCGAAAAGAATGACCTTGAACTTAGCCTTGCCCAAATATTGAAGACTGAAATTTGTTGTTTGTAGATGAAAGTAGAAGGAGAGATTTTTCTTGTAGGAGATTCACACACAAGAAAACAAAGTTGTGTTCAAGAAGAAGAAATAAACACTATATATATAGCAATCGAGCCCATCCAATTTCCTATTAATAGCAACATATGAATGGTGCTCCATTAGAAAAGCCCAAAGTTAAGGAGCAAAATAATAGGACAATAGAATACTTGGTTTTTGTGTTAGCCTGTTCAAACGTATACAACAATCCCCCCCCAAAAACCAAGTTCCGAAAAATAAAAGATAAGAATAAGAGTAGAAAATATATGGGCAAGAAAATACTATGTATAGATGAGATGGACTACAGCCTTAAATCTCATTTAGTGACTATTGTCTTTGTCTGAAAAAGTGCTTGATGGACTATGCCTTGAATCAGACTTCTTGAACCAGATTCAGAAAATAGCACACATAGTACGCTAGAGATTCTTGGGTCTATTGGGTGGCGCTTTTGATTGGCTATGCGCACTATTCTATATTCATGAGAGTTGTCTAGGATCGCCATGTCCTATAGTCGCGGACTTCACGACTTCTCATATAGGTAAGTCCTCAAGGGTTGGTGATAGGAATCAACCCTGCATATCATGCTTGGACTTATTAAGAGTTTAAACTCACCCTAACCATATCATACCGGAACACTGTCACCATAGGGATGGGGTATTCATGTACACATGTACAACCTCTTGGGCATTTATTTTAAGAGAATTTAATCTCAGGGTCAGTGTTCCATAATAGTCACCTAGTCCATCTTGTTTCTACCCATTGAAACGGCTTCTTGGGATCTCTAGTCAGACTCGGTTGGGTTGCCACTGCTGGTGACTAAATTATGGACTTAACCCCACCCCCCTCGATGATTCTAGGATCAGTGTCCTAGACACACCCTTCGTCAAGTGGTTTGCAAGGTTCTTTTCTGACTTTATATAGTCAAGAACCACATATTTGCCTAATAGGCTCTTTATCGATTTGAAACGCAGCTGCAGGTGCCTGTTCATCTTAGCATTCACAGAATTATGCTTTAGTAGTTCAATAACATATTTGTTATCACAATTGATAGAAATTGCAGGAACATGAATATGAGAAACAGGTATATGCATAATCAGATTTCTAAGCCATTCGGCTTCTGTACAAGTAGTGTCCAGAGCTATCATTTCAGAGTCCATTGTACTCATAGCAATGATAGTTTGTTTATATGAACTCCAGGAGATTGCAGCTCCTCCTAGAGTAAAGACATATCCAGTAGTGGATTTCACATCATGTGAATCAGTTATCCAGTTTGCATCTAAATAACCTTTTATGATATCGGGTGTCTAGTACAATGAAGTTTATAATCTAGAGTACCTCTAAGATATCTAAATACTCTATCCAATGCAATCCAATGTGACTGGTTTGGGTTACTGGTATATCTACTAAGTCTCCCAATAGCAAATGCAATATCGGGTCTGGTCATATTTGTTATGTACATAAGGGACCCTATCATCTGTGAATATCTATGTTGTTCTATAGGTGATCCTTCATTCTTCTTGAGACCAACATTACTATCATAAGGAGTGAGGACAGATTTTTTATCAAAATACTCAAACTTTTTTAGCATTTTCTCAATTGAATGTGCTAAGGATAGAGTATAGCCCTCTTTGCATTTGGACACTTGCATTCCTATGATCAAGTTGGCTTCGCCTAGATCTTTCATATCAAACTGGTTAGATAAATAATTCTTAGTGTTATTTATCAGTTCCAGTGAAGATCGAATAAGGATATCATCAATATATAAACATAAGATGACAACTTCCATTTGTATTTTTAGAACACAAACATTTGTCATATTCATTTAGTACGAAACCAAATTCTAAAATGACTTTGTCAAATTTGTTATGCCATTGCTTGGGAGCTTGTTTTAGGCCATAAAGAGATTTTACTAATCTACAGACCTTTTCTTGACCTTTAGCAATAAAACCTTCAGGTTGTTCCATATATATTTCTTCTTCTAAATCTCCATTTAGAAATGATGTCTTTACATCCATTTGATGGATTAGCATATCATGAATGGAAGCTAAGACTAGAAGGGTTCTAATAGAGGTGATTCTAGCTATAGGAGAATATGTATCAAAATAATCTAATCCTTTTTTCTGGGTAAAATCTTTTACTACTAATCTAGCCTTGTATTTCTCTATAGGACCATCGGCTCTAAGTTTCTTTTTGAATATCCACTTGCAACCTATTGGTTTACTGCCCAAAGGTAGGTTTGCTAAAAACCAAGTGCTATTCTCCATAATGGAGTTGTACTCATTGTTGATGGCTTCTTTCCAGAAAGGAGCATCAAGAGAAGATATTGCTTCTTCATAAGTTGAGGGATCACCCTCTATCAAATAAGTGAAGAAACCTTCTCCTAAATTCCTTTCAATCCTGCCTCTTTTACTTCTTCTAGGTTCTATATCTTGTTCATCTTGTGAACTTGATGGATGAAAATGAAAACTAGTAGCAGAGGTAAGAGAAGAGCTAGTGGGAGTGGAAGAAATTCTATTCTTAAATGGAAATATATTCTCAAAGTAAATTGCAACTCTAGCTTCTACAATGGTGTTGTTAGAGATTTCATTTACTTCAGAATGAGTCACTAGAAATCTATTGGCATTACTATCTAAAGCATATCCTATGAACACAACATCTACATTCTTATGTCCAATCTTCCTCTTTTTGGGTTTAGGAATTCCTACCTTGGCTAGACATCCCCAAACTTTGAGGTAATTAATCCTAGGAGTTCGGCCTTTCCATAACTCATATGGTGTCTTATCATTAGACTTACTAGGTACCCTATTAAGGATATAATAGGCTGACAATAAGGCCTCTCCCCATAGATTATCAGGAGCACTTGAGCTGAGAAGCATGGCATTAACCATGTCTAATAGAGTACGATTCTTTCTTTCAGCAACTCCGTTGGATTGTGGTGAATAAGGAGCAGTTACCTCATGAATTATTCCATGTTCTTCACAAAAATTATTCATTTCATTTGAGGTATACTCTCCCCAACGATCTGATCTAAGAATCTTAATCCCTTTATCTAACTGGTTCTCAGCTTCAAATTTATAAACCTTAAACCTGTCTATAACTTCATCTTTGGTTTTAAGAAGATAGGTATAACAATACTTTGAATGATTATCTATGAAAGTGACAAAGTATTTTCTACCGCCTCAGGTCAAAACTTTATTGGAATTACAAACGTCACTATGGATAAGTTCTAGGAGTTCGAAATCCCTATGGACATATTTGAAAGGTAATCTAGTATGTTTGGCTTGAACACAAATCCCACATTTGTGTTAACCATCAATATGAGTCTTAGGAATAAGATCTAAGTTCATCATCCTTTTAAGAGATCCTAAATTCACATGACCCAGTCTGCCATGCCAAACATTGGAGGATTCAACATTTGCAATAACAAAAGAAGGATTTGAAATTTTATTCATAGTACTCAAAATAAAGAGTCCATCTTTTATAAATTATTTTCCCACAAAAAGTTCATTCTTAGAAAAAACTACTTTATTAGCCTCCATTGCAATCTTGTATCATGAAACTACAAGCAGAGACCCACTAACTAGATTTCTTCCAATTGACGGCACATGAAGCACATCATAGAGGGATAGAATTTTTTCCGATATCTTCAGATTTATTCTTCCTCTTCCTACGATCTGTGTCGTTGAACCATCTCCTAGGGCTACACCTCCTCTACCTGATTCCTGATAGTTTGAAAAATATGAGCGATCAAACGAAATGTGAACATTAGCTCCGGAATCCAACCACCAATAATCAGAATGGTAAGAAATGTTTACTACAGGTTGATAGCTTACAGACCTGAAGGAGCTTGATGACCCATTCAGAATCATGTTAGCCTCTGGCTTGCCTTTCCCCTTGAAGGAGGTCTTAACAGGTTCTTTCTTCCTATGGAAGCAGTTGATGGCCGTATGGTTGGTTTTACCACACACAAAATAAAATCTTCTCTGATCCTAAGTCTGACTGAAATTTCTAGGTTTCTGAGATTGCAGGTGATGAGGGTTTTGGTAATAAAGGTTTTCGTGATGTGGTTGAGAACTCTGCTTCCTTTTTAAGTAATTTTTCTTGGGTTTGAGATGATGGTTAGACTTGGGTTTATCATGGCTTTCTACAAGGTTTACCCTAGCTTTGGAATCAGACCTAGCTTTGGATTTTAACCTAAACTCTTCTTTTGTTCCAAGTCTCTTTAGAACTTGAGCATAGGTAAGAGTTCCTTGTAAATAGGTAAGATCTTTGGTAGTGTCAGACCAAGAAGGAAGGAGTTTGTTTATCAAGCATCCTATTTTATGCTCAGTAGAGAAGATTGTACCTTTGGCTTGAATATGTCTAAGTTGTTCTTGGCATTCATGAATTTGGTCATTGATAGGTTTATTATCTACCATGACATATCTGTTGAATGTGAAAAAATTGAATCTTTCAACTCCAGCATCATCATAACCATATTCATCTTCTAAAGCATCCCAGAGTTCTTTAGCGCTTTTATATTCAAAAAATATGTCATAGAGAGACTCTGACAAAACGCTTAAGATTCTATGAAAATAGTGATAGTCTATTTCCTTAGGGGTCCTAGATTTGGAGGAAGAGGATGACCTGGTTACCCCTATGTCAGACTCAGTAACGTCAGAATCATTTGTGATAGGTGTGGACCCATCAATTGCAGAAATCAGACCTAAAGTGGTTAGCCAAAATTTCATTTGGCTTTGCCATCTTTTGAAGTATGTGCCATTGAACTTGGAAGGTTTGGTAGTAAAGGTCTCTTCCTTAACAGTCATGATCTCTAAAGTCTGCAGAAATTTATATTTACTCAATAAAGAAATTTTCTTTAAGTTCAAAAAAAATAACAGTTTTAGACGATCTTAGTAATTCACCTTTACAATTTTAGTTTTCAAGTTTTGATCAGGTTGGATTAGCTGTAGGGGCCGGATCCCAGCAAACGGAGGTTCACTAGGAACGCTTAAGTACCGGTCGCTTAGACGATTAACGCCTTGTTGATAAAAGGGCCCTTTCGACTTGTACCCAAACAAATCTCTACTTTAGAACTTTGAAAATAAAGGAGTAATTTACTAGATCAATAAACTGTTTACTTTAAAATATTGAGTAAAGGAAACTAGGATTGACAGAGTGTACTAATACAATCTTGTTTTAAGGGAAGTGTCAATTCCTAGAGACTGGTCTTGTGAAGCAACACTTGTTTTATGACTAATGAATATCAAGGTTGCTAAGAAGAATTGTGATAAGCAAATTATTAAGTATGAATAACAATTTCTAATAAAATTTAATTCTAAACAAATTTTGATACTATATGCAAATATAGCAAACTTGTAGAAAATTTGGACAAACTTGGCAAAGTTGTTAACAAATTATAATAGTAAATGTATGTATGTTAACAATAGCAAGTTATTTCGTCTAAAAATATATTGTTAACAGTAGCAAACTAAAAATATATTGTTAACAGCTTGAACAAGAAAATTGTGAATAAATTTAACAGACCGAACTTTTGTAAATGCAATTGATAAGAAAATTGTAGAAACAAGAATTATTGTTAGACAATAAAAACGTATCCACTCTTAGATTGTTATTGTTTCTTCAATTTTGTCGCTTTTAATATCTGCAACAAAAATAAAATAGTAAATTGTTACCGGCCTCCGGGGAAGTCGCGCACGTAGCAATGCCTTAAGAGTTGATGCGGGTCTATGTGCAGACTTGTTCCGAATGCTCCTAGTGGTGA
The DNA here is from genome assembly GCA_029216955.1 of Iris pallida. Classification (NCBI taxonomy): domain Eukaryota; kingdom Viridiplantae; phylum Streptophyta; class Magnoliopsida; order Asparagales; family Iridaceae; genus Iris; species Iris pallida. Next base: position 17,158 of record JANAVB010025834.1, read on the forward strand.
AATCTCCGCTCTACCGGTATCTTCTCGTCGCACACAACTCGAAAAGAATGACCTTGAACTTAGCCTTGCCCAAATATTGAAGACTGATATTTGTTGTTTGTAGGTGAGAGTAGAAGGAGAGATTTTTCTTGTAGGAGATTCACACACAAGAAAACAAAGTTGTGTTCAAGAAGAAAAAATGAACACTATATATATAGCAATCGAGCCCATCCAATTTTCTATTAATAGCCACATATGAATGGTGCTCCATTAGAAAAGCCCAAAGTTAAGGAGCAAAATAATAGGACAATAGAAGACTTGGTTTTTTGTGTTAGCATGTTCAAACGTATACAACAAAACTGAGGTGTGCTACCTAAGTATAGGTAATTGGCACTGAGGGTATGGGCATCCAAGTGACTGTAGATAGTGTAATAGGGTAAGGCCTTGTGTAGCTTGTAATATCTAATAGGTAATATAGGATAGGAAATGTATTGGGAATGCCTTGATTTTGTGGTACAAGAGTAATCTATCTACATGGCTAAGATACTATAGATATTAATATAGGTGTAAGATACATAATATAGAGTATAAACTAGTATTAGCTAATTAACTATCTTTAACTAGATATTGACTAAAATAGACTAGTATGCCTAGAGGTTGACTAGATTGACCAGTTTGACCAGGTTGACTATCAGTTGACTAGTGTGACCTAGGATTGACCTATAAATCATGTTTCACCATGAATATTCATGTTTAACCCTTTTTAAACACAAATTAACTCTGATAACTCATATCTAGGTTCTTGAGACTCCATTTTGGACTTTGAATCACATTTACTGCTTAGGACGACAGGCGAGTACATTCTCTGATAGTTATCAGTATTGATATTCCCTATGATGCATGTTTATACTAGTGTTCTATCTTGATTTCGACACGATGGTCACACGGATTGGTATTGTATGAATTTTTTGACTTGAGATACGTAGTTTCATGCTTATTGACTCTTTACTGGACTAATGAATTACTGAACTAATATATCTATACTAGACTATTGAGATACGTGTCAAAACTTGAATCCATGTGGACTGGTCGGACGAAAAAATACCTAGGAGACATGTGAACATACCCTTTCTACCCTATGGTCTTACTGGAGTAATAGCGGCCACACACGGACGTGTATGGTTTGCCGGATATCACACTCTAACCGTTCACATGTCAACTGGGTATTTCAAAACACTGGTCTTAGACACAGATATTCTGGACTGTTAGTGGTATACTTTACATGACAGGTTTCCCCTTATTACATATCTGTCTACTCTTACATTTCACATGTTCTCTCTATACACATATTGCTCTATATTCACTTGCCTTTTCTTGTACCTGGTCTCTATAAACTGTTCATCGAGTATTTCATTATTATTTACATTTCATAGTGTTTGTCAATTAACTGAAACTGCTATTTGAGTTGTACTTCGCTCCAATCCTGACTGGATAATATTTTTCAGATGGTTTAGATGATTATCCTACCTACTATGAGCAGGGGGCATATGAGGGTTGCACACAGGAGTCTGAGGAGGTTCCTGCTCAGTAGAGAGTGTCCTAGATATAGTTTAGAGTATTTAGTATTCATATTGTATCGGATTGTTCCGACTGTGAGATTTGAGACTTATTGTTATATTCAGGATATGTACTTATTTGTGTTAGACATCTAAACTCATGTGTGGACGACTTTACTATTTATTCAGTTATTCTCCTTTATCTTTGTTTCAAATATCGTGCTCTATCTTCCTTTAGCCTTGTGATTGAGATTATATAGATGATATGTTATATTATCCCTCCGTGCGGAGATGACAGGTTATATGTAGTTGATAGATATTGTAGACGACCTATACAGACACTGCGGCGTAGACTAGACATACCCACGTCCTCGTGCCCCTAAACAGGATGCGGGTCATGACAAGTTGACATTAGGTATAGGCCAGACGATACCTCGTAAAATGTAAAGGTAACTGCACTTTCACACAATGATAGGTAAAAAATGCTTGCCCTAAGGGAAACTTAGTCTTTCTCTAAGACTCGTTTAAATTTTACACAACATATTGGCCTTCCTTGCAGTTTTCCTACCTCAAGGCAGCATATAAATAACTAATATTATAAAAAGTATAAATATACCCATGGTCCATCACAATACATCTATCCTTTTTCACCTAGTATGATATAAGTGATATTGAGAGTAGAGGACGTTTCTTTCAAGAAACAATGTCCATCTTGATTTAGAGGAAATTAATTAACAATACCTTTTCACTGCGGACGTCTCGACCAATGAATAGGGAACTTGTATGTACTGGTTTTTCCCGTGATGCATGCACATAAATGGAGTATCTACCCTCATGCCCCTGTAAATACATAGGAAAAAAATTGGTATGCAAGAATTACATGAGAAACACTATTTTAAATGCCATAGTGGACAGCCATGCTTGGTAAAGGGAAAAAAATTCCAATTTCAAAACCTGTGATGGTGAGCTGTTGACATTCTAAAGAACAGTATTTTTCATCAAATTTAGCAGTAACGTCTAATTCTGTTGTAGGCTTCCCACTGACACAAAGCTAATATGACTTTAGAACACGTGCTATGTATACAAGTCGATAAATAAAAGGGGAGCTCATGATTTGCAGATAATCTTGTTGTGGCACATGCCAAAACAAAATAGTGTACAAGTAAAACATTTCTTCCCTTTTAAGAACTTTTAATGTCAGATTCACAGGCAAACAATATTTCTGTGACAATATCTATGACGATATAAAATAGATTACTACTTGGAGACAGAGTTCTATCAAAAGGGTGGGTTTAGATTTGCAAAGGCAAAACAATATCTTCTCAACCACTTCAATACCTTTGCAAGACTGTAGTATTATCACCGGATAACCTATTGTAAGAAATGCCCACAATAAATACAATTAAATTTTATATTTCCAACGACAAACATGGCAGCTACTTTATTCCACAGATTCGTGAGTATTTACCCAATTTAAGTTTTTAGAAGTTCGTATCCCATGGTGATGGTGAGTTATGACCAACTCAGAAATGAAAGGTTAGGTAAATAGGTACCCAATTTAAGGAATGATTGATTGAAACCTTTAAAGGTAAGGTGCTGTTATATGTTACGACTTACGATGTTACACAATGCTTCCTATGTTTCATTATCTTGTTCTATACAGTTGCATAAGTGGTTAATTGCTTTGAAAGAAAAAAAAAACCCAAAGGTATGCAGCCTAGACCCTTGTTAGCAATCACCCGAATAAAACGCGTATTATACGCGAATTTTTCCGTATCTTACATAAACGTATAATACTTACGTATTTTTGAAAAATTCTGATTTGTACGCGAATTTTAAGCATGTGGCGTTTTAAACGTGTACCGTACGAATTTTTAAAAAAATTGGCCAAAAAAAATGTGACCAAGAAACCCAACCACCTTGACTTTCTTAACTCTTGCTGCTATTAGATATTAAGACCGGCACAATTCTAAAAAATTATCAAAAGAAAAGAAGAAAAAGTCTCACAGTAACCAAAAAAGAAACCCAAGAGTCTTTGCACATGTTGCTTGCAACAATCAAAGAAAAATCTTTCGGTTTTCCATCATCCAACCTCTTCTTATTCTCACATTGAACCCTTGTTTATGAAGGAGTAGAGGTGGGTGGGCCTTATATATATGCCGAATTTTTAGTGCCGAATTGGTTCATATGAAACGTACTAAACACGAATTAAATCTGATCCGAATGTTTTTCGTTAGACGATTTTTTTGACCGAATTTTTGACCGTATTTTACTTATATTATGCCGATTTATACTCGTCCTTTTGTCGTTCCGAATTTTTTCCGTTTGCTGAATTGCTAACAAGGGCCTAGACTGGGCGAGAATGTTGTGCCTACCCTTGCAAACCAAAACTACAAGTTAAATAATAAAAGCATTATAAAAATAGAAAAGACACATGTATAATATAAGCAAGTTAGAATTACCAGAAAGAATTTCTCCCACAGTTTTTCAAATGGCAATGAACCCGGTGTCAAAAACATAAAAGCAATCTTAGGGTTCTTCGAAGGAACGTATGGCATTGCGAGGATATCCCCGATGACAGCTTTAGATGCAAGCTCGTCGTCGGTGAGCATTCGAGTAGCTATCGCTGGGAGCCAATCCTTAAAATCGCTGCAACCACTGGATGCAAAGAAGTAGCAAGCGGAGTAGTGACCAGGCGGATATACGTAAGCCCCGATCAAGGAGATGCACACCAATGATACTAAGATGATTATCCCGACTGGCCTTCTTGAAGCAGTTCTGTGGCGCGGGGGAGCTAGCATGATTGGCAAATCCCCAACGCCTAGCTGCCACGCCTTGGGTATCTTCATCTAGAAAATCTCATTACAATTGTATGAAATCAGGGAGCACTACTTAGTCACCCCGCCAAGAATAATGTGAAGATGGCTGCAACAGTTAACAAAAGCAATGGTCATACATGGACAAATATATGAATTATAAGCAGAGGACACAATAAGAGGAAAAATTAGCAATAATGGCGGAATCGTAGAAGTTTACATAATATTGTATTGACCTATTCAAAAATCCTACAACAAAACCCAGTAGATATATCTGTCCTTATCGTTCATGTTTTCCATATAATCTTGTTTTCACCAGATAGTGAACAGAGGAAAATCCGAAAATTCAATTCCAAACCAAGCAGCCTGAAGAAAAACCCTTGTGTGTGACCATGAATGAATATTTTGTCAAACCCATTGGTAAGAGAATTCCACATCAACATAATAAAACAAATGGAACTCAACCAACACCAACCACACGTACTCAAAAGATCCAGTACAAACCCTTCAAAATTCCACTTATTCTTCTCTATATCCAAAATTTCCAACACCAAAATAGAATCAGCTCGGCCACATTTTATGATTCTCCGATTCTAGACAAGTGTCAAATTCCACAGTCCATAATGCCTAAACTGTGTTATTGCCAGGAACGCCGGGGCACGCTTTTCGATGGAAAATACAGAAACTGAAACAGTTGTAAAGACAATGTTTCAAATGTAATTCCTTAAAGAAGGTTTTGCAACAGAGATCCAGAAGGATTCTGCAAATTACGAGATCTAAAAAGATATCGTAATTCACGAATAATCTAAAGAGATTTTCGTGATCGTAGCAAACTGGCAGTAGTGCCTTCTAAAAAGAAGATACTGACAGAACTGCTAAAGGCAAGAGAAGGGTGACAGGCGAGAGATGGAATTGCTGGGGTGAATGATCACCGTTGCTCAAAGCTTTATTCGCCCTCTGCGAACAGCTTCCAGGAACCAGCAAGGTTGACGGAAAACCTTGGAACACTCCTGCTCTTCTGACTCCTCGGAAGACGGCGAACTCCTCTGGCAATGGCTCTACTCTTCTCTCTGTTTCTGAAGTAACAGAACCCACGCGTACTAAAAAGTACTAGTGTTTGTGTTAAAAAACACGCTCACTACTCTGTTGTGTTAAAGAACACTTAGAGTTTTCTCTCTGGAATTCTGATTTTTCCAACTCTGAGAGAGAGGAGAGAACCTGCATATATAGCCCACGGGGCGGTTGCCAAGCAGTTGCCTGAACTTCAGGATAGTGGCTGAACCACTCCTGAAAGTGCAGCAACTGCTGCAACCGTTCCCGCTCTAATATGCAGCCAGCCATACGCACATACGCACTCTACGCACACTGCGTACGCTGCGCACACTGCGCACTCTACGCACGCGGCGTACGCTGCGCACACTGCGCGTACTGGGCGTACTGGGCTGCGTAACTGGGCCAGCGTAACTGGGCTCGCGTAACGGGCCGCGCAACGTGGTCGCGCAAGTGGCTCGCGCAACGAGCGCAACTTAAGCGCATTATGCGCCTAGCGACGATGCTGACGTGCTAAGTGCAAAGTGCGCCAACAAAACGCCACATTACGCCTCATGAGCCCTTGAACCCGAGTCCGAGCCCGAGTCCGAGTCCGAGTCCGAGTCCGAGTCCGAGTCCGAGTCGCTAAGCTCCTACGGAGCTTAGCTCCATGGAAATAAATTTCCAAGAGCAAAAAGCTTACATCTTCTTAATTGTTGATTAAGCCTTTATACCATTAATAATTAATCCCACATGGCACACCCATGTGCACTACATGTGCATCTCCATAAAGAGCAAAGACTCATATATATGGAGATATACATTCCTTTCTAGCCGATGTGGGACTAAAAACCAAAACTAAAGGCTAAAAACCCAACAATCCCCCACATATCTCTATATATATGAGTACGAGTGTTCCCCACAGTAACTGTCCATTATGCTTTTAGGATAGATGCCACTTAAGACTTGAATCTTCCCACGTGAGTCAAAAATCAAACTATAATACAAGAATGGACTAAGCCTTGAATTCTGCATCATAGCTGAAATTCTTTCCACTCACATAATGTAGTTACATGTGCTTCTGGCTGCATATTTAAGGCCGTGTGCCAGCCTGGTTTCAGTGTATTATATTGGGCGTCTACAAGTTTACCCTCAAGAGACGGCCTGATATCTCTTTGTCCATACACTATAGGTGAGTTCTTTATTAAAGAGACATGGCATGAAGCGTCCAACGCTTCCTTTGCGGTGCTACGCCGCTATGACATGGCCTTAAGCCGAGGACCTTACCCCGAATCACCAAGAACCTCATCGTAGTGTCATACTACCCGTAGCATGAGGTCTAGCCCCTTTGTAGTGCCAAACTACCCAGCATGAAGCCTTACGCTTCTGTGCGGTGTTACGCCGCTACGACATGGCTTGCAAGGCCGAGGCTTTATCCCTAGCCGGATTTACCTCATTGTGGTGTCGTGCCACCCGTAACATGAGGAACACCTCCTCTTTGTAGTGCTGACTACATCCCTCTTTAATTCAATATACAGCATTAGGCCAACTGCCTATTTGCGGTGCTATGCCGCTGTGACTTGGCTAACATAGCCGAGGCTTTACCTCCTTCGAGAACCTCATGGTGGAGTCACCGCCACACATAGCATGGAGTCACACTCCTTGTAGTGTTGTGCTACCATGCTTCCTGTAAAGCATACCAGACATTCCAAATGCCTGAGAACTCATTAAGACATTTAAGCCAACCTCCCACAGGACCTGTTTTCCGCAGAAAACAACAGTAGACAACAGTGGTTATAGGTCCGTAACCTCTCCATGCCCAATAGAACATGTACCCACCGTTCCTGATATTCTTCCGATTAGTGGTCCTCCCTTGAACCAAAAGCTAGATGCCTAGTAGATAAATCTTTGAACTAATAGCATAAAACTTTATGGTAGGAATACAATAATACAATATCAGAATGCCTTCAAGCCCATTTTACAAGCTGTGTCATCGACCAGCTGGCGCTTGAGGCCCTTGGTGAACGGATCTGCCAGGTTCTCCTGACTCCGAACATCAATTACTGCAATAACACCTCTCTTGATAAGATCGTGTACTGCCCTGTGCTTCAACCGCACAGTCCTCTTCTTCCCGTTGAAAAGGTCATTTGATGCCACCGCCGCAGTCGCCTGGTTGTCGCAGTATATCGGTATCGCCGGTATTTGCGCCCCAACCACTGGAAGATCATACATGAGCTCCCGAAGCCATTCTGCTTCCTCGGCTGCGGTATCAAGTGCAAAGAACTCAGATTCCATGGATGACCGCGAGAGCATAGTCTGCTTCTTCGACTTCCACGATATAGCAGCTCCATCCATTGTGAAAATGTATCCACCTGTGGACCTCTCGCTCTCCACCTCTGAGCACCAACTGGCATCACTGAAGCCTTCCACTACCGGAGGATCTCCGCTGTAGTACAGTGCATATGTCTGAGTCTTCTTGAGATATCTCATAACCCGTTTCACAGCTTTCCAGTGTTCAACACCTGGATTGCTCGTAAAACGACTCAGCATTCCCACGACGAAAGCTATGTCAGGCCTTGTGGCAGTAGTAGCATACATCAAACTTCCCATTACGCTTGCATACTCCAGCTGCCTGATGCTTTCCCCTGAATTAGGCTTCAGCTTCAGATCACACCTGTACGGCGTATCGATCCCTGGAAGATCCCGATACCCATAACGAGTGATCATTTTCTCAATATAATGAGACTGTGACAGCGCTAGTCCAGTGTCTGTCCGGATGATCTTGATCCCTAAGATCACATCAGCTTCCCCCAAGTCCTTCATACTGAACTTGCTTGAGATGAATTTCTTTGTCTCCGTGACACAGCTAACATCCGTACCTAGGATAAGCATGTCGTCCACGTACAGACAAACGATCACACCTCTTCCATCAGCGAACTTCGTGTAAACACACTTGTCCGTATCGTTGACCATGTAGCCATTTGACCTTATAACTTTGTCAAATTTCTCATGCCACATCTTGGGAGCCTGTTTAAGACCGTACAAAGATTTTACCAACTTGCAGACTTTGTCTTCAAGACCCCTGATGACAAATCCCTCTGGCTGTTGTATGTAAATCTCTTCGGTCAGCTCGTCATTTAGGAAAGCCGTATTCACATCCATCTGATGTATCACCATCTTATGTATTGCTGCGAGAGCAATCAACATTCTGATGGTGGTCATCCGGGCTACTGGAGCATACGTGTCAAAATAGTCAATCCCCTGCTTCTGAGAAAACCCCTTAGCTACCAACTTAGCCTTGAACTTGTCAATAGTTCCGTCTGCTTTCATCTTCTTCTTGAAGATCCATTTGCATCCGATAGGTTTCGCTCATTCAGGAAGATCAACCAACACCCAAGTGTTATTTGAGGTGATGGAATCAATCTCATTGTCAATCGCCTCCTTCCAGAAAACTGCGTCTCTGGTCTTCATCGCCTCATCATAGGTAAGCGGATCTGCTTCCACATGATAGGTGACAAAGTCACTTCCGAAGTCCTTCGGCCTCCTCACACGCTTAGCTGACGGCTCAGCTTGTTCTGGTTCAACCGTTGTTTCAACAACAACATCTTCTTGGACCACATCTTCATTGAAGACTTCAGTTTCTTGTGCACCCTCATTATTCTCCGGAACATCCGCAAGAACAATATTCTTGTGCCTTGCAAATTTGTCTTCAAAATATTCTGCGTCGCGAGATTCAATGATATGATTTGACTCAATATCAAGAAATCTCCGAGCATCACTCTTCTCGGCATACCCCAAGAAGATCGTCTTTGTAGTCCTTGTCCCAAGTTTCTGAATCTTTAGATCTGGAAGCTTGACATACGCCAGACACCCCCACACTCGAATGACATTCAAGTTAGGTCTGACCTTAAACCAGAGTTCATGAGGAGTAACGTCTGAAGTTGCATGAGGCACTCTATTTAGAATATAAGTGGCCGTCAATGCAGCTTCTCCCCAGTAGCACTTAGGAAGGCCAGCAGTCAACAACATTGAATTTATCATTTCTGTCAACGTCTTGTTCTTCCTCTCAGCTACTCCGTTAGATTGAGGAGAGTACGAAGCCGTAGTCTCATTGACAATTCCATGTTCCTTACAGAACGATGCGAATTCATGAGACCTGTACTCCCCACCTCGATCACTTCTTATCCTTTTGAGTTGTTGTCCAGTCTGCCGCTCAGCTTCGGCCCTGAACTCCTTGAACTTCTCGAATGCTTCGTCTTTAGCCTTCAGCAAGTAGACGAACGCATACTTTGAGAAGTCATCGATGAAGGTTATGAAATACTTCATCCCGGCCTTTGTAGAGAACTGTTTGAAGTCACAGATATCTGAGTGTACCAACTCCAGAAGATCTGTACTTCGATTAACCCGAGGAAAGGGTTTCCTTGTGATCTTCGTTTGAGCACAAACTTCACATTTCTCTACCTTACCCCCACACTTGGAGATAAGTCCTAGACTAGACATTCTGTTTATTCGTTTACAATGAACATGTCCTAGCCTATTATGCCACAACTCAAGAGTATAAGCTGAAGGAGTGATTTCATTAATTACATTAATTACATTGGACTGATTTACAAGCTGAATCTTGAACATTCCTTCGGTATAAAAAGCTTTCCCGAAATATGTTCCCTTGATAGACATCACCATCTGGCCAGCATTGATGTCCATCCTGAGGCCTGCATTGCAGAGTAAGCCTCCCGAGATCAGGTTCTTGGCGATAGCAGGTACGTGCTTCACGCCTTGAAGCGTCAGAGACTTGCCAGAAGTCAGCTTCAGAATAACCGTCCCGATCCCTAGAACTTCAGCTTGTGCTTGGTTCGCCATCACAACCGCTTCAGAAGTGGGTGTGTAGGTGGTGAACCACTCCTTACTGGAGCAGACATGGCAGGTGGCTCCAGTATCTACCCACCAGTCTGAATCAGATCCTACAGCATCAACCTGTCCAATCATAGCAATTACATCAGTAATTATTGAGACTTTGCTAGGCTCACCTTGCTCTGATTTCTTGGCCGGTGCTGTGCATTCACTTTTGAAATGGCCCAACTGGCCACACTTGAAACAAGGCATCTTTGCCTTAGATTTCTTTGACTTGAAAGAAGTTCCCTTAACATTCAAGTTGTTAGGGTTCTTCTTCTTCTTCTGGAAATCTGCACGCTTTTCCTTTCCCTTTGGTTCCTTTGATGAAACTAAGTTTGCGTTAGCCATCTGCTTGAAAAGCGTGTCAACTTTATGTTGAGCCCTCATCTAGTCTTCAACATAAATTTCCTGCAGGAGATCTTCAAGGGTGATCTCCAGCTTCTTCCTATGCATGTTTGCATAGAACTTACTCCACCCAGCGGAAAGTTTTGAGACAATCCCTCCAACAACAAACTTGTCGGGGAGGGGCATAGCCTCGTCTTCCAACTTCTGTCGCAGCTTCAGAAATTCTTTGACCTGCGGCAGCATGGACTTCTCGTCCTCAAAGAGCCATTTGTGATATTTTTCAACCACAAATATTTTGCTCCTGTTCTTGTCTTCTTCGTACAATTTTTCTAGAGACTCCCATATGTCTCTAGCGATATTCTTCTTAGAATAGGATTCTGCTAGGGAATCCTCCATAGCATTCAGGATAAGCAACCTGCAAATGCTATTCTCCCTTCTCCACTTGGCCTGAAGTTTAGTAGCCGCAGAAATTGCGGCAGCAGACCCAGTATCTGGAACAGTAGGTTCCTCTTCAAGCAGTACGTGATCAACGTCTCTAAGTTGAAGAGTGAGATAAACCTTCCTCTTCCAGACTTGATAATGCTCTCCATCAAACTTCTCTAACTTACAGAAGTCAGTGTTTAGGAGTGAAGCATTAATATTTTCCATCGTAGCAATAAAGCTTTGAGATTGTTATTGCCGGGAACGCCGGGGGCACGCTTTTCGATGGAAAATACAGAAACTGAAACAGTTGTAAAGACAATGTTTCAAATGCAATTCCTTAAAGAAGGTTTTGCAACAGAGATCCAGAAGGATTCTGCAAATTACGAGATCTAAAAAGATATCGTAATTCACGAATAATCTAAAAAGATTTTCGTGATCGTAGCAAACTGGCAGTAGTGCCTTCTAAAAAGAAGATACTGACAGAACTGCTAAAGGCAACAGAAGGGTGACAGGCGAGAGATGGAATTGCTGGGGTGAATGATCACCGTTGCTCAAAGCTTTATTCGCCCTCTCGAACAGCTTCCAGGAACCAGCAAGGTTGACGGAAAACCTTGGAACACTCCTGCTCTTCTGACTCCTCGGAAGACGGCGAACTCCTCTGGCAATGGCTCTACTCTTCTCTCTGTTTCTGAAGTAACAGAACCCACGCGTACTAAAAAGTACTAGTGTTTGTGTTAAAAAACACGCTCACTACCCTGTTGTGTTAAAGAACACTTAGAGTTCTCTCTAGAATTCTGATTTTTCCAACTCTGAGAGAGGAGAGAACCTGCATATATAGCCCACGGGGGGCAACGTGGTCGCGCAAGTGGCTCGCGCAACGAGCGCAACTTAAGCGCACTACGCGCCTAGCGACGATGCTGACGTGCTAAGTGCAAAGTGCGCCAACAAAACGCCACATTACGCCTCATGAGCCCTTGAGCCCGAGTCCGAGTCGCTACGGAGCTTAGCTCCATGGAAATAAATTTCCAAGAGCAAAAAGCTTACAGCTTCTTAATTGTTGATTAAGCCTTTATACCATTAATAATTAATCCCACATGGCACACACCCATGTGCACTGCATGTGCATCTCCATAAAGAGCAAAGACTCATATATATGGAGATACACATTCCTTTCTAGCCGATGTGGGACTAAAAACCAAAACTAAAGGCTAAAAACCCAACAAACTGTACAACTCAGAATCGTTTCGAATCATAGACGAAGAATCTAGCCTGGAATTAAATTAGAATACAAATTGTGCAAAATCTAGGGCAAGTTTTTGGCTGAATTGAATTAAAATCGCTAATTGCAGCAGAACAACGAATAGGAACGAGAATTCAATTCAAATCAAATCAAACCTAGGGACCAGGACAAGGAAATATTCGCAAAAAAAAAAAAAAAATCATTAAAGAACAAATGGAGAAGAAACGCCTGCTACGTGTGATATATCAAAATCACAGATACAAATTTGTTCAACATTCACCTCCTCCCTCGAAATCCAATTTTAAACAGAAATCACGAAGAAAATCTAAGTCGAGTGATTACTCATAAAGCACGTACAAAATGTTCGAGAAATTGCTCAGAACGGAGATCGATCGACCTGAAATGTGATCGATCGAGAGCGAGAGAGAGGGGGAGAGAGAGAGAGTACCTATGCGACCGGAGAGATCTGGACAGGAGAGAGAGAGAGAGAGAGAGAGAGAGGAGCTCTGGATCTTGACGAGAAGAAAAAGAGCGGAAGAGAGAAGAAAACAGCTAGTGAGGAAGGAGGAGGAGGGGAAGTAGAATAATAATAATTATTATAAAATAGTTTACTATTAATTATTATTATTATGGGAGCAGAAACATTTATTACATTGTTATTATTATTATGTAAATCTAAACATACTTATATTTATTTTACATTGTCTTAACGAAACAGAAGATTAACTACTCATAAAGAAAGAAAATGAGCCCAAGTTGTTCAAATTTGACTTTGTCATGGCTCATGGGCTAACTAGGAAAAAGAAAAAAGAAAAAAATTATAGACATTCGCATGAATAATTTTTCACGAACCAATGGTACTATTTTAGTCAATTTCTCCAACAAGTATTTTATCAAATTGTTTATATGGAATTATAGGTTTACAAACAATAGACCGTTCTCAGTTCGTTTCTCATATTATTTATCTGAATGCCTTCATTTATATCTTACATTTGGACAAATTATTTGTTATTAAAAATATCTTTTTATTATGGCTAAATTATAACTTAATATTTTCAACTATCTAAAATATTCAACTTGATAACCTTAACTTTGATAGGTGCTAATTTAATACCCTCAACTGTATACTAATTTTTATGTTGATACTCAAAATTTTGAAAATGACAAAACTATCCTTCTCTTCCTAACCCACAACACTCCTTCCCCCACTCGTTCGACAGCACTCCCCCTCCAGCCATCATACCCTTCTGCGAGTGCCCCCACACCCGTCCCCCGGTGAACCCTGCGCCCTCGCTCGTGACCCTTCCGTCAAGTGCGGCACCCCCGACCTCGCCGTCCTGCACCTCCGACCCATCGCCACGTGCCCTACCTCCGGCTACAGCTGCTTCCTCTGACTTCCTCGTGTCCGTACCTTCAGCTGTTGCGTTGTCTCCTCTGGCAACCCCACTATCTAGTCAGCTCCGGGCCAACCTACAGCGCAGGGTGGGGGTTGGGGGAGGGGAGGTCGCATGCGTGAACGGGAGGGGGGAGGGGAGGGGGAGGTCACCGGCTGGAGGGGGATATTGTAATGTCCCGCTCCGCACGGCGCATTACGCTGAAGCGTTGACTCAGCGAGTCGCGTTGACCCAAGGAAATGTATCGATGCAAGACGATACGAGAGTAAGTTGCCCCGAGCAACGCATCGAACTAAGTCGATGCGAAGAGTTACGTCGACCCGAGTAATGCATCGAAATAAGTCGATGCGAAGAGTTGCCTTGTCCCAAAGAATGCATCGAGTGAATCGATGCGAAGCGCGCGTTGTCCCGAAGGATGAGTGCGTTGAATCGGCTCGAAGATTCTAAGAAATCTAATCGACCAAGGCGCAAGTTCGAATCGATGCAAGTATTGATTTTAGTGGTTTCGTGTGCAGGTTATACTTTGACGCGAAAATATTAGAGGTCGATCTTTTGCAATATTTAGTAAGGGGTCCGCGAAATCAAATCGTCGCCTTGCGACGGGCTAAGACTTGGGCACGCTAAGGCAAATCGGACGTATGATTCAATGAAGCACGAAGTGCTCGAATGGCTAAGTCAGGAGAGTGGCCGTACAATAAAGTTATGAAATCGAGCCGCATCGGCTCGCAAAACGACAAAGGGTATCGACTCAAGGTGGAGGATTGACTTCTTTTACTCCTTCATTCGATAAGTCAAATATATCATTGTATGATAAGTTAACCTATCGACGCTACGGGCGTGGTCCGATCGGGATAAATCATAGTGTGAGTCGAACACTAAGTTAGAACAATTGAAATGAAACGTGCATCATATGCACGAGTCGCTATGGAACATTGGATATCGCTAAGGCGAGTGCCTCGGTGCGCAAGCCGCAAGAACACGGGATAACTGTACTCGGCAAGTGCCTTAGTGCACGAACCATACCGTACCTTCGTGCACGAGTTAGAGGCTAGAACATGAAAGACAATAGGCGAGCACCCTAGCGCGCAAGCCCGAACATTGAATGCTAAGTTATAGTACATGGATATATGGTCGAAACGTGCCTACGTGCACGGGATAATAAAAGATGGCTTCGTTGCGAGAGAATACAGTTGTGGCATGAATGTGACGGAACTGTCGGCTATGACATGGTCCTCGAAAGGTATTCGAGACTTTCGGGTTGTTCGGTTAACGATCATTGAGTTGAGGCACGATGCCATTTGTAGCTCCCCTTTCCGAAAATTTTAAAATATTTTTTTTATTATTTATTTTATTTAAATGGTGATATTTTTAGATTTATAAAAATCAATTATTGGCTTATTGAATTTCGTTACTATATATTATTATTATTTATGGAGGTTTTATAATATTACTATTGTGGTGATTAAATATAAATTATTTATTATTAATAGCTATTAGTATTTTATTCTCTATCAAGATATATCTATATATATATATTTTATATATATATATATAATAATATATAATATGTGTGGTTTGTATAATGAATATATAATAAATATGGGTGAATACTTGTATATTAAATAGTATTGAAGGGGTATATATATATATATATATATATATATATATATATATATATAATAGATATATATATATATATATATATATATATATATATTAAAAAAGGATAGGTATTGTGTATATAATATATATAATATATATATATATATATAGATATATATATATTATATATATTATATATATTATATATATAAAATATATATATATATATATATATATATCTATATATATATATATATAATATATATCTATATATATTTATATATTATATATTATATATTATATATATATATACACAATACCTATCCTTTTTTTATATAATATATATATATATATTATATATATATATATATTATATATATATATATACACAATACCTATCCTTTTTTAATATATATATTTATATATATATATATATATATATATATATATATATATATATATTTATATATTATATATAAATATAAAAAAGGATAGGTATGTGTATATTATAATATATATTATATATATATATTATATATATATATATATATATAATATATATTATATATGTGTGTGTGTGTGTGTGTGTGTGTGTGTGAATATACATATAGTATGTATGTGAATATATATACAATATATGTGTATGAATCTATATATAAAATATATATATATATATATATATATATATATATGTGTGTGTGTGTGTGTGTATATATGAATATACATATAGTATGTATGTGAATATATACAAATATGTGTATGAATCTATATATAAATACACACACACACACACACACACACACCACACACAATATATATATATATAATATATATATATATATATATATATATGTGTGTGGGTGTGTGTGTGTGTGTGTGCACACACACACAAATATATAATATATTATATATATATTATATATATATATATATGTGTGTGTGTGTGTGTGTGTGTGTGTGCACACACACACACACATATATATATATATATATATATTATAATATATATATATAATTATATATATATATATATATGTGTGTGTGTGTGTGTGTGTGTATGAATATACATATAGTATGTATGTGAATATATATACAAATATATGTGTATGAATCTATATATAAATACACACACCGCACACACACACACACACACACACACACACACCACACACACATATATAATATATATATATATATATATATATAGATATATATAATATATATAGTATGTATTGAATATTATCATATATGTGTTGAATCTATATATTACATATATAATGAGAGTAAATAATATAATTATATATGTATATATAAATATAAATAATTTATGTGTATAAATATACGTATAAATGTGCCTGTTATACATGTATATATATGTATATATAGATTGTATTTTGCTAATAGCAAATAGGAAAGATTAATAAAAAGAAAAAAAAAATCCCAAGCCAGGCCCAGGCAATGAAACCCGCCCACGAGAGCAGCCTCATAACCAGCTCATATCCGGCTAAACCCCCAGGCCGAGTTCTCCCTCCCCGAGAGTAAATCCTGTGCACAGCCGTTCATTGTATATATAGGGAGAACGCGAGCAAACCCTAACATCTACTTTCCGCGCACGCCACCACCCCAGCTGCGCGCCCCCTGCGCGCGCCCGCCCCACGTGGCCGACGCCGCCGCGAGTCGCCGGCGGCAGGCCGCGACGACCGCGCGCGCGCTGCTCGTGAGAGACAACATAACGTCAGCAACCGCGCCAACTTCGCGACGCGTTTTCGCGACGCACGATGGATCGTTTGTCGATCTGCAAACTCTGGTTGAACCCAATATAACCCTTTTTAGACTTGTCCAATTAGTTTGTAGGTAACTGCCATAGATTGGTCGAGAAAACGCAAAGTCAATGGAAAAACTTCTCCAGAACAGGACGATTACAGTCCAACTGCCCATATTTGAAGATCGATTATGATCGATCTAGTATCGTTTTAGAAATTCTAATTGAACAATTATTTAGACAGCATGTAGGACAACAAGACCCTTCAGATAGATTAATTTTTCGTTCACAATTTAATGAGTAATTGGATTGTAAAGTTCACCGAAAAACTGTTTTCAAAACATAGAAAACCATCCATATGACGTGCGTTCCGCCAATCCGGAAGACGTGGTCGCGAACCGTAGGCATCAAAAGCTGCGTACGGCTTCGTGGTCGTGGGGCTTTGGCGGAATTCAATTGGTCGCGTGTGCGCGACGAATTTGATGCGTATCCGTCAAAATTCACCGTATCGTGCACTTTGCAAATTCTCCAATTACTTTGTGCCCGCTCGTCAGATCGAGACAAAACTTACGCCATCAGGACCGTATCGTTTTTCTGGTCCTGTACGCCAAGTTTGGTCCAATTCTGAGACAGTTGAATCGTACGTCGTTTTGCGGGCCCTACGGTCCCACTCAACGGACGATTTTGCACGGCCCGTCGGAATCCAACTCTGGACATACGGTTGGGTTCGTATCAGAAAACCGGATCCGTAGACATGTAGTTTGATGACTTTAGAGACCATTGACTCTGGCACGCTTTTTGGTGCAAAGTGGGTCCAACGACGGATATCGTTTTTGCCCGAAATCGTCTCTGTGTTCAGAATTGGACTTATGGACAGGCAATCCTAGCTAATTTGACTATTCTGAAAACGTTGGCAATGTTTATTTCAGCATCCGGACTTCTACATGTGTGACTGATTGTGGCTCATTGAGTGGTATAGTATTATTGGTTCTCCAGCTAAGGACCTCAGGCAAGTGCACTTTCTGATTGCTTTCCGATTCATAGTTGTCTTTCCATTTCATGTCTATACATATATCTTGCTGCTTGTTGACACGCTCGTCACACGGAGTAGTCGGGAGGGGAAATATCTTAATAGACATGTGGACTACCTAGAACTATCCCCCGTGTCTTTCGTGAATGATAGCAGCTGCACACGACACGTGCAGTGAGCCTAATTTACCCCCTAGCCGTTCACATGTCGAAACAGATATTTCACACCACCTAGATAGATGTCTTTTATTAGTTTTTCCTTGTTTATTTCTCTATCGGCTATGTCATCAGTTATCTTCCAGTTTTGATATCACATATGTTATTTTCATGTCTTGTTAATTTATTGTATTTCGTATTGTCGTCGATTTGTGTACTTGTTCCAATCCTGACTGGATAACCAACATTTTTCAGGTTTAGCCGCGATCATTCTTAGCACTGGGAGGACATGGGTATGCTGAGGTCAACCTAGAAATAGATAGCAGTTGCATTTCATTAATTGTAAAATCTTGTAATTCCTTTAATTATAAATGTTGTAACTATTGTAATACACTTAGACATGTGAATGAGCAGCAAATGTGATGTTTTGAGCATATTATTTCTTGCGGGCTTGACAGCGTTCTACGGCCGACTCTGCGGCGTAGGCTGGCTTGGACACGTCTCGTATCCGAAAAAGCGGGTGCGGGTCGTGACACCATTGAATCATTAAACGAAGTATGAAACGTAAGAACACAGAAAGTTAACGGAAGTGACGCGAGATGATAATGTTTGAGTCTCGGACTCAAGACTATGTTTGGTTGTTTGAATTTGATTGCTTGAATGATAAGGGCGTTGCATGGTCGAATGGAATGGACGAGAGATAAAATATGATATCTCCCGTGCACAGGTGTTTCCCCCAAACGGTTAAATGCCGGATGCGTCCCGGAACCGCTTGGCCTAGGAGGAAATCGAATAATCTTTGTAGGCGCACATCCTTAAACAAGATGGAAAAAGCCGCAAATGATGGTATGCAGCGGGAACGTTTCGGTTGTTGGGATGTGACCAACCCGTGAAACGCCGGGCAGCCCGACCAAATATTGAGAAAAGAAGGAGAGAAAAGAAAGAAACTCCTTTAGTCCATTCCGGTGCGGATACGCCAACGGCCCTCATATAGTAAAGGAACGATGGGTTGAAAGTGTAGGCGCATATGCGTCACGCATAGAGATCCTGCTTAGAGATGCACATATAACATGACAGGGAAGGAATGCGGCGTATTCACCTGTCGGTGCAAGGGCGTCGACTTGGTAAAAGTCGCGCCACAAATCAAACACGAGATTGCTTGTTTGCTTGCCTATTCAATTCGATAACATGCTGCTATGATAACATGCTTTACGCTTTCGAATGCCATGAAATTGTGTCATGCCCCAAACCAAAATACTGGAGAGCGGGGGCGGACATAGTCAGCTACGTATAATGAATGGAATCCATCTCACTATACGGTCACGGGTGTCTAGAAATATGAGGGTTTATCTACAAGCCATCAGTCTCTTAGGGTCAATAACAAGCCTAATGTCCCAATCTCAACAAGTAATGATAATAACAAGATATCAGATCACCAAATATACAATTGTAAGGCGTCCCAAATATTACATATCCACGATCATGAAGCTAGTCGTACAAAATGTAAGGACTAGCAAGAGTTAAGTCATACATGATCAACCTCGAGTTGCCAATCATGTTTACAGCCCGTAGGCAGACAGAAAGTAAAGTGCATCGAGCTAACAGGTGCTCGTCGGCTAAATGCCTCAAAAGAATAATGTACAATTACATGGAAGAACAAAAGAAACCCACTCGTTGCCAGAATTCCCTCTAGTGGTCACCATCTGGCTGGAAAGCAGGTAGATCCTTTGCTGCTGCTCCGGTATCTGGCCATACAAAACTAGCTGGGTCAGACCCCAGAAAGCAAGTGCCACAAAGGAGCTTCACTTAGGAACCCAAAACCAGCAATTAGCACAATAATAATAAGGTAATAAAGACAGGAATTAAGAAAAAATATAACAGGTGATATACGATGAGATAACCATGGGACTATTCAGATAACCAGGTTACAACCCGTAAACCAAACAAGGACCGGGTTGTAACCCTTCGTCTGAACGGAACTTGGATTCTCCCACCATTTATCGGCAAAATATAAGAAATCATGACAGGTAGCAATTCTTGTGCAGGAATCAAGACAAGACTAGACAGGTTATACCTCATTCACAATCACGGCCAAGCAATAAGTACGGCTTGCTACTTTAACTAACTAGGGTTATCACAGGCCTAGTTACTAGCAAGATGCAATGAGAATTCCAAGTCCGGTTACCTGTTTGTTACTACCTGAGTGATCCCAACAAGAAAAGAAAATAGCAGGATATAGCAGACACTGTAGTAAGATACATGTGTCCTAAGGTACCACACTCGACGGCGGGTTGGAAGTGCGCTCATCTCGACGGATAGCAACAAATCCCATGTATATATATAAGGCCGGGACCAAAGGGGCAACAGGTAACTGGGGAATTCTCCATGACTATTTGATCCATCTAGTCATTAACCTAGCCAGATTCAGTATGAATCCCTGACCGTGGAAACCAGGAATTCATGTCCTAGACATGATGCGAGACAAGACTGGTTGCTTACACAAGCACATTCAATACAATCACCCACGGTGTCAAGAATTCACTTAGCATGTCAAGTTAGCCGTCGTAACAGCGTTAAGTTATCAAGTCATGCTACAAGTCAGGAGTGCGCCGCCACGGGCCACTATCAAGTTTCAAGTCACAAGGATTAAATACAAGTTACAAGTTAGGTGTGCACCCCACTGGGTCACTAGCAAGGAGATCAGAGAATACCAGAATCATAATCCACAGAAAATCCCGAGAACCGTACTAGTCATAAACAATTACTTGAAAACCGTGTTAGACCGTGTCGGGTCAAGATAGTCGTGCTGTGTTGAACAGATCTCAGGAAAACCCAATCCACAAAAGAGAAACCAAATCGAGAAATAAATCAATACTCCAGAGCCAATGGTTAAGCAAGGGGTCAGGGTGCAGCGTACGCACAAGAGCACGCACGTAGGGGAGCAGCGTACGCACAAGAGCACGCACGCAGGGGACAGCGTACGCGTAAAAGCACGCACGCAGGGAGCAGCGTACGCGTAAAAGCACGCACGCAGGGAGCAGCGTACGCACAAGGGCACGCACGCAGGGGAGCTGCGTACGCACAAAGCACGCACGCATGAGAGCAGCGTACGCGTAAAAGCACGCACGCAGGGGAGCTGCGTACGCGTAAAAGCATACACGCAGGGAGCAGCGTACGCGTAAAAGCACGCACGCAGGGAGCAGCGTACGCACAAGGGCACGCACGCAGGGGAGCAGCGTACGCGTAAAAGCACGCACGCAGAGAGCAGCGTACGCGTAAAAGCACGCACGTCGGGAGCAGCGTACGCACAAAAGCACGCACACAGGGCAGCATACGCACAAAAGCACGCACACAGGAGAGCTGCGTACGCGTAAAAACACGCACGCAGGAAGCTGCGTACGCACAAGAGCACGCACGCAGGGGAGCAGCATACGCGTAAAAGCACGCACGCAGGGAGCAGCGTACGCACAAAGCACGCACATAGGGAGCAGCGTACGCACAAAAGCACGCACACAGGAGAGCTGCGTACGCGTAAAAACACGCACGCAGGGAGCTGCGTACGCACAAGCAGCACGCAGGGAGCTACGTACGCATAAAAACACGCACCAGGGGCTTCTTCTCCATGGCTGAGAAGAGGCTCCAATGGTTCCCAAAACTTCAGATCATCACAACTTGGCCATCCGAACTCCAAATCCGGATTTCCAAAATTCCAACTAGGGTGAAATGGAATTCTCTTCCACATGGAAACATCAAAACCCATAAAAATCCAACTTAAATAGATCAAAACTATGTAAAACCGAAAATAGGGAAAACTTAGATCTAGAACAATGGAGACTCCAAATCACAAAATACCAAGTTCTAATGCTGATCACCATGTCCTAAACTATCAAATGGACAAATAAAAATGGGGTTCTCACGTGATGGCAAGGTGCACTTGCCTATGGGTTGGTGTTGTGGAGAGGAAGGAGAAGAGTGCTGTATAGAGGAAGGAGAAGAAAAATTAATGGAGGTTTATGAGGAAGAGAAAAGGTTGGTAGAGTTTTAAAGAGGGTGGGATGTGGTGTGTTGAGGGTGGAGCATAGGCTAAGGTGTTCCAATACACATTAAACCAAACCAAACCAACCCAAACCAATTAAAACCAAGCCATGACAAAACCCAAAATACGAGAAATGTCGAAATTCTACCAGTTGAGAAAAATAAAAATACATGCCAAAATCCAGATACGAGTATAAATACGAAATATGGGAAATGAGGGTGACAACTCTACCCACCTTAAAAGAATTCCGTCCTCAGAATTTAATCAAGAGGCTAGAGATGTCGGGACAGCTATACTATCGCAAGCAATCTATGCTACCAATCAATCATACAATCATACATGCAAACAAGGAATCGAAGTACAAGGCATAAGGAAGATATTACCCCTCACGAGCCAAACCGATTGGGATAACGTGATCGGATATCATCCTCACACTCCCACGTTTGACTCTCCCAAGGAGCGATGAACTCAAGCAACAACTAAAACTGATAGTCTTGCGCT
>JANAVB010025835.1:0-68116 GCA_029216955.1 Iris pallida
TCTTCTCTCTTCGGTCCAATATAGACACGGGCCTCCTCATACGAAAGGTTGGTACCAACAACCAATTCCGAATGATCCAGGATGTGGCTCGGGTCCGGATATACCGTCGTAATTGGGATACATGGAACACGTCATACACCTCGCTTAGCAACGGCGGAAGAGCGAGATGATAGGATACATCTCCTACTCGCTCCAGAATGTCAAACGGTCCTATATACCTAGGACTAAGCTTTCCCCGTACGTCGAATCGAATGACGCCACGGTTAGGCAAAATCCTCGAGAATACATGATCGCCGACCGAAAACTCGAGAGGACGCCTATGAGAATCGGTCCAATGGCGCTGGCGATCTTGGGCAACTCGAAGATGATCTCCGACTCTCCTGACCACCTCAACTGTCTGAGCAATCATTTCCGGACCGAGCATCTGTCTCTCTCCAACATCATCCCAGGCTAGCGGGGATCTGTACTTCCTACCAAATAGTGCCTCGAACGGTGCCATCTGGATACTGGCCTGGAAACTGTTATTGTACGAGAATTTTATCAGGTGCAAGTGATCTTCCCACGAACCACCGAAGTCAAGTGTGCAAGACCGTAAAATGTCTTCAAGAGTCTGGATCATGCGCTCCGACTGGCCATCTGTCTAGGGTGATATGCTGAACTAAACTGGGATGAGTCCCCAAACTCTCTTGTAAGCTACGCCAAAAGTGCGACGTAAATCTTGAATCTCGGTCCGAGGTGATACTGACTGGCACACCGTGCAACCTGACAATCTGTCTGAGGTACATCTCCGCTAACTGAGCTGTCGACTGACCAACTCTGAATGGGAGAAAGTGAGCCACTTTCGTGAGCCGATCAACTATAACCCAGTAGCATCTCTACCAGCTGGGGATCTAGGTAGTTCAGTCACAAAATCTATGGTCACATGCTCCCACTTCCATTCTGAAATCGGTAAGGGCTGAAGAAGTTCAGCCGGTCTCTGATGTTCGGCTTTAACTTGTTGGCAAACAAAACACCGAGAGACAAACCGAGCTATTTCCTGCTTCATGCCATTCCACCAGAAATGCTGTCGGATATTACGGTACATCTTTGTACTGTCAGGATGGATGGAATACTGAGAACTATGCGCCTCCGACATGATCTCCAGTCTGATATCTCTACTGGGTACACAAAGACGATTACCATGTCGAAGTGTACCATCCTCATGAATGCATAACTTTGGTCTTCGTCCTGCCTCATACTCTGCTCTGAGTCGCTAAAGCTTGGAATCTGCTGACTCTGCCATCCGGATCCTCTCGACTATAGTGGACTGAACTTGCATACTGGCCATCAAGGCCACACTGGAAGGGAGGACAACTTAATACCCATCTTCTGAAGATCTGTTAACAGCTCTGGTTGCGCTGTTAGAAAATAAACTCCCGCTCTCCTGCTCAATGCATCCGCAACAACATTGGCCTTCCCAGGATGATACTGCAGGTTGATATCATAATCCACAAGAAGCTCCAGCCACCTTTCTGACGCATGTTAAGATCCTTCTGGGTGAAAACATACTTCAGGCTCTTGTGGTCGGTGAAAATCTCCACCATGTCTCCATAAGTAGTACTTCCATAACTTAAGTGCAAACACCACTGCTGCCAGCTCCAAGTCATGGGTTGGGTAATTCCTCTCATGATCACGAAGTTGTCATAACGTATAAGCTATTACCTTCCCATGCTGCATCAGAAACATCCTAATCCTCTGCCTGAAGCATCACAGTACACTGAGAATCCTCCGGTCCCATCTGGAAGCGTGAGAATAGGAGCTGTTATCAGGCCTCGCTTCAACTGCTCAAAATAACTCTGACACTCTGCTATCCAAGCAAACTGTGCATCCTTGCGGGTCAACTGCGTCAATGGTACTGAAATTCGAGCAAAATCCGAAACAAACTGCCGGTAGTAGCCGGCCAATCCAAGAAAACTACGAACCTCTACAACTGTGCTGGGCATTGGCCATGACTCAATAGCCACAATCTTCTGGGGATCCACTTCTACTCCTCCTCGAATGATGATATGACCCAAGTACGAAATGCGATCGAGCCAGAACTCACATTTACTGAACTTGGCATATAACTGGTGCTCTGAGGATCTGAAGAACTATACGGAGATGCTGCTCATGCTCTGCCTCACTCTTGTTGTAGTCTAGGATGTCATCCAAGAACACAATCATAAACTAATCCAAGTAAGACATGAAGATGCGATTCATGAGGTCCATGAATACTGCCGGTACATTGGTTGCTCCAAAAGGCATAACAAGGAACTCCCAATGCCCATATCTCGATCTAAAAGCTGTCTTTGGGATGTCCTGCTCTCTGACTCTGATCTGATGATAACCTGAGCGCAAATCAATCTTCGAAAATACTGAAGCCCCCTTGAGCTGATCAAACAAGTCATCTATCCTCGGAAGAGGGTATCTGTTCTTGATTGTCACTGAGTTCAAGGTACGATAATCAACACATAACCTAGACGTACCATCCTTTTTTTCACAAGAAGCATCGGGGCTCCCCAAGGCGATCCACTAGCACGAATGAATCCCTTGGTTCTGAGTTCTTCAATCATCTTATACAATATCTCCACCTCTGACGGCGTCATCTTGTAGACTCTCTCTGACGCTGGGGCTGTCCCGGGAATCAAGTCTATAGTGAACTCGATCTCCCGCCCCGGAGGCATACCTGGAAGTTCTTCTGGGAAATTATCTGGAAACTCTTTGACTATCATGGGCAACTGAACTTCTGCTACTGCCATCCGTAATATCGGAGGAGATGACTCAACTTCGCCTCGGGAGAAAGAAAACTCCGGCTCGCCTGGAATGCTAAAAATAACTCTGCCAATGTGGCAGTCTATCCTAGCATACTGGTTCCTCAACCAATCCATCCCTAGGACCACATCATAATCGGCCATCGGGAACTCTATCAATCTAGCAGGGAATTCTCTACCGCTAACTACGATCCGACACGAGGAAAATACTCTATCTACTTCCACAAGTCCATTACCAGTAAGTATATTAAGCCTTATTGATAATGACTTGGGCTCCAATCCTACCCGTGTCGCGAATCGTACAGACATAAATGAATGCGATGCACCAGAATCGAATAAAGCTGAAGCTGGAAAGGAGTTGACGAGAATAGTACCTGCCACTACCTCTCCTGGTGCTAATCCTTCCTCCACGGTAATCACCATAGCTTGACCGTGCCCTCGGGGTGCTGGTCCCCTCTGCTGAAATCCTCGCTGCCTGTTCTGACTCTGGGCTTAGACTTGTGCATACTGCTGGAGGTTCTGCTGCTGGAATACTTGGGCCTGAGGCGGCAAGGGCCTCGGTAATGGATACTGCTGCTGCTGGACCGGAGCTGGTCCTCTCACCGAAGAGCTAGAAAGGTTGGACGATGATGAACCACCCCTATTCGGGCAGGACCCAACCCTATGGTCTGGTGCTCCACAAGCCAGACATAATCCCTGTGCCCTGCGACATTCTGCCACTACATGACCTGGCTTCCCACAATGAGAACAACCCACTACGGAAGATTACTTCTGCTTCTGCTACTGAGGGTGCGTCGGAGTGGAATGCTGAACCGACGTCACTGAGGCCGCCCGCCTCGAAGCTCCAATAGTCAAAGCCCTGGCTGCCGGGGCTGGTGATGAAGGCTGATTCATCTGGCCGTGAGTTCTTTTCCGACCTCCGGCCCTATCCACGATCCTCTGGGAGGTATACTCATGCCTCCGGGCTGCTCTCAAGACTGCATCAAAAGACTGATGCTCAAACTGCTCAACTGCTAACAAAATCTCCAGGTGAAGCCCATGTTGGAACCGCTGGGCTCTATCATACTCGGTTGCCACCAAAGTGGAAGCAAACCGACTGAGTCTGGAAAACTCGGCCGCATATCCGTCGACCGTCCTGCCTCCTTGCTTCAGATTGGTAAACCTCGTCTGCAGATCATACCGAGCCACGACATCGAAATACTTGGTCTGGAATCTCTCTCTGAATACTGCCCAAGCAATGGGTGCTTCTAATCCAACGGCCTGTGCTGCCCACCAGTTACGGGCAAGATCTAACAACTGCAGGTGCACAACGGCCACCTTCTCGTTCTCTGGGGTCCTGGCTGCTTCTAGAATCACCTCTGTATCCTGAAGCCAAGCATCTGCGGCGATAGCATCTTCACTACCGTCAAAGAAGGGAGGGTTCAAGCGCTTGAAGCTGTTGGCCGTACTGTTACCCTGATGACCTCCTCTGGTCAAAGCATCTGTCACTGCCTGGTACAAGGCGTCTCCACGACGATCTTGAGAAGCTATCAAGGTCCTGACAAGACCTACCAAAGTGCCATCATCAGGCTCGGCAGGCTGAACTGGCTGGACTGGTGGTTCTCCGTCAGAAGGCACGACTCTGGAGGCTACTCCTGAATACTGGGCTTGATCTCCGGGTTGCTGCTGATCCGCGGGAAGTGCTCCGCCTCGCTGACCGGCAGGTCCAGGAATGATGTCGCTGAAGAAGATGACATGGGGAACAATAAGGAAGGACCAAGACAGATCAACGATACAAGCATGTGATCAGGACAAGAATCCAAGGATTCAGAAGGTATGAGCAGAGATCAAAGGCGAATACTGATTGAGACATCTATTCGGTAAACCCTCACATATCTTGATTTACAAGACCTGCATGGGCCACCACTTAAACCATGTCATGCCCCAGAACCAGAATACTGGAGAGCGGGGGCAGACATAGCCAGCTACGTATATGAAATGGAATCCATCTCGCTATACGGTCACGGCTGTCTAGATACGTGAGGGTTTAACTACAAGCCAACAGTCTCTTAAGGTCATGAATGTCACCCCCAGTTTCCAAAAATAGGGATATTTTTGTCTTTTTTTTTCATTTTTATTATTTTAAAATTTTTTATTTATTTATTGTAATATTTTGGGGTTATTTGAGTCGGGTTCAAATTTCAGCTCAATCCGACTTGAAACGGGGACCCGGGATAGTGTTGACCCTAGTGGACCCACACACTAGTTAGCCATGGCCCACATGTCATTTATTTTAGTTAGTGACTAGGCTACTTTATTTGGATTAGGATTAATTAGATTAGTGTGTTAGAATGACCAAACTAGCCCCCGACTTAAACCTCCTTTTTAACGTATTGTTAATAGGCTAGAGGGGGGTATTTTAGGCATTGCAAAAATGCACATAGCAGCCCTCTAGTGGCCGGCCACCTCTAGGAGGGGATAGGCATGAGCCCCTTTGATATTTCCTATTCTCTCCATCTCATTTTCTCTCTCTTGTTCTTCCCCAAATTTCTAGAGAGCATCCCTACCATTTTCATCTCCAAATCCATCATTTCTTCCACCAAATCTTCTTCTCACCTTCTCTACTCCATGAAAGGAAGGTGCTAGCCAAGTTTGGAAGGATTCAGAGCTCGTTTGTGTCCATTTGGAATCTCTACGTGTCTGTGTCGCTCCGGGAAGGCTTTTCTTCGATTCGATCTACCGGGAGGTATAAATCCCTTTTCCTTTTCATTTCCTCATGCATATAGGTCTATTTTGAACCCATAGGAATGACCCCCATGGTTTAGTGTCCATTCGTGTCCATTTCGTGTCTATTTGGACACTTGTAGAGGTGTCCTATGTGTAGGTTTGTGTCCATGTGGGAAAACCCCTATTTGGACACATGGGGAATTAATTATATATTGATTTTGTATTGTTCTAATATTTATTCCAGATTTTTGCTTGTGTTTAGATTGAGTTTTCCTAGGTATCATATTGTATCATATTACCTATATCAATATATGTATATATATGGTGATATATATGTTAATCTCTATATGTATATATATATGTATATATATATATATATATATATATATATATATATATATATATATATATATATATATATATGTATATATATAATATGGTTAATATATATGGATGTATATATGTGTTATGTTGGTGTGTATATTGTGTTGGTGGTGGGTTATGTGGTCGGCCAAGGGAGGAGTTTGTGTTGTGTGTGGTTGTGCATAGCAGGTGTTTGATTATATGTGTGTGTGGGTGTGTTTGTGTATGTGGAGAGTATTGAGAGAGTTAGAGATTAGAGTATAGAGAGTTGGAGAGGATGATTTAAGTGTGTATGTGTTGTATAGAGCTAGGGGGAGTGAGGAAGTGAAGGAGAAGGAGGAATATGAAGGGGGTGCCACTGCAGGAATG
The DNA here is from genome assembly GCA_029216955.1 of Iris pallida. NCBI lineage: Eukaryota > Viridiplantae > Streptophyta > Magnoliopsida > Asparagales > Iridaceae > Iris > Iris pallida. The sequence goes on from JANAVB010025835.1 coordinate 6,228, forward strand.
TAGCAGCAGCAGGACAGTACAACATTTCAGTCCCTTTGTGGGCTGTCCCTAGAGCCATTCATGGCTGTCCTGCATGGCCTAGTAGAAGCCCAAATTCAGTCCATCTTTAGGACCCTGAAACAGTCCATACATTTCCCAAATACCTGTCCTTCACTGTCCTAATAAACCCCCAAAAACCTGTACAAAGTCAGTCCCAATCTTGCCCCTATACACCACCTGAGAACAGCCCCACATACCCTAATTTCCTGCCCATAGCAGTCCCATACTTGTCCATGGCAGCCCATAGGCATTGCCCCAAAACAGGTATAAACCTGTCCTCACTTGGCAGTCCCTAAACACCCAATATCAGTCCATTGATACCCATCTAAACCTGTCCTAAACCAACCCATGTTAGCCCTATCTAATCCCCATAGAAACCCCCCTAAACAGCAGCAATAACAGGGCATATCAGCCCATTGAACCATGTCAAACCCTGTCCTTAACACCTGTCCTTAACACAGCCCATTGCAGTCCTATAAAACCCCACATTCCAGCCTTGTTAGCACCCTCCAAACCACACCAAGGCAGCCTCAAACTCAGTCCATATTAGCCTTGCATTCAGCCATATAGGAACCCCATATTTCAGCTGTAGCATCCCAAATCAGTACCCCAAAACCAGGCCATTTGACAGCCACAGTAACAGTCCATACCTACCCCAAACTCACCCTCACTTGGCTCTCCTAAACCTGTTATTATCAGCCCTATTTTACACCATGTTGGCTGTCCATGTGACAGTCCAACATTATCCACAAATCAGCCCTATTATGACACCAATAAGCAGCCTCAAACCCTACCCTGGTTCAGCCTTAGAGCAGTCCCTTAATACCCCCCCCCATGGACAGAAATATATAGCCCTTGTTCACCCAATGTTCAGTCCATATCAGCCAGTGACTTCCCCCATTTGACAGCCATGTATGACGGTCCAACATATGTCTATATTTGTGTTTGTGAGAGCTATTGTATAGGTGAGTAGTGGGGGAGAGCTTTGCATAGGTGTGTGAGTAGTATATAAACCTATAGATGAGCCTAATAGGTAGCTATTACCTATGAGTGTGTAAACCTATAGGTAGAACCTAGTGTGACCATGTGTAAGTGAGTATGGTATCATGAGTGTTGTGTGTGAGTGAGTGTTAGGGAGATGTGAGAGTGATATGTGATATTGGTAAGGTATAGGACAAGGTAAAGGGTAAATGGTTAACATGTGTCATAAGATAACTTAGATGACCTAGATACTAGGATTTCTTGGTAGGTAATATTAATATAGGATAGTATCTAGCTATCCTAGGAAGCCTAGGCTAGTATTCCTAGGTTATAGTGGTATTGTGCACGGTATTGGTATTTACCTTGGTAAGGTAATGTAGGTAATGCATAGAAATAGGGTATTTGAGTTTGGAGTCTAAGATAGAGTTAGAATTTGGTTTCCTTGGTTGGTAATGATCAAATATAGTGCTCAGAGACTAGTTTTGACGTCGGTTGACCATTTTGACCAAAAGTCAACAAAAGTCAACCGAGAGTCAAACTTAGCCTTTAAGCGACCAGATTTGACCAAAACCAAACCAGAGTTGACCAGTTGACTGAAAGTCAATAGTTGATCAACATGTGACTTGTTTGACCTAGGGTTGACTCAGTGTTGACCAGAGTTAACTTTTTGACCAAAAGTCAACTGTAAGTCAACCTTTGACCCCGATTGACCTAGTTTGACTTGGATTGATTTCCTGTGACCTTATTTGACCTTGGTTGTCCTAGTATGACCTAGTTTGGCTCAGTATGACCTAGTACTATCTAGTTTAGCTTGTAGTGACTTAGGTTTGACTTAGATTTGACCTAGATTGACCTAGATTCATTTAGAATGCATTGTAATGCATCTTATTATCATTTTGGACTCATAGTGACTTGTACTGTTCTATAGGAGACAGACACCACTCCTCGGATAGTATATTCTCTTCAGACACTCAGGATATCAGGCGAGTACATTCTCTGACCGTTTTATACTTGTATGGATTTACATTCTTGCTCTAGATTACTGTACTTGATGCTGACACGATCATTATCACGGATTGGTACTATATGGATCTTTTTCTGAGATGTTATCTTCTTGTATTCACTAAGTACATTTGTGATATGCGTTTCACTTACATGTTGTATTTATTGAATACCCTTATCATTGTACACTCATTGTGCATATTGTACTCTCAGTATCACATTGAGTCATTGTACAAGCCATTATACAAGTCATTGTACAAGCCATTGTACAAGCCATTGTATAAGGTAACGTAACTGAATTGGATCCTTGTGTATTGATTGGGGAGGGGGAGTAGAAATGGTTATGTGATCAATCGTATTGTATAAGAAATTGTATATGTCTATTGTACACCCACGTACAAAGGAGTCCCATTTTATTGTATAACCTAACCTGTTTACATAACCATATTGTGCTCTAAAATCACATGTTCCTTACAGTTCTTACTTATCATATTTAGATATTTCCTGTTATCAAATCTCTACTGTTTTTCATATATCTTCTTCTTTCAGCGTTTTATGTACTTTACTCTATTGCATGCTTTATATTTCCTAACTCGTTATGAACTGCGTGAGATGTTTTGTGCTCGCTCCCGTCCTGACTGGACCTGTTGAAAATATTACAGAGGATGAGGAGGAGGCATGCATAGACACCTACTATGGGGCAGCTGTAGATGCCATGGGTGACCCAGATTTCCAGCCTGATCCACTAGTTTAGAGACTGAGGCTCCCTAGTCTAGGTTTTCTATTTTCTGTCATTTGAGATCTAGATTGTATATATTCTTTCATTTCAGTACTAGAGTCTTTTATTGAGCTGGATGTTCTGATTTGTTATGTCAGTAGACACTTAGACTCTCTGGTTGTGTTTATGTGGTTTTTCCTTCATTCCAGTATTTATCTATCTATCTTCCTATCTTTCATTCTGCTCTAGATGTGATTGAGACTGTATATTGCTATGTCACCTCCATTCGGAGTGTATATATATTGTACAGGTACCTTTATATTGTTAGATGATTGACCTAGGATAGTGTTCTACTGCCGACACTGCGGCGTAGGCTGGGCGTTGTTAAGTTCTCGTACCCTCACAGTGGGTGCGGGTCGTGACACGTTTTTAGTGGTAGCCCATGCAGGTCGAGTTTATGTAGTGGTATTCGAATTAGAGTATCACTACAGCCTGCAATAGGATTAGGATATTTTTGGAGGTACTCAATCACATTAGGAAAAGCTCTTAATCTGAATCTTGTTATCAAATTCTTGCTACTTTAATACTTTCTTTTGAAATAAACTGTCCTTCCTTGACTTATCGCTTCTTTCTCAGCAATTGATACCCTTGTTTGATCTGTCTTCAGGATGGTGGAGACGCGATCACAGCGTGCCATTCATGGAGATACTGTAGAGGGGACTGCTACCTCTCAGCCAGTTCAGCAGGGTCGGGAGGCTACAGCTCCTGCCACCTCTGCTCATATTGGGACTTCAGCAGCAGCAGCAGCTGAGGGTATGCCTTCACTAGTTCAGAGGCAGGACCCAGTCATTCCAGAGGTACCGTTCCAGCAGTCGCCGCCTACAGGAAACATGGACGCAGCTCAGATGTTCGCGTATTTCCAGCAGTTCATGGACTGACAGCAGGCTCGACAGGACAGAGGCATGGAGTTGGTCATTTCGACAGTTGTAGCCCGACCAGTGGTGCAGCAGCCAAAGATACCGGGGATCGAGCAGTTTCAGAAGATGAGCCCCAGAAACTTTCTGGGGACAGAGGGGATCCTATATGCTGATGAGTGGATCGAGCATATAGAGGAGATCTTCCGCTTGGCCAGGATTCCAACAGATCTTCAGATCGAGGCCGCAGCTAGCCGGATGTGCGATCTTGCTCGCACCTGGTATCAGTCGGACCCCAGGGTGGGGGTAGCCGGACAGACTTGGGAGGAGTTCAAGGGCTTCTTCAAGAAGAAATTCTTCCCAGATTCAGCGCTCAGAGCTTTAGAGTCGCAGTTTGAGAGCCTAGTTCAGGGGAGCCTGTCAGTGGAGGAGTACGCTAGGGAGTTCGACCGCCTCAGCAGATTCGTGGAGGGTTTAAGCGAGGCGGCGAAGGCCCAGAGGTTCCGGAAGGGTCTGGTCAAGGAAGTCAAGTCCTTGACCAAGGACAATAGGGATGCCACATTCGAGAAGATTCTGACGGGAGCTTTACTGGCTGAGGATGATCTTGAGCTTAGGCTCAAGAGAGGGCGAGACCCAGTTGGGGGCACCAGCAGCGGAGGACCGGCCAAGAGGCCGTACGTTCAGCATCAGTTTCAGCAGCAGTATCAGCAGCCGATGCCAGGCATACAGTTTCAGCAGCAGTATCAGCAGCCGATGCCAGGCATACAGTTTCAGCAGCAGTACCAGCAGCCATGGGCTCAGATACATCAGTTGCAGCAGAGGCCTGTTCAGTATCAGGGTCAGGGACAGGTGCAGTATCAGCAGGACACCGCGTACAACTTCTGTAAGAAGCCAGGCCATTGGTGGAACGATTGCAGGAAGAGACTGGGTATGTGTTTACTTTGCGGATCAGTAGAGCATCAGTGTAGAGAGTGTCCCCAGAACTCGACACCATTGGCTCAGGTAGCACCAGGAGCTAGGGCTCCGGCAGGGCAGCAGAGGGGACCACCATTGCAGACTCTGCAGCAGAGGTTTGTCCAGCATCAGCAGCAGGCCAGGGGAGGCCAGCCAGGGCGAGCTTTCGCCATGTCAGCCGAGGATGCTCAGGCCGTTGGAGATCTAGTTGCAGGTTCCGTTCTTTGATTCAATTCTGCAATTCCTATCTTGAAATTCAGTTCCATCTATTCCTATCTATTTTTTTCATTGTTGATAAGTTTGATCTGGTGTTTCCTTATGATTTAATTTTCTTCTGAGATAAGTCGTATGGGCTAGGTCGCCTCGATTGTGAGATTTTAGAATCCTCTAGGGTCATGCTAGCAGGCATAGTGAGGACATATAGTCGGACTATGGACGTATTTCTCGGGTGTAGAAATTTAAGGTTTTCGCTGCCAAGCGCGCGGCAATACAAAAATTTTAAATACCATAGTTCTAGAGGTATGTACCATAGTTGCGGACTCTGTGATTATCGTAGCCTTGCTCACTGGCATGACAGAGATTCTGAGTATCATGATGATTGGATAGACGCATATGATTATCGATTTGTATGATTTTCTGTGGTTACCTTGTTTTAAATTTTTTGGATGATTTCTTTTTAAGGTGGATAGACTTGTAGCTTCTATTTGAGTGTAATTTTAAAAGTTTATAAATTTAGTCATTTAATTCATGCCTTGATTTTTGAGATTTTGATCATTTTAATTTTTAGCCATGACTTGTGATTTTGATGTTTTACTATGGTTGGTTTTAATTTCGAGGACGAAATTCTTTTAAGGTGGATAGATTTGTCACCCCCAGTTTCCAGAAACAGGGGTATTTTTGTCTTTTTTTTCATTTTTATTATTTTAAAAAAATTTAGTTATTTATTGTAATATTTTGTGGTTATTTGAGTCGGGTTCAAATTTCAGCTCAATCCGACTTAAAACGGGAACCCGGGGTAGTGTTGACCCTAGTAGACCCACACACTAGTTAGCCATGGCCCACATGTCATTTATTTTAGTTAGTGACTAGGCTACTTTATTTGGATTAGGATTAATTAGATTAGTGTGTTAGAATGACCAAACTAGCCCCCGACTTAAACCCCATTTTTAATGTATTGTTAATAGGCTAGAGGGGGGTATTTAGGCATTGCAAAAATGCACATAGCAGCCCTCTAGTGGCCGGCCACCTCTAGGAGGGGATAGGCATGAGCCCCTTTGATATTTCCTATTCTTTCCATCTCATTTTCTCTCTCTTGTTCTTCCCCAAATTTCTAGAGAGCATCCCTACCATTTTCATCTCCAAATCCATCATTTCTTCCACCAAATCTTCTTCTCTCCTTCTCTACTCCATAAAAGGAAGGTGCTAGCCAAGTTTGGAAGGATTCGGAGCTCGTTTGTGTCCATTTGGAATCTCTACGTGTCGGTGTCGCTCCGGGAAGGCTTTTCTTCGATTCGATCTACCGGGAGGTATAAATCCCTTCTCCTTTTCATTTCCTCATACATATAGGTCTATTTTGAACCCATAGGAATGACCCCCATGGTTTAGTGTCCATTCGTGTCCATTTTGTGTCCATTTGGACACTTGTAGAGGTGTCCTATGTGTAGGTTTGTGTCCATGTGGGAAAACCCCTATTTGGACACATGGGGAATTAATTATATATTGATTTTGTATTGTTCTAATATTTATTCCAGATTTTTGCTTGTGTTTAGATTGAGTTTTCCTAGGTATCATATTGTATCATATTACCTATATCAATATATGTATATATATGGTGATATATATGTTAATCTCTATATGTATATATATAATATGGTTAATATATATGGATGTATATATGTGTTATGTTGGTGTGTATATTGTGTTGGTGGTGGGTTATGTGGTCGGCCAAGGGAGGAGTTTGTGTTGTGTGTGGTTGTGCATAGCAGGTGTTTGATTATATGTATGTGTGGGTGTGTTTGTGTATGTGGTGAGTATTGAGAGAGTTAGAGATTAGAGTATAGAGAGTTGGAAAGGATGATTTAAGTGTGTATGTATTGTATAGAGCTAGGGGGAGTGAGGAAGTGAAGGAGAAGGAGGAATAGGAAGGGGGTGCCACTGCTGGAATGTAGCAGCAGCAGGACAGTACAACATTTCAGTCCCTTTGTGGGCTGTCCCTAGAGCCATTCATGGCTGTCCTGCATGGCCTAGTAGAAGCCCAAATTCAGTCCATCTTTAGGACCCTGAAAACAGTCCATACATTTCCCAAATACCTGTCCTTCACTGTCCTAATAAACCCCCAAAAACCTGTACAAAGTCAGTCCCAATCTTGCCCCTATACACCATCTGAGAACAGCCCCACATACCCCAATTTCCTGCCCATAGCAGTCCCATACTTGTCCATGGCAGCCCATGGGCATTGCCCCAAAACAGGTATAAACCTGTCCTCACTTGGCAGTCCCTAAACACCCAATATCAGTCCATTGATACCCATCTAAACCTGTCCTAAACCAACCCATGTTAGCCACATCTAATCCCCATAGAAACCCCCCTAAACAGCAGCAATAACAGGGCATATCAGCCCATTGAACCATGTCAAACCCTGTCCTTAACACCTGTCCTTAACACAGCCTATTGCAGTCCTATAAAACCCCACATTCCAGCCTTGTTAGCACCCTCCAAACCACACCAAGGCAGCCTCAAACTCAGTCCATATTAGCCTTGCATTCAGCCATACAGGAACCCCATATTTCAGCTGTAGCATCCCAAATCAGTGCCCCAAAACCAGGCCATTTGAAAGCCACAGTAGCAGTCCATACCTACCCAAACTCACCCTCACTTGGTTCTTCTAAACCTGTTATTATCAGCCCTATTTTACACCATGTTGGCTATCCATGTGACAGTCCAACATCATCCACAAATCAGCCCTATTAGGACACCAATAAGCAGCCTCAAACCCTGCCCTGGTTCAGCCTTAGAGCAGTCCCTTAATACCCCCCATGGACAGAAATGTATAGCCCTTGTTCACCCAACATTCAGTCCATATCAGCCAGTGAATTCCCCCATTTTACAGCCATGTATGACAGTCCAACATATGTCTATATTTGTGTTTGTGAGAGCTATTGTATAGGTGAGTAGTGGGGGAGAGCTTTGCATAGGTGTGTGAGTAGTATATAAACCTATAGATGAGCCTAATAGGTAGCTATTGCCTATGAGTGTGTAAACCTATAGGTAGAACCTAGTGTGACCATGTGTAAGTGAGTATGGTATATTCTTTTCAGACACTCAGGATATCAGGCGAGTACATTCTCTGACCGTTTTATACTTGTATGGATTTACATTCTTGCTCTAGATTACTGTACTTGATGCTGACACGATCATTATCACGGATTGGTACTATATGGATCTTCTTCTGAGATGTTATCTCCTTGTATTCACTAAGTACATATTGTGATGTGCGTTTTACTTACATGTTGTATTTATTGAATACCCTTATCATTGTACACTTATTATGCATATTGTACTCTCAGTATCACATTGAGTCATTATACAAGCCATTGTACAGGCCATTGTACAAGCCATTGTATAAGGTAACGTAACTGAATTGGATCCTTGTGTATTAATTGGGGAGGGGGAGTAGAAATGGTTATGTGATCAATCGTATTGTATAAGAAATTGTATATGTCCATTGTACACCCACGTACAAAGGAGTCCCATTTTATTGTATAACCTAACCCGTTTACATAACCATATTGTGCTCTAAAATCACATGTTCCTTACAGTTCTTACTTATCATATTTAGATATTTCCTGTTATCAAATCTCTACTATTTTTTATATATCTTCTTCTTTCAGCGTTTCATGTACTTTACTCTATTGCATGCTTTATATTTTCTAACTCGTTATGAACTGCGTGAGATGTTTTATGCTCGCTCCCGTCCTGATTGGACCTGTTGAAAATATTACAGAGGATGAGGAGGAGGCCTGCATAGACACCTACTATGGGGCAGCTGTAGATGCCATGGGTGACCCAGATTTTCAGCCTGATCCACTAGTTTAGAGACTGAGGCTCCCTAGTCTAGGTTTTCTATTTCTGTTATTTGAGATCTAGATTGTATATATTCTTTTATTTCAGTACTAGAGTCTTGTATTGAGCTGGATGTTCTGATTTGTTATGTCAGTAGACACTTAGACTCTCTGGTTGTGTCTATGTGGTTTTTCCTTCATTCCAGTATTTATCTATCTATCTTCCTATCTTTCATTCTGCTCTAGATGTGATTGAGACTGTATATTGCTATGTCACCTCCATTCGGAGTGTATATATACTGTACAGGTACCTTTATAGTGTTAGATGATTGACCTAGGACAGCGTTCTACCACCGATACTGCGGCGTAGGCTGGGCGTTGTTACGTTCTCGTACCCTCACAGTGGGTGCGGGTCGTGACAATGAACAAGCCTATTGTCTTAATCACAAGCAAGTAAGTAAAAGTTACAAGATGTATGATCATTAAATATACAATAATAAGGCGTCCCAAATATTACATATTCAGCTGATCATGAAGCTAGTCGTTACAAAATGTTAGGACTAGCAAGAGTTTAGTCATACATGATCAACCCTAGGATCTGTTAATCATGTTACAGCCCGTAGGCAGACAGTAAGTAAAGTGCAATCGAGCTAAACAGGTGCTCGCCGGCTAAATGCCTCAAAAGAATATTTTTACAATAAAGTGGAAGATCAAAAATAAACCCACTCGTTGCCAGGGTTCCGTCTAGTGGCCACCATCTGGCTGGAAGGTCGGTAGATCCTCTGGAGCTGCTCCGAAATTTAGCTACACAAAACCAGCTGGGTCAGACCCCAGAAAGAGCAAGTGCCACAAAGGAGGCTTCACTTAGGAACTAAAACCAGCAATCAGCACAAGAGTATAAATGAAGTAAGAACTGGAAATAAAGAAAACACATCAGGATGATATACGATGAGATAACCATGGAACTATTCAGATAACCAAGTTACAACCCGTAAACCAAATAAGGACCGGGGTTGTAACCCTTCGTCTGAACAGAACTTGGATTCTCACCATTTATCGATAAAATAAATACAGGCACTCAGGTCATGCAGTAATATGGAACAAGATCAGGACAAGACTAGAATGGTTAGACTCCATCCAATCATTTCACGGCCAAGCAAGAATTACGGCTTGATACTTTAACTAACTAGGGTTGTCACAAGCCTAATTACTAACAAGATGCAGTGAGATTATTCCACAGCCACAAACCCTGCAGACCATCCAGGTTACCCGGGTTGAAAGATTAGAGTTGAATTCAGGTGGGTACATCGTCCAGGAAACGAATGTACCCTTAGGTAGCTTGAAGGGTGCAACACATGACAGTGTGCTGGAAATGTGCCCTACTCGACGGCAGGCTACAGATCCTAAGGCGTGCCCAGGTAACGGGATTGCCTGTAGCTAGGAGATCTCTTTATGACTAGTGTATTAATCTAGTTATTAGCCTTAGTCCATTTTAATGGGTACTCCTGACCGTGGTACTCAGGAGTCCCCTCCTAGACATGATGCAATACGGGACTGGATTAGTTGTACAAGCACAATCGCCCACGGTGTCCAGGTAATTTATACAAGTCATGTCGTGTCAGGTAGCTGTCGCAACAGCTATTCGAGATAATCATGTCAGGTTTATCATATCAAGTGTACTAGTCAGGAGTGCACCACGACGGGCCACTATCAGGTCATGTCAGGTTATTATGTCAGGAGTGCACCACTACGGGTCACTATCACGTCATGCTCAATTATCAATTCCAAACCTATCAAATGAATTCATGATTTTTAAGTTCAGGACAAAAGGCGTAAGGATATAAAAATGGACGTTAAATTTCTAATAAAATATCAATATACAGGGCTATAGAAGAGCCATGCGGCTAAGGCACATGCGGCCAGGGTGGATCTCATATGGCTGGGGAAGGAGTCGGGTTCATGCGGCTGGGGAGAGATTCATGCAGGTCGGGGGAACTAAGGACCCATGCGGCTCGCAGGATAGGGATTCTCATGCGGCTGGAATAAATCGAACTCATGCGGCCAAGAGAAGGGCAAGACACATGCGGCCAGGAGGGTAAGGGTACTTATGCGGCTGGCGAAAATGAGTCCATGCGGCTCAACCAAGTCGAGCCCCATGCAGTTGGGTCAAGGTGATTGCTTATGCGGCTGACGGGGGGGAGTTCATGCAGCTTATAAGGTTCAGGATCTTATGCGGCTGGCGGATATAGGACTCATACGGCCAGCGAGTGAGTCTGGTTCATGCGGCTCGTCAAGGCTGTGCACATGCGACTGGGTCCAACTCATGCGACTAAGATAAGCTGATACGGCAGGATAAGGTCCTCGGCCCTATGCGGCTGAACTGACTGGGTCCCATGCGGCCGGGAATACTTGCCGCATGAACTTGTTACACGGTCAAGTCAAGACAATAGTGCATGCGGTTGGAACTGACTTGCCGCATGAATGTTCATGCGGTCAAGTACACCATGCGGCTCGGGACTGTGCTTCTACTCCAAATTTCTGAGAAGAAGTACACCATAAGCCATGGCTTCCAAGCTGCATAACTCTATCATCCGGAGCCCAAATCCGAACTTCCATAGGTCAAAATGGGGTAGAACGAGATTCTCTACAACATAGAACCCTCAAAACTCAGAAATAACAGGATTAAGTAGATCAAAACCCAAGAAATTCGAAAATAAAGTAAACTTAGATCTAGAAGAATCTAGCCATGGAAAGTAAAAATGCCAAGTTCTAAAGTAAGTTAAAATGCTGTAAGGAAGAGAATGAAGAAATAAAATTAGAGTTCCTCCATGAAGCAAGTTGCACTTGTCTAGACCTCTCTCTCCCTCTCTCTGGTAGGTAAGGAAGTAATGGTGGAGAAGATGATAAATAAAGAGAGAGAAAGGAGAAGGGTTAATAAATGGTAGTGGTGGTGGTAGGTAGGGGGTTCACCCCTTGGTTCATGATGAACCAAGAGCAATCCCAAACCGAACCAAGTCAACCCAAACCAAGAATAAACCAAGCCCAGGGAGGAAATTAAGCAAGAAAATTATGCAATACAAGAATAAATACGTACACGTATTCCAAAAATACGTAATACGAACCACAGGCATTACATTGTCTCATGACCTCATTGAGAACCTGTTTATCTAAGAATTTGTAAGCCTCGTACCTCCACTTGTTCCTGTTTTTCTAGATCACCCAACATGTAGCGCCCACGATAATTTCTTTCAAATGGATCATCGGACATCGCCACCACCTTCTAAGGCGAGTCAACATTGTTCCTGAACATCGAATAGAAAATTCCTGTTGTAGTAATTTCCATGCTTGTTTGGCCAGCTCCCCATTGGAAAATAGATGATCAATGGTTTCCTGATCTGGATTAACACAGCAGTGACACTGCGAAGCAATATGAAATCCCAATCTCTGAACATTATCATCAGTTGGTAGCCTATCATGAAGTATATGCCAAACAAGGACTGACCATTTTATTGGAATGCAGGTGTTCCAAACATGAGTAAAATCCGGATGATGAGTGTACGGAATTCTAGTATGTTTGTAGGCCGATGACACAGTAAATAATCCATTACGAGATGGACTCCATCTCTATCTGCTGAGATCCACAGGATCATTAACAATAAGATGATTAGCGATAAATCTCCCATGTAGTAGTCTCTTCCAAATGCCAGAAGCATTGGAATTAGCCTACACTGTATCAAGGTTCGCAAATTTATAATATTTCATCTTAATGAACGAAGTCCATAAAGATTCCTGAGTTTTTAGCTTCCACCATAATTTTGATGAGAAAGAATCACTGATTTCATCCAGCCTTCGTAGGCCCAGCCCTACTTCTTCATACGGCTTAGCCATTTTATCCCAACCTAACCATGAATATTTGAACATCCCCTCTTGTGATCCCCAGAAAAAATAAGAGAACATAATTTTAAGATGTTTGATGACTGATCTCGGGGGATTGCATGCTGCTAACGTGTACATAGGAATAGAAGTGAGGACAGATTTAAGAAGAACGAGCTTACCACCGTATGATAATAAACGTTGCTGCCAACCTTCGACTCTATTTCTGATTTTATATAGCAGCTCTTCAAACATTCCAGCGTTCTTCTTTCCCGACATAAGGGGACATCCCAAGTAAGAAAATGGAGGGTTTGAGGATTTGAATCCCGTAATCTCACGTAATTCAGTCTCTCCAGTCTCAGGGAATGAAGGATGAACGTAGAGAGAAGATTTATGAGAGTTAATAAGTTGTCCGGAAGCTCTCTCGTATCTGGCTAACATGTCCCATAATATTTGAACTAAACCTACATCCCCTGCAGCAAATATTAAGACGTCATCCGCATAGGCTAAATGAGTCACGGCAGGACATCCACTAGGCGAGTAGTAGTGATGGAATGAAGGAATGTCGATCAATGACTTAAGATTTATGGACAAAGCCTCTGCTGCTATAATGAAAAGAGCTGGAGATTTTGGATCTCCCTGCCGCACTCCTCGAAAACCATGGAAGAAGCCCGATGATTCCCCGTTAATCACTGTTGAATACCAAACATTGCTAACTAATCGAAAAATCATATTGATCCAAATCTCGTTGAACCCAAATTTCTGCATAATTTGTATCAAGAATCCCCAGTCCATCCGATCATATGCCTTGGCCATATCTAATTTAATAGCCACATTGCCTCCTCTGTTCTTAATCTTCATCATACTTATCATCTCTTGTGCCAAAATAACATTGTCCACAATCTTTCTTCCCCGGACGAACCCACATTATTCCGGAGAAATGATACGTGGAAGAATAAGAGCTAACCGATTTGCCAGCAACTTTGATATAATTGTTTTCATAACAGTGCACAAACTTATAGGACGGAAGTTCGACCAATTGGAAGGTTGTTTTACCTTGGGGATGAGAACGAGAGAAGTACTCGAGATCGCCCGAGGCAATGCAAACCCAGCCATGAATAATTGAACAGCCTCCATAATGTCTCCTTCTATGATATTCCAGACTTCGGTGAAGAATCGAGCCGTGAAGCCATCAGGACCCCCCGCACTCTTAGAATCGATTCCTTTGATAGTTTGATAAAGCTCTTCCTTAGTAGGTTCAAAAGTCAGTAGTTGGTTGTCCTCTTCATTGATCAAATGTGGAATGCATGCCAATAAACCATCATCCTGCATTGGACCTGAATTCAAGTATTGGTTAGCAAAATATTCATTGGCCGAGTCTTACAGATCCTTAAGCTCAGTGATAGAGGAACCATCCTCTGTTTTGATAGAATGGATACGGAGCTTTCTTTTTTTGCTATTGACACACTCGTGAAAATAAGCAGTGTTGCGATCACCCTCTAAATCCCATCGCGTCCTTGCCTTCTGTCTCCAGTAAGATTCCTCATAAGATAGTCGTTGCTTTAAGATGGCTCTTGCTTTCTGAAGAGCTTCCCTGTTGATGCCTGAACAATCCTGTTCATATGCAATCTCTGCTACAAGTGCCCCGTCTTCTGCTGCTTTAACTTCCTGAAATAGATCCCCGAATGTCGCGTGACTCCATCTGGACAACGCTTTCCTGTAGGCCACCAATCTATCCGCCATCCGTATAAGAGCATTAGCATGATCCACCGAGAACCAAGCCTTCTCAACAATCTGAGTAAATTCTTCATGAGAAACCCAGAAATCAAGAAATCTGAAAGCTCGCTTCCCTCCCGCGCTTGCAGATTTGAATTTGATCAAAAGTGGTGAATGGTCAGATTTGTTTCAATTGAGATGATCTTCAATCGATAGCGGTAACATCTGCCACCAGTCCTTGTCAAGAAGCATATGATATAATCGAGAACCTTGCTTGTCCCCCTCCGATTTAATCCAAGTAAACTTTCTCCCTGAGAACGGCAACTCCGTAAGACCCGAGGCCATAACAAAGTCGTTGACATCATTCATAGATTGATGACTTGGACTAAGGCCACCAGTCTTCTCCTCCGTGCATCTCACCACATTAAAGTCTTCTCCTACCGCCCAGGGGAGGGGATTACTGGATTAAATGTATTACAGCCGCGTCCACATCTCAGTTCTACCTTCCTTGGTGCCATGTCCATGGACAATAGACACAAGGACGTCCTTAGACAAGAGATCATTGGAGAATCGAACAGTCACCGCTTGATCAAATGAGTCTACTAAGAACATCGAAGAGGCAGTTCTCGTAAACAACCAAATGTTCCTACGATCATTAGAAAAAGCTTGAGAGCAACCAAGCTTGATTTGGAAGGCAATTAATTGTTCCTTAGTAACTTTCGGTTCAATGATTGCGAGGAATTGAATCTTGTTGATCCGGAGTAATGATTTGATCCTCTTTATCGTTATTTTATTCGCAATCCCGCGCACGTTCCAAATGAGGAAGTTAAACATTAATGGTTTGGGTTTGAGTACCAGCAGGAGTGCTATGTCCTGAGCGTAAGACTCTGTCTGAAGGTGGCGGCGGGGGCTTCTTCTTACGTGACGGCTGAGGAGGCCGGACCACTGCCTCTTCTTTTTCTTCATTCGCCTGCCTAGCGTCCTCTTCTTCAGCAATGTCTGCCCAGTCACGACCAACAACTTCTCCCTCTTCGATTCGACCCACAACTTCTCCCTCTTCGATTTCTGTAGTGGCCTCCCCCTCGTGATCCGAAACTGGAAGAGTCTCTTCAGCCCTATGAATGGCGTCGGAGGCATTAGGATCGGGAGTGGATGCATTCCCATCTTCCTGCATCATGGTGTCAGTAGGAGGGGACTCAGAATTAATGACTGGTGACAAGATCGGGGGAACTTGATTGGTGTTTGCATGGGTAGTCGGGGTTGCTTGAGTGGAGACAGGTTGGCGGCAGCCACTGTGAGTTTGATCATTGATCAAAGTACGTGGCTCTGGTGATCTAACAGGATCAGCTGCTATATTTAATGAAGGATTTGATGGTTCCCCAGTCTCCATCAGAGACCCTCTAGGAAGTATACGAGTCACGTGTAGTTCCTTTTGTCCCACGATTTCTTTACCTTTCTCTTTAGCTCTTATTTTGCATGCATCTGTGGAATGGCCTTGGTGGCGGCAAGACGAGCAGTATAGTGGGGAGGACTTATCTCGATATGTTGCCAAAAGCTCCTATTACGAGGCATGTTAATGCGGAGTTTATGTTGAAGAGGCTTTGAAGCATCTACCTCAATGAAAACTCGTGCAAGACTTGGACGTGACAGTTCTGCTGTGGCTTTATCGATTTTGAGGGAAGTCCCTATAGCTCCTGCTATGGCAAATAAAGCCTCCTTTGCATAGAGATGATGTGGGAGGTTGGGAAGACTAATCCATACCGAAACTATTGGAGATTCATGTGACGGGGAGAAGTCTGGATCCCATTTAAAAATCCTCATAGGAGCTCTCGCGGTGTACCATGTGTCCTTCGCACGAAGACGGAGATAGTCTGATTCACATGATGGACGAATAAGGATGTGTTTAGAATCTATGAGACCAGCAGAAATAGCTCCATCGAAAGTGAACTCCGCTAAGGCTTTGCGGATCTTATCGATAGGGGGACGGTATTGTGAGAATTTTCCTACTAACGCGAACTGCAGAGGAGAAGCCAAAGCGGATTCCTCCTCCTCTGTGAAGGAGATCGAAGGGGCGCCCTTAAAGGACGAGACCGATCTAGGGAAAAGGAGAGGCACAGACTTGGGGGTCTGTCCTCCCACTACCTCTGCAAAAGATCGAGAGGTCATGGAACCCTAGGCAGCAAAACAGATCAACCACAAGGGAAGGAGCTACCATCCAAATGGTATGGCAGCCCCAGAGGGACGCCGGCGCCGCCGAAGGCCACTCCGGAGTCGAGGATGAAGAAGGAGGAGCCCTAGGGTTCCTGAAGGGCGGCGTGATATATCTATATACATATATATATATAAATGCATATGTGTATGTATATGTACATGTAAATTTATATATATAAGGTGTGGGTGTATATACATATATTTATATGTATAGATATAGTATTAGATGATAAAAAGGAAAAGCAAATCAGCCCAGCCCATACAGGAACTCGACCCCAAGCTTCAAAGCAAACAGCCCACAGCTGAATCCCCTGGAACCTGAGCCCCATAGCAGTCAAGAGCCCAGCCAACTCCCCTTCCCTAGTTCAAACCGATTCCCCTGTATATATTTACATACGCACGTACATACGAGGTTGTCGACTAAAACCCTAATCTCGCCAACGCTCAAACCCCTAGCGCCACCCTCCTCCTAACCTGGCGGCCACCCCATGTTTGCAGCGTCGTCGCGCGCGGCCAGCGCTGCCGGCTAGGACCGCACGCGTGCGTCGGAAACAGAGTCGACAGCAGCAGCATTAACAGAGGCAAGGGCGAAACTTTATAAGTATAGTTCTCCTCCCACACTTATTCGTTTTATGATCTATAAAGTATTTTAGAAAGCTTGTATAACCCTCTAGGATTCCTGGCAATTAGATTTAAGTTTCATCGAGGTTTCAAGTCGGGAAATCGATAGGAAAATCCCGAAAAACTGTTCGGATTCGAAGCAGAAAAATAGTCCAATCATCCATATTGGAAGCCAGTTTTTGAACTACATATTAAGGTTTTCAAAAATCTAATTAGACACACTTGAAGACAACATATAGTACATGGAAACCTCATTAATAGTTTTATTTATTGTGGTTTAGACAGTAGTAGAAATCGGATTGAAAATCATGAAAAATATGTTTCAAAAACTAGAAAATTTCTCCGATACGACATGCATCCCGCCAATCCGGGCGACGTGGTCGCGAACCGAAAGCATCAAAATGTGCATAACGACTTTGTGGTCATGTGGGCTTTAACGGAATTCAAATTGGTTGCGTATGTACGACGAATTTGATCTGTATCCGTCAAAATTCACCGTATCGACCTTTGTGCAAAATTTTCAATTACTTTGTGCACGTTCGTCAGATCGAGATGAAACTTGCGCCAACAGGACTGTATCATTTTTTTGGTCCTGTATGCCAAGTTTGGTCTATTTCTGAGACAGTTGATCGGATCGTCGTTTTGCGGGCCCTACAATCCGATTCAACGGACGATTTTGTGCACGGCCCACCAGAATCCAAAATTGGACATACCGTTGGGTTCGTACCATCAAACCAGATCCGTAGATATATAGTTTGATGACTTTAAAGATCATAGACTCTGGCACGTTTTTCGTTGCAAAGCGGGTCCAACGGCGGATATCGTTTTTGTCCGAAATTATTGTTTTGCCCTTGTGTCCAGAATTGGATTAAGGACAGGTAATCCTAGCTAATTTGACTATTCTGAGAACGTTGGTAATATTTATTTCAGCTTTCGAAGACAGTTGTGATGATTTGGACTTTATGGTTTAGCAGTTGACTATATTCTGTTGGATCTGCCTGCAAACTCCAGGCAAGATACCTTGCCTCCCTCTATAGTTTAATTTTATGTTTATAGTTTTTGTGTTATTATTGTATCAACATAGTTACTCTATTTATTATAGATTTATATGATTAATTGGCTTTCTAGTTGACTTGCTTTATCTAGTTTCTATATACCGTGTTCACCAGTTTATGGTCATGCTTGACTTGATAGTGTAGTTATACTGGACTTGACTGTGTCTTGATTGAGTTGTACCTTGTCTCACCAGTACCTTGTTTGAGTCGTGTCATAGAACGAGTACGTGTAACTGAACTGCTAAATCCTTGATATTGTTTCCTTGGCACCAGAGAGTCCACTCGGGATGAGGGTGTTTTTCTTGATCTGTTTATATTCGTGAGTCCACACTCGGGACGAGGATGTCGATTATTTGCACCAGAGAGTCCACACTCGGGATGAGGGTATTGACTTGACTTACATCCGTGAGTCCACACTCGGGACGAGGGTGTTTACATCAGAGAGTCCACACTCAGGACGAGGATGTTATACTTGCACCAGAGAGTCCATACTCGGGACGAGGGTGCTTTGCCGTGAACTAACCAGAGAGTTCACACTCAGGACGAGGGTTAGTACTTACCAGAGAGTCCATACTCGGGACGAGGGTTAGTGATTAGTTCAAACCAGTGAGTCCACACTCGGGATGAGGGTTTGGTTCTTCATTTGATCTCGTGTTCATTATTTACTCGGCAGTTCATTTATGCGTAATTGTTCTAGTGTTCGTGTTCAAGGTCACCTGTCAGTAGCCACTTATCGTTAGTCACTTGTTAGCAGTTTGGTCGTAGTCTCTTGCCATGCTAAGTGTTGTTCCTTGTTATATCATGTTTATATATTATTATGCATGATTAAACTGCTAGATAGGCATGTTTATATGTATCTTGCTATGTCCTCTGAGGACCTGATGATATCTTCAGGTTTAGCGACTGCATGGAGTTAGTTAGCAGAGCAGGATGGTAGAGGATTGCGATGTATGATACAAGTATTTGCTTGTGATATTTATTTATTATCCTCTCGTGCTTATATTCCGTACCATGATATATTCTGCTTATTTTATAGAGTCATATCAATCTTGGAGTCTAATCAAACAATATGATAATGGGCTGCTGACCATGACCCATAATTGTTAATTCGTGTTTCATATTCTTGTTGTGGATGGAGATATAGTTTTGTCGTGCCTTGATTAGACCTATTGCCATAGCCGTGACAGCGTTTACGTATTTGAGTCGGGCTAGAGTCCGCTTGATACGTAGCTGGCTTGCACACGTGCTTGCGTCCAAAAAACAGGTGCAGGTCGTGACAATTACGGCCGAAGGTGACGGTTGGCAATATGACACTTTGTTCCCCCCGACAAACCCGAGAACTACTACCAACGAAGTGGTGTTGGTTTGGGCTATGTCTCTCCTCCAACAACTCCCGAAAGATCAGATAATAAAGCAGATCGTTGTTCTCATTCTTCTGATTCCTCCCTCTGGGACTCAGACTCCAGCATCAGCGACATGTTCAAAGCAACTCTGTCCGTCTATATGGTTTCCGCCGACCAAATTACAGACGCTATCTAATCAATCGAACTCGAACAATGGGCTCAAAAGATAGACACCAGGTGGGAGCTACGCTTCGAACAATGAAAACCACCTACCAAAGATGAAGTCATCCAAGTCAATCTAGGAGATGAAGCATCATTCAAACCAATCTTCATCAGCAAAAGCCTATCTGGTGATGAACGCCAATCTCTTATACAACTTATAAGAGAATTCATCGACATCTTCGCATGGAGCTATGAAGACATGCCAGGCTTGGACCCTAAAGTTGCCATGAACCGCCTGAACATTTTATCTAAAGCTAAACCAGTGAAGCAGCAACAACGACGATTCCGACCAGACGTCATAGAAGCCATCGAGAATAAAGTCAAGAAGATCATTGCTAGTAGATTCATTCGTGAAGAACAACACCCGGACTGGGTTGCCAACATCGTTCCTGTCATAAAAAAGAACGGAAAAGTTTAAGTCTGTATCGACTACCGTGATTTGAACTCTGCATGCCCGAAAGACGAGTTCCCCCTACCGATTACTGACGTAATGATCGACAATACCTGCGGGTTCGAGCGGATGTCCTTCATGGATGGGTTCTCAGGCTACAACCAGATCAAGATGTTCCCCGACGACGAGAAGCACACATCATTTCGAACACCGTTGGGGGTATACTGCTATACGGTGATGCCCTTCGGATTGAAGAACGCAGGGGCAACATACCAGCGAGCCATGAACAAAAAATTTTATGATCATTTGTGCAAAACTGTGGATTGCTACATAGACGATATCGCAGTCAAAAGTCGTCTCAAGGGCAACCACCTCCAAGACTTGAGAATGGTGTTCGAACTAATGCATGCGTACCAACTCAAGATGAATCCAACCAAGTCTTTTATGGGAGTCTCCAGCGGCGAGTTCCTCAGTTTTGTCATAACTCCAAAGGGTATACGTCTAGACCCGGAGAAAGTGAAGGCTATTCTCGACATGCACCCTCCAAGAAACCTCAAAGAGCTGCACGGACTACAAAGAAGGCTAGCCTACATCAGACGATTCATTTCGTACCTCTCTGGAAGGTGTCAACCATTCACTCAGCTCATGAAGAAAGGCGTATCTTACGTCCGGACCGAACAATGTCAACGCACATTCGACGATATCAAGGCGTATCTTACAAGCCCTCCAGTATTGGTTGCTCCAATAATGGGGAAGCCCTTCTTACTATATGTCCGCGCTATGGATCATTCCCTTGGTGCTCTCTTAGCTCAGAAGAATGAAGGTGGCCATGAACAGGCAATTTACTACCTCAGTCGCACAATGGTGGATGCCGAGCACAGATACACACCGGTGGAGAAGGAATGCCTCGTACTAGTATTTGCCATCCAGAAGATACGCCACTATGTGTCTGAACAGACTATCCATATTATATTTAAAGTCAACCCTCTCAAAATACTCATGACTAAACTAGGCTCTCTCAATTCCCGTTTAGCTACATGGGCATTGCTGCTGACTCCGTACGATATAATCTTCGTTCCTCATAAGCAGTAAAAGGCCAAGCATTAGCTGATTTTCTAACAGCTCATCCGGTGCCAGAATCATCCAAACTCTACGATGAAATCCTCGACGAAGTGGTAGAGTCTAACACTGCAACCGAAGAAATCCCCATTTGACGAATGTTCTTTGACGGCGCATCAAGAACAGGACCCAAAGGAAATATCGTGGCTGGAGTAGGTATCGTGCTCGTGTCACCTGATCATCTATTTATACACCGTGCATATTCTCTTGTGGAACCATGCACCAACAACGTGGCTGAATATAATGCCCTATTAATCGGCCTACAACTGGCGAAGCAACTGGGGGTTGACTATCTAGAGGCTTACGGCGATTCCAAGATAATAGTTAGTCATGTCCGAGGGGATTACGAAGTTCGCCACGAAGATCTCATCCCCTACCACAGAGCAACAATCGAGCTGGCATCTGCTTTCGCTGGATTCTTCATCGAACACGTACCTCGACTACAGAATATAGAAGCAGATGCTCTAGCCGGTCTCGTTGATTCCTTGACCGTTCCTACCAATACTCAGCAGTCGATCACAGTATCTGGTCAAGAACTATTCTATGTGAAAGATGCCTTGCATATTCATCACAGTTACACAGCAGAAACAAACGTCGATACTAAAGACTGGAGATTTCCCTTCATAGACTATGTTGCCTATGGAATCCTCTCCGAGGACCCGAAGGAAGCAGTATCTATCCAAAGATGATCCCTCAGATTTTACTACGACATTTTACTACGACATAGTTACCAAGATGCTGTACCGACGATCTTATGACGGGCTACTGTTACGATACTTATCAGATACAGAAGCCAAGCATGCACTCCGGAAGGCGCACGATAGAGTTTATGGTGCACATCAACTAGGCCCCAAATTATAAGATCGCCTCAAACGAATGGGTTATTACTGGCCCACAATGATAGTGGATGCTGTTGAATATGCAAAGAAGTGTAGATCTTGTCAGTTCTATGCCAATTTTATTCACCAACCTTCGGAGTTTCTATACCCGACGGTAGCATCTTAGCTATTTGAAGCCTGGGGCATGGACGTCATAGGACCAATCAGCCCGCCATCCTCCAAGAGATATCGGTTCATCCTAGCCATAACTGATTACTTCTCCAAATAGGCGGAAGCTATACCACTCACCGAAGTGAAGATGTCAAACATGATCAGTTTCATCAAATATCACGTCATCTACCGCTTTGGCCTACCTCACAGGATCATCCATGATAATGGTCCATAGTTCACAAGCCATGCGTTCTATCAGTTCTGCGATAAGAATCGAATCCAGAACGTAGCCTCTACTGCCTATAATCCAGCGGCTAACGGGCTAGCAGAAGCCTTCAACAAAACCAACATCAAACTTTTCAAGAAATTCGTGTCTTCAAACAAGCGCAATTGGAACGAGAAGCTCGGTGAATGTCTATGGGCCTATCGTACAACGGTCCGGACTCCAACAGGCAGTACGCCATTCTTTCTGGTTTATGGAAGCAAAGCAGTTCTTCTCCTAGAAATCCAGATTCCTTCTCTTCGAGTAGCCCTAGCGAGCGAGCTGACAACTGAAGAAAGCTACCGTCTGTGACTCCAAGAGCTCGAAGTGCTAGACGAAAAATGCTTATTATCTCAACAGCGTATTGAGCTATATCAAGCACGCCTTTCCAGAGCTTTCAACAAAAAGGTGAAGGAAAGGATCTTCCAAGTCGGTGATCTGGTCCTAGCAGTAAGAAGACCGATGGTCATGACGCACAAAACAAAAAGAAAATTTTAGCCTAAATGGAAAGGTCCTTTCGTCATAGAATCGAGGTATTCTAACGGGGAGTACCGACTGACCAAGCCTGACGGTGACTTGCTTATGATGCCTATCAACGGCAAGTTCCTGAAGAAGTACTATGTGTAACCTCTTTTACATAATGTTCACACTTGTTCAGTCATGTAAATGTACAGTGCGATGTTTATATGATTCCAAAAAAAACTAACTATTATCCGTATTTCAAGAGTCTTGAATACACCTTGGATAACAGGTCCTCTAAATATTTCTCCAGTAGAATCATTTCTGTTTTTGACTCTGTCCAAACTCGGTTTGACGAAAACAAATCACGTCCCTATTACCTCTGAATTGTTTTTCGATAATTATTTCCCCAGCGGAATGATCAAAATGTTTTGCCACGTCCACATAACCTCTGAGCAAAGCATTCATCAAAGATAGTCATATCCACACTACCTCTGAACTATCCACTCCTGCCTAATGCTATATATCTTTCTACGTCCATATTACCTCTGGTCAGATATAGAACATTCTCTGCTATTACGTCCATATTACCTCTACTAGCAGCTTTATTCAACTTGTTATCTATATTCGAATCATTCGAATATAAAACGGATAATAGGTCCATCTACTAGCAGCTTCATTCAACTTATTATCTATATTCGAATCATTCGAATATAAAACGGATAATAGGTCCACATAAAATTTCCCCAGCGGAATACCCATCAGAAATGTCCTTGCTACGTCCATATTACCTCTAGCATCGATATTTCATAAAACTACATTAACTTATGAAAAGATTCTTTATTCAGTACTTAAACGTCTATCGAAAGACGGAAAAAGGGTACAAGAGCCGTGACGGCCAAAAAAAAGAGGGAGAAAGGGGGGTTCCCCAGCGGGATACCCTTTACATAAATACGATATTTGGCTCTCTAATACAAGTATCACAGATATCATAAGCAAAGAGAGGAGCGAATGTATTATGTTTATTCAAAATAACTTACATTCACAGGACTACATCTCATGAGCAAAACAAAAAGTTCTCCATCTCTTCATCTGAGCAAGAAGTAGAGGATTACATTTGATGTCCAAAAGAGGTAAAACACAAAGTTAAAGACAGACAGAAATACCAAGACAAAATACGGACATTTATGGGAACCCGCGGTGCTTAGCTGTGTCGAGGCATATACCATTCCCTCAACCATTTCGCGTATGAAGGATCTATTTGATTAAGGTCCTCAGCCGGGACAGGTAGGTCAGAACTCTCAGTGCTACTACCCTCAGACTTGGGCTCCTCCTTTACAGCAGCTTCAATCTTGGGAGTAATTCCTTCCCCGATGAGCCCCAACTCTTCTTTTACCTCAATTTTTGGTATCACCTCCTACTTAACGAACGGTGACTCTTGTTTGATAAAAGAAGACAGTATCTCCTCCTTCATAAAGGTCTCATCCTTCGGTATGGATGCTGCAAAAAGTAAGGGCAGAAAGAAAGTCAGACTTAGAAAAATTGCAGGAAAAACTAAGTTCGGAATGGTTTCTATGCGCCCAAAAGGCTATCCGCCCAAATGGATATACGCCCAAAACAAGATATGTAGGCGCATAACACACAGTTAGTGGGCGCATAACGTGCCACAGCTTAAAGGGTGTATAGCATGGCAACACGTGGGCGCATAGCATACCACAGTGTTGGCACATGACTTCTGTGGGCACATAGTAATGCTTACAGAAGTATGTTGCCCTAGATGCAAGCGCCCAAGCAGAAGAGAAGTCCAAGCGTCACAAATTAATGCTCGAGACTTCATTTTTTGAAGCATGCCTCACCCAAAATCGGGGTCCTAGACTACCAAAGACTCTGCCGCAGGAGGAGAGCCACTCGACGCAGCCTCCTTGCCCTTCGCGAATCTCTTGGCGGCCTTGGGAGACATGATTCCCAAAGAAAGAAGACGAAGAGTTTTCTAAAAAATTCAAAGAGAAAGAAATAATGAATTTTCTCTCTCCCTCAGGGTCTATTTATTGACACGGGCCACTTCCTATGCGTCTACATACTTTATACGCCTATTGTGGTATATGCGCCCACTGCAGCCTATGCGCCCACGTGAAGGACCAGCTCTCTGCATACTATACGACTGTCTCTTGCTGACATGAACGACGTATAAAGGATGGACCGCTTTAAATTTTGTTCTGATGAATCTATCAGTTCGAATTTTGAGGAAAAATCTCAACAGTCGTATCTCCCTGATAGGCTGGCCAAATACTATGCGCCCAAGGAGAGGGTCGTGCTATGCGCCCATTGCCTCGCGAGAAGACGAAACATGCTTCTTTTAAAGTATTCTGAACTTGTTCAAGTGTCGAAAACTTTGAAGAGGGTCCTGTAGAAGCCTAAAAAAATTCAGCAAATATAGCTCCATGCACCCAAGACAAGTGAAGCTCCATGCGCCCAGTCAGTGTAACTTTATGTGCCCACCCAATGAAGTTCCATGCACCCAGTCAGTATAACTCCATCAGCCCAGTCAAGTGTAGCTCCATGCGCCCAAGATAGCTCCTCCAAAAGGAGGTCGTATAGCCTGAGACATGGCTATGCACCCAAGCCTGACTCAGTCAAAGCCACGATCAAAACATGTACCGAAGCGCATGGCCACGTCAGTCTCCACGAGCATTCATGCACCGCAGCATGCGGCCACGTCAACACCACGACCAACCCACGATCTCGCAGCCTGTATGTGCCTACATCCTATGCATCCAAAGCAGGACTATGCGCCCACATAAGAACCAGCATTTTTCCTCATGTGGGCGTATAACATCATTCTAGCTCGAGAACAACTATAAAAGGGGGGCCTCATCACTCTTCAAACACAGAGAACGGAGAGCATTTTTAATAGCCAAATTACTGTACTTCTTGCCAGTGAGCCGAGAGTTAGAAATTTTCTTAGGTTTTCTTCCACTTTTGTAATCAGAGTGTCAACGAAGTAAAGGAGCTGCTGTCGCTCGATCTCCATCGTCCCATTCTCCATAATTCTATTTTGTACTCGGGGATCCTCAGTGCAGGATCTCTCAGGCGTACTCGATTTGTGGTGCCTTGCGCCAATAAAAGAAAAGACAGCATTTTCTTCTTCTTTTTTGTGTGTCCACAATAGTCAATCGCTTGTTTTTTACTAAAATATTTCACAACTAACCTCATCTTGTATCTTGGTTGTGATTTGTTTTCTTCTGTCTTCAACTTATACACCCATTTGTTCTTGAGTGCTTCTCTTCTTTTAGGTAATTTTACCAAATCATAAGTGTCTTTCTCATGGAAGGACTTCATCTCATCCTGCATGGCTTCCAGCCACTACCCTTTTTTCTCATGTGTCACAGCTTCTTGATAGCATTCAGGTTCTCCTGTACCTGTTTGCAATACATATTATTGTGGACTGTAGAGGTTGTTAGGCTTCGATTGTCTGTTTGATCTTCTCAGTTGAGGTTCTTGAGGATTTTGCTCTTCTTGAATATTTTTTGGTACATCACCATCATTATAATTGTCCTCGACATAATCATGGATTTTAGCTTTATTGTTCTCGACTGCATCCTCCCTTTGTACCCAGGGCTGAGAAACTTGATCTAGGTTGACTGGATGTTCTCTGGAGCTCTCAAACTTTTCTCCCTTTTAAATATCTTCAATGGTTTAATCTTCAAAGAATACCACATCTCTGCTTCTGACAATCTTCTTATTAACAGGATGATCTGTAGCCGAACTCTTCATCTCAATAGCCCAGAAAATGCATTCTTTTGATTTAACATCAATCTTGGACCTCTCATCTTTGGGGATGTGCAAGAACACTCTACAGCCAAACACCTTCAAGTAACTGTAGGACACATTTTTTCCTGTTCAGAACTTGTTGGATACATCACCCCTGAGTGGAGCAGATCAAAATAATTTGAAGTGAACTGTTGTCATCAATGCTTCACCCCAGAAACCCTTTGGCAGCTTGGAATGAGATAACATGGTTCTGATCCGCTCAACGATCGTTCTTCTCATCTTTTCTTCCAACCCATTGCGTTGAGGGGTATTTGGAACCGATCTTTCATGTCTTGTGCCATTATTCTTGCAATAAGTTCTGAACTCTCTCATGTACTCCCTACCATTATCAGTACAATCGTACTTCAGAGTCGTGCCAGTCTCACGTTCAACTCTGGCATAGAATTGCTTGAATACTTCAAAGTATTGATCTTTGTTTTTCATTGCATACGCCCACACCTTCTTGGAGTGATCATCAATGAAGGTGACAAAGTATCCTGCACCGCCAAGAGTGTTTGTAGTCATAAGCCCACAAACATCAGAGTAAACAACATCTAGTACGTTGGGTTTTCTACTTGCAGTCTTATAGTGAAATAAAACTCTATGTTGGTTTCCAGCTAAACAATCAGTGTATGGTTCTAGAGGTGAACCTGTCAGTTTCAACCCAGTTAATACCTCTCTTTTGGCTAGAATTTGCAATCCCTTCTCACTTATATGACCCAGTCGCTTGTGCCAAAACCCAATGTTGATCCTCATTGGTTAATTGCTGCATTAACATGCTGATTGCTAATCTTAGCATATGTCATATAGAGTGTGTTCTCCTTCTTTCCTCTAGCTAGCACTAGGGAGCCTTTGCTGAGTTTCCATTTGCCTCCACCAAACACATTGGTGTAGCCTTCATCATCGAAAAAGTCGGTAGATATCAAGTTTAGATGCATATATGGAATATGTCTCACATTCTTGAGAATCAAGGGGCAGCTAATGTTCATCTCAAGAGCTATTTCTCCTTTCGCACTATCTTGGAAACTTTTTCATTTCCCATCCTTGCATTTTCGAAGTCTCCTCTTGTATATGATATAAAGAAGTCCTTTCTGGAGGTAACATGAAATAATGTACCAGAGTCTACAATCCAGCATGAATCTTGAGAGGTTAGATTAATAAGACCATTATCATTAATGATGATTATCCCATCGCTTTTTGAAGCAATAATGGTTGTCTTTGACTTCATTCTTCTCATTTGATTCATTTCTTTTCTCTCTTTTGAGTTTTCTACATTCACTTTTCATATGACACTTAAGGCCACAATTAAAATATTTTGTCTCCTTTATTGGTTTGGAAGTGCCTCTGGAATGATCTCTAGGCCTACCTTTGGAGTGGTCATGGTTGTGGGATTTTCTTTGATAGTTTCTTCCACGATTCTCAAAAACAAGGGCCTCGAACTCGGTTGATATGACTTGTTCTTTTCGCCTCGCTTCTTCGTTAAATAAATTGTCCTTAACTAAGGTTGATGTAAGGATGCCTTGAGGAGCGGAGTTGATTAAGGAAACCACAAGTGTATTCCAACTCTCCAGCAATGAGGTGAGTAGCAAAAGTGTTAATAGCTCATCTTCTAGCACTAGATTCATGGTTGAGAGTTGATTTACCGACTCTTGAAAATCACTTTGACCGTCTCTGTATTTCAGGTTAACCAAATGTCGAATGAGAAACACTTTGTTTTTAGGAGTCTCCCACTCTTACATCGATGCCAATTTCTTCAACATTTGATGAGCATCGGTTTCGTTGGAAACATGGTGAAAGACGATTTGGTCGATCCATGGACGGATCTCTCCAATAGATTTATGATTTAGAATGGTCCAATCTTTGTCAGATTTATCTTCTAGCTTCTGTATATTGCGGAGTAACACTTCGTACATATCCTTGCAATACATGATATCTTCTATCTGTGGCCTCCATATGGAATAGTTTTAAAATGTGAGCTTGATCATGGATGAGGAGGTAGAAGACGATGATTCCACCATCACGATCAACAAGCTTGTGTAGCTCCGATACCACTTGTTAGGGATGGAATGACCTTCACACATAGTACGGAAGCAATGTCACTGTTGGGGATGGAGATGATCTTCCTTCACATAGTGCGGAAACAATGTCACTGTTGGGGATGGAGATGATCTTCCTAGACACAGTACGGAAGCAATATCTTGTAATCTAACTCTCATGCAAAATACGAAAACTAAGGATTGCCAAGTGAGAAAAATAGAACACAAATGAATTAACGAGGTTCGGTAATGTGCCTACGTCCTCGAACAACTATTGTTCTTCTCTTTCTTTATGAAGAATAGTGAGATTACAAGTTACTGTTAGGGTTATATACTAAAAATATCACTTTTGTATTAACTTTATTTCTTTAAATTTTGAATAAGAATCATATAGACAATGTTTGCATATTGTATTTGTTACAAGTGTTAATACAAGTGTCTGATACTCGATATTATAGATAATATGGTGTGTGGTGGCACACAGAAGATCATATTATCAGTTCATATAGAATATATAAATGGTTCACAACCTAGATGGACTTGGATAATCTATTGGAAAGGTTGTAGTATAATCTGGTATTAGTCTATCTTGACTATAGGTTTACACTAGTACACTTTGTGTGTATTGAACAGGACCACTTGAGGTTATCTCTTCGTACTGACTACATAAGAGAACAGACACCTCTGTTATTATGGATGCTTGTGCTCTTAATCCGGATATAATAATAGACATGTATATGCAGTGAGCATTACTTTGACACATAAAAAAGTGAGATCCATTATGGGTCAACAACCTCTATGAATTGGGTAATAATGTTATATATATGATGGGTTGTTGATTATAAAAGGAATCCATGTCCCGATACGTCGGGTTGATGATGTCCCCTTAAGGAGCTCATAAGGATTGTCTTATAAACCCTGCAGCTGGATTATATCTGACATGACAAATAAAGTTGAGTGGTACTACTTAAGGATAACAGATGTCGATCAATATAGTTGTCAGTAACTTAATCTGATCGACGGACATTCGATATCTTAACATGGGGAGCCAAATGAGCATATAATAGAAGGAGCCCACAATCATAATTTTGGATTAGAAAGGTAGTACAACAATAGCTCATTAGCGGACCGAGCTATTGTTAATGGGCATGGGTTGTGTGTTCGGGCTGAACACAGGACACTCAGATCCGTTAGGAGACCTAACCCTAATTTCTCCTCATGGTCCCTGTCCAAGCCTTATATATATCCTCGATTCTCTGGCCACCAAATGATCATTAGAACTAAGAAGCTTTCTCTAAATTCGTGATCCACGTAAGGAGAGAAAGAAGGGGCTGCCAAGTAGAAGAAAAGGTTGGGACATCATCGCCCGCACAACGTCCAACCCGAGGAAGGAATACGTGCAGAAGATCTTGGGGTCGTGACTGCTTAAGATTATTAGGAACTGTTGTCTTCTTTCCGCCGCAGGTATAATTCGTGAACCCTAGTTTTCGCCTATGAAGGGTTAGAACACGTTTATATCTGTTTAACTTTCTATCAATCAATATGCACACCAAACTAGGGTCCTAGGAATCCCCAGTTTCTATAAATCAAACCCCGAATAGATCTGCGTAGCGCCAGATTTTGGATTCGGATAGTTGAGGACGGAGCAGGAAAGATGACCATATTAGTTGGATATTTTCTCTTGTTTGTTGTCATTTTGCTTTTTTTCTGATTATGCATGTTTATTATTATGTGGATGTTTTTTTGAAAAACTAAGCCTACATTAATAATGGACAAAATGGACCTGATATCAACTAGTAGAAAACCCTCAATGTTAAATAACTAAGTGGGAGAGGAAATTTATTTAGCATAAATTCTATGGTCTCCATTACTAGTTTGTAGGTGATGTAATTATACTTGCATGTTGGCTTTAGTGATTTCCTCCATATCAGATGAGTATAATTATGGATCACCAGTACAAACTTCCTTAGGGATAATTGTAGAAAGTTACTAGTATGTGTACACTTCTCCATCTGAAGGAACTCATTACAAGGTAATGGACTTAGTATTAAGTAATGGTATACACTTAGATGCAAGTAATGGTATCCTCCCCATCGGAGTCACTGTTATTATTTGTATGACCAGAGCAAAACCAACAGATTAATTTTATTTGTCATAAAGTTATGTTGACATGATAGTAAAATTAATATGAAGTACCTACTTGAACAAAGTTGAATTTGTATACGTCCACACCATCGTGGCATGCTAAATTCATGATGTTCAAGGTGTTGGTGAATTTCTTATTATTATTTTGAGGAAATCAATATTTAATTAATTCAAAAAGTTTTTTGTCCTACATAATTTTATTATGTGATTCTTAAGATTTCAAAAATGGGTTCTTTCAGTCCACTTATGATGATTCTTAAAGAAAGTAAGCTTAATGGACCTAATTATATTGACTGAAAACGTAATTTGGATATTTTCCTAACTGCTGAGGAGTACAAATATGTACTTGTTGAGGAATGTCCACCTTGGCCTGATGCTAACTCTGATAAAGATGTCAAAGAGGCCTATAAAAAGTGGAAAAAGGCAGATGAGAAGGCACGGTGTTACATTCTGGCATCTATGTCAAATGTACTGCAACATCAGCATCAGGCCATGGCCACAGCTTATGACATAATGTATAACATGAAGGAACTCTTCGGACATCAGAATAGAGCAGCTAGGCAGTTTTCTATGAAGTGTTTGATGAATACAAAAATGGCTGAGGGTACACCAGTAAGGGATCATGTTCTCAAGATGATGGGTCATCTGAATGAGATGAAGATCCTTGGAGCTAAAATCGATGGAGAATCCCAGGTCGATATCATTCTCGGGACTCTGCCTAAAAGTTTTGACAATTTTTGCCTTAATTACAACATGAACAAAATGTTGTATAGTTTCGCATAACTTGCAAAAGAGCTACAGGAATCTCTCTTTAGGCAGAGTGGTCATATTTTTGTTTCTGAAAAGGCTTCTACTTCTAAGCCAAAAGGCGGTATGAAGAAGAATAACATTCAGAAATAGGCAAACTCAGAAAAGAAGGGTATAGGACCTCAAGGTGCTGTGAAAAAACCAAAAGGCAAATGTTTCAAGTGCAACGGGTCAGGACATTAGAAGACTAACTGTCCACTTCTCAAACAAGGGAACAAAGAAGGTATATCTCGTTTACTAGTAGTTAAAACATGTTTAGCGGTGTTATCTATCGGCACCTGGTGTGTACATACATTAGCCACTAATAATGTCTGTATTACATTGCAGGGGTTCTAGAAAACCAGGCGACTCAGTGATGGAGAGATATGCTTGTTCATGGGTGACGCTACAAAAGTAGCGGTCGTTGTATTAGGAGATGTTACTTTATCTTTTGGTAGAAATAAGTCTTTGACATTCAGAGATTGTCTTTATGCACCTTTACTTAGAAGGAATTTAATTTCTTTTTCTATGTTAGTTAAGAATGGATATTCAGTTTATTTCAATGACAATATTGTTATTAGAAAGAATAAATATTTTATCTATTCTAGTGCATTAGTTGATAATTTGTATGTCATTAATCCTATTTCGCCCATAATGCAACTTATGGAAATGAATAATATGTCATCTAACTTAAATAAGAGAAAGGAACCTTCTTATATGAACCAAACATATCTTTGGCACTTACGATTGGGGCATATTAACCTAAGAATGATTCAAATACTAGTTGAAGATGGACCTTTGAGTTCATTGGAAGTGGAGGCACTACCAGTCTGTGAATCCTGCTTAGAAGGTAAAATAACCAAAAGGTATTTTACAGCAAAGGGATATAGGGCCAAAGATGTGTTAGAAATGGTTCATTCTGATTTGTGTGGACCCATGACTATCCAAGCTAGAGGTGGCTTTGAATATTTTGTCACATTTATTGATGATTATTTAAGGTATGGATACATTTATTTGATGTGCCCTAAGTCTGAGTGCTTTGAGAAATTCAAAGAGTACAAAGCTAAAACGGAAAAACGTTATAGAAAATGTATCAAGTCATTACGATCAGATCGTGGTGGCGAGTACCTCTTTGGAGAGTTTAGGTATTATTTATCAGAGGCTGGGATTACATCCCAATTGACTGCACCTGGAACGCCCCAGCAGAATGGTGTAGCCGAAAGAAGGAATATAACTCTTATGGAGATGGTTAGGACAATGATGAGTTATTCAGATTTACCATATTCGTTTTGGGGATATGCCTTAGAGATTGTAGCTTATATTCTGAACTTGGTTCCTTCTAAGTCAGTACCTCTTACTTCCACAGAACTGTGGATTGGGCGTATGCCTAGTTTAAAACATGTTCGAATTTGGGATAGTCCAGCGCATGTGCTGAATGGGAAAGCAGATAAGTTGAAATCTCGCACAGAAGTATGCTTGTTTGTAGGCTATCCAAGAGGAACAAAAGAAGGTTTATTTTATAGTCCTAAGGATCAGAAGGTCATTATTAGCACCAATGCCTGATTCTTAGAGGAAGACTATGTGATGAACCATAAACCCACAAGTAGAGTTGTTCTAGAAGAACTGAGAGGTTAGACACCAAGTACTTCAGTACCAATAGTACAAGAGGATGAACCACAAATAACTGTACAGCGTGTCACAAATATTATACCAAAACTGATAGTGCCACATCTTAGTGGAAGGGCTGTGATACAACCTGATAGATATATGTTCTTGGGAGAGTCGTCAGACTTCATCCCTGAGGAACAAGATTATGATCCCTGTACCTACAACAAAGCACTCCAAGATAAAGATGCAGAGTCTTGGCAAAAAGCAATGATATCTGAAATAGAATCTATAGATTCCAATCAGGTCTGGGAGCTTGTAGAACCACCCGTTGGTATAAAAGCCATTGGATGCAAGTGGGTCTATAAGAGAAAAAGAGGATCAGACGGTAAGGTTGAAACCTTTTAAGCTCGGCTTGTTGTAAAAGGTTTTACTCAAAGAGAGGGTATCGATTATGAGGATACCTTTTTCACCAGTAGCCATCCTTAAGTCTATCTGGATTCTTTTATCTATTGCAGCTCATCTCGATTATGAGATTTGGCAAATAGATGTCAAGACAGCTTTCCTTAATGGAAGTCTTGAAGAAAATATCTATATGAAGCAATCAGACGGGTTCATTAAAAAGGACCAAAAGCATCTTATTTATAAGCTCAGGAAGTCCATTAATGGACTTAAGCAAGCTTCCAGA
The DNA here is from genome assembly GCA_029216955.1 of Iris pallida. Lineage (NCBI taxonomy): Eukaryota > Viridiplantae > Streptophyta > Magnoliopsida > Asparagales > Iridaceae > Iris > Iris pallida. The sequence goes on from JANAVB010025835.1 coordinate 40,228, forward strand.
TCTTGGAACATATGTTTTGATCAGGTGATAAAATCCTATGGATTTGATCAATGTCAAGATGAATTATGTGTATACAGAAAGTGTGACGAAAAAGTGGTGGTATTCCTAGTACTTTACATAGATGACATCTTGCTCATTGGAAACAATGTGAATGTGTTATCTGATGTAAGGGTATGGTTATCCAAATAGTTTGATATGAAGGACTTGGGAGAAGTAGGTCACATCCTTGGGATCAAAGTTCTACGAGATAGCAAGAAAAGGATGTTGGGCTTGTCTCAAGCTTCCTATGTCGATATTGTACTAACTCGTTTTAGCATACAAAATTCTAAGAAAGGTTTCTTACCTTTTAGGCATGGAATTGCTCTATCAAAGGAGCAGTGTCCGAAGACACCTAAAGAGATAGAGAACATAAAAGCATTTCCTTATGCTTCAGCATTAGGAAGCTTAATATATGCAATGCTATGTATGAGACCAGACATCTGTTTTGTCGTTGGCATGGTCAGCAGATATCAGTCTAACCCAGGACAAGAGCACTGGACTGCCGTAAAGCATATTTTGAAGTACATGAAAAGAAATAAATAGTATATGCTAGTTTACCAGGCAGATAGTTTAGTTCCCTTGGGGTATACAGACTCAGATTTTCAGTCAGATAGGGATTCTAGAAAATCTACCTCAGGTTATGTATTTACTTTGGGAGGTGGAGCCATTGTATGGAGGAGTATCAAGAAAAAAAATATTGCTGATTCCACCATGGAAGTCGAGTATGTGGCAGCCTCTGAGGCAGCCAAAGAAGCGGTTTGGCTCAGAAACTTCCTGTTGGACTTAGATGTGGTACCTTGTTTGCCTAAGGCTATTATAATTTATTATGATAATAGTGGTGCAGTTGCAAACTCGAAGGAACCACGAGCCCATAAGACAGGTAAACACATTGAGTGCAAGTACCACCTGATACGAGATTTCGTAAAGAAAGGAAAGGTTGTTGTGATCAAGATAGCATCAGCCGACAACCTAGCTGAACCCTTTACAAAGAGCTTACCGGATAAGGCTTTTGATAGTCATGTTGAGGGAATGGAAGTCAGATGTGTAGCAGCATGGCTTTAAGTATAAGTGGGAGATTTATAACAGTATACTGAAAAAGCAATGCTTTGAGTATAAGTGGGAGATTGTCAGGGTTAATACTAAAAGCATCACTTTTGTATGAACTTTATTTTCCTAAATTTTGAATAAGAATCATATGGACAATGTTTGTATATTGTATTTGTTACAAGTGTTGATGCAAGTGTCCGATACTCTATATCGTAGATAATATGGTGTGTGGTATCACACAAAAGATCATATCATCAGTTTCCTATGGAATATATAAATGGTTCACAACAAAGATGGACTTGGACAATCTATTTGAAAGGTTGTAGTGTAATTCGGTATTAGTCTATCTTGACTATAGGTTTACACTAGTATACTTTGTGTGTATTAAACAGGACCACTTGTGGTTGTTCTCTTTGTACTGACTACATAAGAGAACAGACACCTCTGTTGTTATGGATGCTTGTGTTCTTAATTCGGATATAATAACAGACATGTATATGCAGTGTACATTACTTTGACCCTAAAAGAGTGAGATTCATTATGGGTCAACAACCTCTATGAATTGGGTAACAATATTGTATGTATGATAGGCTGTTAATTATAAAAGGAATCCATGTCCCGATATGTCGGGTTGATGATGTCCCCTTAAGGAGCTCATAAGGATTGTCTTGTAAACCCTGCAGGTGGATTATATCCGACATGACAAATAAATTTGAGTGGCACTACTTAAGGATAAAAGATGTCGATCAATATAGTTGTCAGTAACTTAATCTGATCGACGGACATTCGATATCTTAACTTGGGGAGCCAAATGAGCATATAATAGAAGGAGCCCACAATCATAATTTGGGATTAGGAAGTTAGTGCAACAATAGCTCATTAGTGGACCGAGCTATTGTTAATGGGCCTGGGTTGTGTGTTCAGGCTGAATACAGGACACCCAGATCTGTCAAGAGACCTAACCCTAATTTCTCCTCATGGTCCCTGTCGTAGCCTTATATATATCCTCTATTCTCTGGCCGCCAAATGATCATTAGAACTAAGAAGCTTTCTCTAAATTCATGATCCACGTAAGGAGAGAAAGAAGGGGCTGCCAAGGAGAAGAAAAGGTTGGAAGATCGTCGCCCACACAACGTCCAACCCGAGGAAGGAATACGTGCAGAAGATCTTGGGGTCGTGACTACTTGAGATTACTAGGAACTGTTGTCTTCTTCCTGCCACATGTATAATTTATGAATCCTAGTTTCTGCCTGTGAAGGATTAGAACATGTTTATATATGTTTAACTTTCTATCAATCAATACGCACACCAAACTAGGGTCCTGGGAATCCCCAGTTCCATCAGTTACAATATCTCTCTTGGATTCACTCAAGAGGCTCACAAATTCTTATACAAAAGTCTGGACACACTTTGGTGAAGAAGCACCCAAGGAAGAAGCATCACCCGAATGAACATCACTAGCAAGGAGCAAAAGGAGCACCAAATCACATCCCCAATAACCTCCTTATATAGCCTCATCAAGATGGTAGATTCTCCTCTAAGATTATTTCATCCAAGGTTCATTAACCTTGGGAACTCCAAAAGACAAAGGTCTTTATCCAAGGTGAATGAACCTTGGAACAACAACACACTTCTCTCCACTTATAGAGGGACCACCTATCAATTTTCCCATTTCTTACTTAAGTGGTGTAACGCCCGAGTCCCAAAATACATAGGACTAGGATACGTATGCCAGCTACATATCAAGTGGACGTCAGCCCTACTCGAATAAGTATAAGCTGTCTAGAGGTCCAGTCTAATAATAACTAGCAAGTCCAACTATATCTCAATCCACAGGAGATCATCTCACACTACAATAAATTTGATTTTTTCCAACGTTTTATAAACGTCGAAAAAATTGTCAAAAACGTTGGCATAGGAATTCTCGACATTTTTTAACATTTTCGACAAAATTTGTCATTGCCGTAGTCAAAAATTTACGACGTATCAGATAAACTTCGGTATTGGTAAAGGCGACGTTTGCAACAACCTTTAATGAACGTCGAAAATTGTGCAATAATGGTAATATTTTTCCAACGTTTTAAATAAAAATGTAGAAAACTAAACTTTGTTACCATCTTTTGCAAAAACGTTGGGATTTGCTTTCCGAAATGTTTTCGATAATTTTCCAACATTTTAACAAAAATGTCGGTATAGGTAAAGTCATTTTAAAAAATTATATAATTTGAATATATTTTCCATGCATTATATTCAACCATCTTCCCAATGAACAATTAATTTTACTAAAAAAAATTTGGGTTTTTTCAACATTTTATAAAATTGTCAACATATCTAAAAACAGTCATCAAGAATACATAAATACATCATCTCTATAGCCAACCAACCAACCAAAAATATTAATATATCAACATTTTAAACCAAAATATTATCCAAGTGTCATAAGTTTATCTTGTTCATTCTCGCAAATACTAGAAGTTCATTCAAAGTTAAAAAAAGGCCATTATAAAGGCATAATTGAATTAATTAACCATGTACAACTTGTAAAAAATAAATGAAAAGATAAGTATTAAAATTAGAACATACAAATCAAAATTGAATATTTTTTTAAAACTTATGGCTCAAACCTTCTCATCTACTAATTAAGTTCTTTTGCACCCTCTTCGCAGCCATGAGATCCTACAGTTAATAAACATAATAGAAAATCAAACAAGATGTTTCTAAATAAACAAATCAAACAAGTTGCATCAGTAATGTGTCATATATATCTTAACTAACATGAACAAGTTCGATTTTAAAATTATCAACTAGCTCATGTTTTTATTTTGATAATATATATATATATATATATATATATATATATATATATATATATATATATATATATATATATATATATATATATATATATATATATATATATATATATATGTATATATATTTTGTATAAATAACATATATATATATATATATATATATATTATATATATATATATATATATATATATATATATATATATATATATGTTATTTATACAGAAATTTGTCATTATGTCCTATCATATAGTTGTTTCTTCTTGATCTTTGTTTCATGGTTCACAGTACTGGTACCACACCCTCGTATAAATATTGGAAGTATATGTAGTTTCGGATTGGAGTATCAAATATTTTTGGTATCGGAAATCAAATGAATTACTGAGAAAAAATCTATGATGATTTGGATCTTCCATCAGGGGCTTGTTCAACCAGTATGGCAATGCTGAAACGAGATTTCCTTTGATTCTGAATCAAATAGTATGTAGCAGTACCTCCATCAAATACCATATCTCAGGACCCATCAAATGTTGATCTTAACAACATCAATCTCAGATTCACAACAACACATTTTGGGAACATAGGGATCCAAGTCTTTACTTAACCTTCAACTAATATGCACCTGCATTTCATTTGGCAGAACCTTAAGCCTTTTGCCTCATGCAAAGTAGTGCTTGTATATGTTGAATTTTAGCTCCACACATTTTTGGTATAACACGTAGTATTCCTAAGAATATAGAATTCTTCTGTGTAATAAATTCTAAGAATATAATATTTTTAGCATTTTTTCTAAATTACACATCTTACAAAAATTATATTATAAAAATCAATTCAGTTGGGTAGAGTTTGGGTCTAGTTGAGTCGTGTCGGGTTTTGGTTGGCTCAGGTTCGTATTAGGTTTTGGTCGAGTCAGGTTAGGTTTGGGTCGAGTTGAGTCGGGACGTACTTGTTGTTGGGTCCGGGTCTGAGTCAAGCTCAGTATGTTTGGACCCGAATTAGGTAAGTGAGTTTTGGGTCTAGTTGGGTTTGAGTTTGTTTGGGTCAGGTTTGGTCGAGTCGGGTGTTACGACCCGCACCCTAGAGTTAGGGCACGAGAACGTAACAACGCCCAGCCTACGCCGCAGTGTCGGCGGTAGAACGATGTCCTAGGTCTCAATGCATCTAACAGTATAAGACTAAACAGTTTATACTCTCCGAATGGGGGTGACATAGCAGAATGTAAACTCAATCACATCTAAGGTAGAGCATAATGGAAGATAGATAAAACATGAAATCGAAAAGAGATACAACAGATAGAAGTCTAAGTGTCTATGATACAAACTCAGAATACATCTCAAAACTCAAATACAGTAATCCATAAATACAACTCAAGACGACTAAAAATAAACTATAAGCAAAACCCTAGCTATCTATGCAACCTCTACTGTCTCCTCTAGGCTAGCAGGCAACCTCCAAGCGATCTGTAAAATTTATCAACAGGTCCAGTCAGGACTGGAGCGAGCACAATACATCTCAACAAGTCATAGCAGGAAAGGAAATGTAATCATGCTAGAGAATAAAATACAGGATCTGAAGAATAGCATAATGTAAAAGAGAGACTGTAAGTAAATATCTATGATATATATAAAGAAAGACAGTGCTAGTGATTCAGAGTACTGTATAAACATGTGAATGGCTAAGGACTGATTCATGATTACACTACTTGGAATTGATTCATGATTACACTACTTGGATTTATTCACATGTTCACTTATACTCCCCCATCCCCAATCAATACACAAGGATCCATTCAAGTTACGTTAAGATTCATGATTATACTACGTTGCCCATAAAGGGTGATTCATGAATTGATTCGTGAAGGCTCGATGATTATGAGGGTACATGAGTCACTAGCTGATTCCCGAAGATTCATAATGATAGAAGCATATGATACGTAATGTAAGTGAAACATACATGACAAAAGTATCTGATGCTTCCGAGAGGGATAACATCTCATGAAGGGATCCATATAGTACCAGTCCGTGTTCCAACGTGTCTGCATCAAGTAAGATAGTCTAAAGCAGGAAATATAATCCTAAACATGATATGAATTGATCAGAGAATGTACTCGCCTGATATCTGAATGTCCAAGGTAAAGATACTGTCCGAGGAGATTTGTCTAGCTCCTAATTAGAACAGCACAAGTCACAACATGTCCAGAAGGGTAATATAAAGCACTACAATGCATTCTACATGAATCTAGGTCAATCTAGGCCAAAGTCAACCCTTGGTCAACTCTGGTCAACTGTACTAGTCAAACTAGGTCAAACTAGGTCATGTCCTAACCCAGGAAGTCTTACTAGGCCTAACCAAGACTATCCTAGCAAGCACACATCAATACAAGGCTATACAAGCCAACATACACCCAACTCTATATAGCATGTAATTATTCAATACTCAAATAGGCAAGAATTCACATTGGATATACACTAGGTAATCTATTACTTTAAGCTATATATGTCTACACATATATACACATGCATATATTGGTATTCAACATTAGGTCTATAATCATGGCATTTCAAATGGTTATATAAACTTATATATTACAACACAATATGCTAACATATATATAATATACATACATAGCTAAGTTAACTATATTCATAAATACTTATTTAAGAGACTATGTGTGTGTATGTGAACATGGCAATGGGGAAAGTGAGGGTTAAATAGGCATACATAGTGTATACATATCAAAGAGTGTCAAAGTGTAAGTGAACAAAGTGTCAAGTGTGATAGTGTCAACATAGTGTAAGGGGTACACGAGGTAATTTAGGATTTGTGTTAACATAGAACATTACATCTCATTAACTTGTATATTGCATACATTACATCTATTATTACATTACATTCATGCTTGCATTCATTCATCATTCATTTATTCTCTTGCACTACTATATGCACCATACATTGCATACTATGGAACCTACATATTCATTACAAGCCATACTTATACATGCTTACATTAGATAGGATACTTATACCTCATACATCATTTATTTAAACATTTACTCATGCTTGCATTCTCTATTTAATTACATAATGTATATACATAAACATGGGTTAAAATCAAATAAAACATTATATTACACACAAGGGTGCACAAAATGCATATGCCGAATAGTAACTCCTACTAATAATCAATACTGTACCATCTCAGCATGAATTAAAATCTAGGATTAAAGTATGTTATAGATATATGTGTTAGCTTTTCGAAACTTCAAACGGATAGCATTTTCGTTTCCGGAAACCCCCGGAATCGCGAAAACACCGAGAACGCATTTATCTTTCGTACAGCTGACACTCAAATAATTCTCCAGAAAGTTACAAAAATAATTAGGCCTATTAGTACATGTTTTTGGAAAGCTAACTTCAATACGCTTCTTTTAAAAAAAAACAAAAGATTAAACCGAGCTTTAAGCTAGAAGTTATGACATTTCTAAGTTAGGGCTGAAATTAAAAACGTGGATAAAAATCATGACGGATTTAGATAGTTTGAGCCAAAAGAATACACAATATATATCCTAATTATCCACAATAATAATGGCAATAATAATATGAGGAACCCCACTCACAAACTTGATTATATAATCATCATGAACCATTTATTACATATATAAATATAGATACACTCTCATTAAAATATATATATATATATATATATATATATATATATATATATATATATATATATATATATATATATATATATATATATATATATATATATACATACACAAATCTATATATGTAACATGAACACATCTATAAGAGATACATGAATGAAATGTAAAGTACTCAAGAACACATCTCTACATATTCAAATCTGAGATTTAATATGAATTAATTCATTTAATCAATATTTTAAATATAAAGTGTGTCCAAGTTTGGGGGTTTTTCCCATGAACACAAGACACAACAATAATACAATAGAAATCCCTAAAGGACACATAATGGACACAAGAGGACACAAAATAGGGACACAACAATGGGGGTCATTCCTATGGTTAAAACTTTCCTAAATGCAAAATGGAGAAATAAAAGAGAAGAAAATATTACCTAAAGGAGAGAAAATCCAAGGAGAAAGGCTTCTTCCTTGGGAGAGCTTGAGAGCACTTGGGGAAGAAGACTTCTCAAAGAAAGGAAATGAGATGGGAGTCCTATTAGGGCCGGCCACAATGGTTATCCCCCCCCCCCCCCCCATTGAATATTATAAGTTTGCCCCTCCCTTAGTTACAAGTGTTTAAAACAAATTTGGTTAGGGTTTGGGGGTAAAAGGGTCAAAATAAAAACTCTAAATGGTTAACCTAATAATTAGGATTACGACTAATCTTTCTAACATGACTAATTAAAATGTGGGCCATGGCTAACTAATGCATGGTCCAACTAGAGTCTAAGTTACCCCGGGTCCCCGTTACAAGTCGGATTGAGATAAAATTCGAACCCGACTCAAATAATCCCAAAACAATATCATAAATAATAAAATAATATCAAAATAATTCAAAGGGGTTATTTACACTAACTACCCCTATGTTTTTTATTTATAACACGGGGTACCCCTACTTTTAAACTATTTACACTAACTACCCCTATGTTTTTGGTTTATTACACGGGGTACCCCTACTTTAAGGAAAAATAAAAAAATTATAACACTAACTACCCCTATGTTTTCTAAAGGGAGGGGTAGTTAGTGTAAATAGTTTAAATCAGGGGTACCCCGTGTTATAAATCAAAAACATAGGGGTAGTTAGTGTAAATAACCCAATTCAAAGAGGTCAAATGCAAAAAAAATATTCTTAGGCCAGAAATGACTTTAAAATATCATAATCACATGGTTAGGCTCTAGGTCAAACAGTCTCTAGGATTTTACTAGCAAAACGTCAAAACCACAAGTCATTGATTTAAATAATTTTAAAATGATTTAAAATCACCAAAAATCATATTATGAATTAAATATTATTATTAAAATAATTATAAACACGAAATTTCAAAATTACCCTCATTTGGAAAACTGGGTGCTACATCGGGTCAGGTTCAGGTCCAAGTTGAGTTTAGGTCCATTTGTTAATCGGGGTAGTTTGGTGATTTCAAAAACTCTTGGAATAGTATTTTACCCCATGGTGGGAATATGATATCCAAAGGAATACATTATTCCCTGGAATTACTGATTGGGCTTATGTCAAACACACTAATGTAGATGAGAATAATATATTCCCAAGAATCCCAACTATATCACTGCGTATCAAACGGCCCCTCATTCTTTATGCTTATTCAAATAAAAACCAGAGTAGCTATATATGCTTGTCTTTAATTTAGACTTGATGCATGCAATATTAAAACAGTCTATAAGTGAATAAACAAACACATGCAAGCAAAAGGAAAAACATAAGATAAAGGCATTAGATTACCTCCAAACAATGTTTCATGCAGAATAAGCAAAGAACAAAACTGCTAGTACGAATTCTGAACATTACCTTTTTAATATCCCTGATTGCAGAAAGTCCTATACAAACTTCTCCATTTACCATCCACTGTACAGTAAAATTCAAGAAGAAACGAGGCTGAGAAACTTTGAAGTTTGAGCTATATAAATATATATATCCATATTATAATAATTGAATGTATAATCAGACACTGAACACATGTAGCATATGTGAAAATAAACATGCATATAATAGTAATAATCAGTTATTGACTTTAAATTTCCAAGCAAATGACAAGAATTATAATTATGATATAACATGAACAACCAAATTACATTAATGCAAATAAATACTTCATTTCTCTTTTACTTCCAAGATTTCTTTTCGAAATACTTTGTATACAGCTTGTCCACATAATACTAAATGAGAATGGGTTAGCTATTTCACATACCATGATTTCAAGAAAGCACAGTATTCTAGAACAGAACAAATATTTTAGATCATCATCAACTTATGGTTCAAGGTTAATCCTCGTATAGACACGAAACCTTGTCCAAGACAACTAAAGCAAGAGAATTTGTTATATAGCCTAGAAAATTAATTGGTGCATATAAAAAGATAGGTGACACAAATTTTAAGCTAAGCTAAGGAGTAATTTTCAAAGTTCACTTTAGATTTAAAATTTTAAAATAATAGTGGTAATTGGCAATTTTGCTACAGTAGAAAGCACTAAACCAGCGTGTTTTGAAATACCGATTTCGACATGTAAACGGCTAGGGGTAAATACGGCGCATCGCACGCTTGGCAAGCATGTGATGGCTATCTTTCCAGATTAGACTAGTAGGGGTGGTTCCAGTATGATTGGGAATGTTTACATGTCTACTCGAGTATTTTTCTACCCCGACTAGTATAAGTGAATCCATATCCCGACACAAAAATCAAGTACAAGTCCAACCAGAAAGTAAGTGGTGCCAGTAGGTGTTTCCAGTAGGTGATTCCAGTGAGTGATTCCAGAAGTAGGGGCTAAACAAGTATAATACATGTGTCGCAAGTGAATGAATCTAGAAATACCAATCTGTGTCATGAAAGAGAATCAGGTAATACTATACTAGAAGCTGAATCATAATAATCATCAGATAAATGAAAACTGTCAGAGAATGTACTCGCCTGTAGTCCTGAGCAGTAAATGGCGATTGACGCCCAAAGTGATGTCACACAAACCTATTTATAAGATATACAAAGTTATTTGGTGTTCTAGAGTAAACAGTATATTTAAATGTGTTATTTATATGATGTTAGGCCACTTCTAGGTCAGTAAAGTCAAACTAGGTCAACCCTAGTCAATTTGTCAACTCTAGGTCAAACTTGGTTTAATTAGTCTATTTTAGACAATGTTAGGATACCTTGATATCCTCCTCCTAGTTATCCTAGGAACCTATTACCTATTTACGTAAATATCCTAGGGTGTCTATAAATACTATAGTTAAAGCCTTTATCAAACCACTATATATATATTTATTTAATATATATATATATATATATATATATATATATATATATATATATATATATATATATATATATATATATATATATATATATATATATATATATATATATATATACCTCATGCATTCATACATATACACCCTATCTACAATTGATGTGGAGGGTTTGAACAATGTAATTGGGTCAAACAACTAGACTGATTCTATATAATATGGAAAAACCATATGAAGTGTTTGAGTGCTCCTAAAGGCTGATACTATGTTTAGTTGGGACTGAGCAAACTAACTAATTTCCTTCATCTCCTAAACCCCCCATGACTGGTACTAGGGTTATCTGGGGCTGATCAAAAGAGTAGACCAGTAGGTAATACAAGGGTGTGAACATTTAGATCCTTGCTAAACTGGGACTGTACCAAATAGCTAGTGTAGGGACTGAACAAGTAACACAGGTAAAGGGAATTAAACCAAAGAAGCAGACTGGACAATGAGGATATTGGAACATATGAGATGGTGTATGCAATCAGTAGGGTCTGAATATAAATCAAGGGACTGCAACATTTCATAGTCTAAACAAATGAAAGGATACTCGGGTGATCTGAACCATCCTAATATGGGAACTGAACCACGTTAAGTATCTGAACATAACAAAAGAATGGGTTGAGCAAGTTCAAGAACTGATAACCTATGAAGATATTGTGCTGAGCAAAATGTAATACTCCGAGATACAAATGGACTGAACCATTGAGATACAACCATGTTTAGTACTTAGATGGAGGCTGAATAAAATGGACAGATACATTAAATGATAACTGATACTAAAGGGAGGTAAGTGAACTGGTATCATGTTCAGTAGGGAACTGAACCATGAAGGACAGTAGACTGACTTCCAGTTAAGGACTGGATATTTGCAATGCAGTGCTGAACACTAATAGATGGGACTGAACTTGAATACAACAGTGGACTGATCCTTATATCTGGTCTGAAATATTGGTTCAAGGAGTGAGCTAAGAAGCCTACCCGAGCTTTCCTCTCCTAACTAAATGGACTGCCATGTTGATAAATCTAATCAATAAACAGAAAAGGGGACTGTTATCACCCAGTACCCCCTACTACTCAGCTCACTTTTTCTGAACAAAAATAGGCCAAGGGACTGAACATGAATCGATTGTTCAGTAGGGACAAAACATTAAGGAGGACTAAGCTAAGATATGTATCAGTCATAGGACTGATCATTGTAAATGCCGGACAGAACTTAAGATGCAAAATAGGACAATAATAGAGATAGGGACTGGACATATGCTAAACTCGGTTGGATTGAACTAAGGCTATAAACTGATACAAAGGATTCATATAGGTAAACAGTAAGCAAATGTTTAGGGAACTGATCAGTCATTGTGGACTGCTACAACCAAGAAGTAAAGCCTTGCTAACTGGTACCAATAAGTCCCCTATAGGACTGATGTCCAACTGTAGGACTAAAATAAAACAAATATTTAACTGAACACTTAAGGTGGGACTGAAATAGTATGGAAACCTATAAACCCTGCATCTCCACACTAAAATAGAACTGAACATTAAAAATATGGACTAAACCATATGCAATGGGGACTGTTAACTGAAATGGACTGACTTAAGGGTGACTGAACCCAAGTGAAAACAGGGACTAAACAAGGTTAGGGACTGAATCAAGATAAAATGACTGCTGCAACATGGTATATCCTAATAATTGATACCTATGATACTTAACCCTATATACACACACAATTTAGGAGTAGTGCACAGGCCACTACATTCCAACAATCATATTGTATCATACAGTCCACCACAATCCACAATATGAATGTTAGGACAGTGCCTATAGCCCACCAAGCCCCCAATCAATACAACAGATATCCATAAAAGAAAGCCCGGCTCTCTATCTCATTTTATTAACAAGGTGATGAAATCCTTCACATTTTCATTTCTTGTAGTGTGGAGCACCAAATTAATTAAGTCAATAGGAGTAGCTAAGTCGATTGAAAAAGCTGCGCTCAGTCAAGGAAGCTGGAGAAGGAGTCTCGCCCATAAGAAAAAGAACGTAGCCGTCCATGGCTATAGGACGAGAAGTTGGAACATTTCAATTTGCACTTTTTTTCTCCAAAGTATACTCCTAATCACTAGATAGGCTCACAAAGGCTATATTATATCATTGCACATCTAGTACAAAGATAAAATTGAATTTAGAGTATTGAACGCTATTTTGGTCATTTGTTAAATACTTGGCGTGCGTATCGGACACGTCCATGATACGCACTCCAAATGGATTCAAACTTGACCCAAAGCTCACCTATATGTTCTAAACCACAATTAGAGCCTAACAAACCTATTCACAAATCCTAGAAATCTCATTCTCGAATTTCTCCAAAATGGATCAAAATACAAAGGAGAAAGTCTCCAAAAGAGATAAAGAAGAGTCAAAACTCCTCTCCATGGCAAACCTAATACATGGGGTCCCTAATTGATGCATCTACACTATTTACTATGAATTAAAAGGTTTGGAATATATTTTATCTATTGGAAGATGGATTCCCAATGAAAAACCTCCAAGATCCAAAAGTCCTTCAAGCTCCAAGTGCTCCAATCCCCCCAAGCTTGCTTCTAGAGTCTTCTCCTCTCCGAGGTGGAGAGAATGAGACCAATTTGGGCGAATTTGGAGAGAATTTGTGTGTAGGAACAATTTAGGGAAGAAGCTTTAATTAGGGTTAGGATTTGGGATGAAATAAGGAGAAAGAAGATGAAGTGAGGTTATAAGGAGAGTGGGATGCCATAGAGGGTTTAGTTTAGGGTTTTGGCTAATATAAGTTGTCCACTAAGCCCCTCTCTTATGTCATGACAAGTTTAGGGATTAAACCTTCCTTTCTAATTAGGTGTTTAGTCAAACTTCCTAATTAATATTGCTAGTCTAGCTAAAGACTAACAAAAGATCAATTAGGCTAGTCCTAATCATCTTGTTGGGTGGTCATGTCAAGTCGATTTAGATCTTTTAGGATCACTAACAACTATTCTAACCAATGACTTTCCACTAATCATATTCAATAGAAATATATGCACCACATCCAATATTATAGATAATTAATCTAAAACTATAATATTTAATTTTGTAAAATAATTTATCATTCAAAATATAATTTGAATTTACAATAAGAACAAGGAATAAGAAAATTCAAAATACCCATGTTCCGAAAAAGTGGTCGTTACACATGATCCTTCCTGCGGTAAAGTTGGTGTTTGGACGCAAGTTAGACCTTCTTCCTGTGGTGGTTTGCTGCCTCTAACGGGGTCATCGCCTTTTCATCCAAAAGGTTCTAGACCACAAGGGGACTAATAACTTCAACCGTATGAAAATGCCTTACCACTACCTGTTGCAGTGGTTCTTGCTACACCACCGCTCCTTAGTGTCTGTTGAAGATGATGAGAGTTTTTTAGAAGAAGATGCCTTCTTGCAGCAATAGGGGGCAATAACTTAGGTTTCCAAGGAGGTACCCTATTGTCGGCAGGCCCTAGCCTCCCTAGATGACTATTTTTTCTTCTCTGTAGTGCCTGATTTTCCTGAAGACGATGCTGGTCTTTTGCATGTTGACGTAGAGATAAGCACTCACACGCTCTCTACCCTAGCCAGACATTGGATTTTCTCTATAAGATCGTTTCATTTGGTTTACCGGAGTAATAATGTCGTTTCTCTGGAGCCTTACTTGCCGAGCAGCTTTGTCAGGCAATTTGCACATTGTCAGCTCTTGCTGAGAATCCAAATCCGTACTTTGGCTTCTAGAGAAACGTATTGGACGTGTGCGGGTATGGCACTATTATTCTGCTACTAGTACTAGCACAGAGTTTGAATTGCCAAATACTGAAAGTGACTCATTGTTGTCTATACGTCGGCTACCTTTCACTATTAGACGAGCATACCCCCGGTTGGTTATCAGGAGACTAGATTTATTATGGAGATGAGGCTGATTGTCACGCCCCAATCTGAGAATCGATATCTCCCCTGGGCATGATGTCGTGTAAACCTAAGTTGCGCTCGCACGAGGCTTAGTCATAAGGCAAACCGAAACACAACATCTAATAAAGTACGCAGAAAAATTAAACACACATTTGAAACAGAAGGTACTTTCTTTTCACTGATTTCTACGGGGGCTTCCAACTTGACTCGATTACAAAATAAACGCTGATGAGATAGTCGTTCCATACATTGTATTCCCTTTTATACAACCAAAACACTTCAAAACACTTGCTATAGTGGGGAGTCGAGCCATCTTCTTTTGGGCTGAATGTAGAGCCTTTAAAAAGGATTTGAAACAAGCCTTCGGCATATGGACAAGGCTTCAGAACACACTAGCGTCACCTTCGGCAAAGAGGCACTTCCTTGTTAATTCAGAGCACCTGTAGAGAGCGTGGATCAGTACATTGTCGTGTACTGGGTGTGACTAATTAAATTCTACGCTCTGATTTGGTTCAAAAAGTTATGTGAAACGTGTGATATATATATTCAGTGATCTTTTAGCCATCCTAGTGAATTGTAATACAAGCATTTGATAGGCTTAAAAACATAAGTATGCTAGAACTTACCCACAACAGAGTGAGTCGTGCAATGTGAAGCTTACCATGTACTTTTTTGCCAATTTTTATCATTTACTAGCATAGTGTGTGCGATTTGTATACATAAAGGTCACTGGCATCACAAGCCATCTTGGACTATAGCTGGATTTAGACGACGCCCCTTTCAGCGCGAGTAACGAGCTCCGCTGAAAGTTCGTCGAATAACCAATTTGTTTGGTTTTATCTAGCATAGCTATCTTTTGCTTCCTCATAGGTCAAATTGATCCCATGTCCCAGGGTATCGTTCGAGGAAGCCATTACTTGTGCACAAGTTATCCATGACCATGCAAGGCTAGACTAGTTATTCAAGCATGATCTTTAATTCTTGAGCAACTTAACCATTTTTATCGTTGTTTTGTCGTATTATGGTGACAATTATTCTATGACTCAAACTTTGCCTATCACAGTTCTATAATAGGTAGAACATATTAAAATGTAGCAGTTTATGACATAACAGTTCTATAGTAGATGTACAGAAAGCATGTAGCAGTTTCATGGCATAACAGTTCTATAGCGAGCGTACGTGAGAAACGTGCAACAGTTAATTGAAATAAAGCATTTGTGTCCTTTGCAAATTCAACTAACATTATATCGATTGATTGGAGATCAAGAGGGCCAAAAGGGGAGAAGGGTCCAGCCATTTTCCTTAATTATTTGAAGCGAGAAGGGAAAAGGCCTTGTTTTGCTAGACGGATCCTACACGATCACCTGAAATTGCACAAGCAACGCATCAGCACTACCCTTCTCTTTTGAGTTCGATATGAAATACAAAGTTCGAAGAATGAAAGAAACTAAATCTATCTAAAACATTCATGAAAACACAAATCATAAAACTAAAGCCAAAAAAGCAAGTACGGCAAAAATAGAGCAACAGGAGGTCTCTCCCTACTCAGCCCAGAGTCCATCCTCGAGGCACAGCCTGCTGAATATGGGACTTGATAACGAAGAAGCCATTCCATAATGAAAAAAGAAACTTAATTCAACCGGTCCCAACCAATCGATAGCGATAGTATTTTTTAACCGTGTTCCTCGCGTCACAACGAGGAACGGGACATAATGTTAGGAACGGGCACTACATTGATGCCTCTGCCTTCTTCTCCTCAGCAACTCCTTGAGTCCAGTGCTGTTGTGGATATGCCTTCGAGAAAGAGATCTGCTTCCAGTCGGTTTTGCGGGGATGATCCACAGCATACGGCTCCGGATGCCAGCAGTCCTCGGAGACCTGGAAAGCGATAGGCTAAAACAGTTTTATGGCGTGCCACCAAGAATTTAAGGAAGGTAATCGTCTATAGACTGGGGGCCTTGGAGGTCTGAATGTAGTCCAGTTTCGAATACCTTCTTTGGCTCACTGTCTTCTTTTCTCTCTCCTTTTTAAGTTGTATTTGGTTCTGTACGGGCATCAGGTAAGCGGACTCCTGTTTACCATTTGGTGGACCCTGTGATTGCGATTGAGGATGGGTCTGAGGAAGACGTGGCAGGAGATTCATGGTTGCCACAATCGTCAGAGGTGCCGGGGGATCATGATACGCCCCATGGAGGGACAACAAATTCTTCGGGCACGCCGGGTCATCCAGGGATTATGTACCACTATTTCCTGGTTCCATCAGAGGTTGAAGAGAATGCCGGGGAAGGGACAGAAGACTACATAGTCATAGGGAGGCGTGAACCTTCCCTGCTAGTTGAAATTGGAGGCACAGAGGCGACTAACCCCGGTTCAGCAACGAGCGCCAGTGAGTTCATTGGGAGAGAACCAACTCTTGTGTCTCTTCCTACTGCGGTTGAGAGAGCGATTAGTGCACCTCGTCCTCCGGTTCGTACGGGGAGCACAGATGACTCTCCTTTGTATGTCGGGGCTTTTGTGCCCACTTCTGGTTCCAGTATGCACGACACGAGGTTTCTTTTGTGGAGTCCATTTTGGCCAGGCTCCCTAGCATGTAGGCATTGCTATCGGGTGTCATCGCTTCTAGGTCAGCTGCTACTTTGGCAAAGATGGTTGGCAGGCCAGTCCTCTCATCCACCACTTTGGGTGTCAATCCTGTAGAGGAGATCACAACCTCTTCGTTTCTGTCCATTCCTAATGACATGGGTGGTATGACTAAGATCCTGATCGAGACCTTCCATCTGATTCTAAAGTTGGGGATCCAGGTCTTTCTAGCAACAGGTCGCCCTTCTCTTGGGCTAAGCGTGGAGCTGTCGGCCTGGTCCAAACCCTCCAAGCTTTCCCTGGCTTGGAGCGTACGCATAGCCGAATCACTCTTCATCAAGCTTAATTCAGTAGAGCAGTACCTCAGCAAGCTTTAATATGCTCAAGAGACTGATGAAGATTCACTGGCCTCTTTTGAGCGCAACCGTCTACTTGACAAGGCTGCTAAAGGGAAAACGATCTGTGTTGAGGTTATGTGTGCCCATAGTTATGAAATTGGCTAGTTGGCTGAAAACATTACCAGTTATCTGATGTATCGGCACGACTGTCTTCGAAGCGAGACTTCGTCGCTCAAAAGATAATGAGGATCATAGAGGAGGTGGAAAAGCTTCGAGCAGAACACCAAAGGCTAAAACTTCGTCTGACTGGCCTCACCTGAGATCAGGAAGCCGCCAGTCAACTTTAGAAAAGATCAGTGCTTCTTCTGTCGCTATGGTGGTGACATCGAGAGATTTGGAGGATAGGCTTGTCTCCCATACCCACCTAGAAGACCCAATGTCATGAGCAGGAAGCTAGATGAATTGCTTGTGAGAAGAAGGAACAGCTCATAGCTGCTCTCCGTCAGCGCTTTAGGGATTTTGTATGGACATTTGAATATGTCTTCCCTTATTTTTTGTACTTCTCCGTATATATATATATAATATATATATATATATATATATATATATATATATAATATATAATATATATATATATATATATATTTTTTGAATAGAAGAAGTAATGGAAATTTACCTCCTTTTTATCCTTGTTTATGGACCCAATCTGAGATCCAGCTCGCTCGGGCTTTGTTGGGGTGTAATGTGGCAAGCACGTAGTTCCTCCTTTTTGTTGCCGTTGTGGCAGGCATAAGGCTCAAGTGCCTTAATTTGACCATATCCGGTTGGAAGTTGAAAGGATAGGCTCCTCGTTAGACGTGGAGGAGTTACTCTTATTTAATGGGGAGCGGCTCTTCACATGTCCTCTTGATGAGTCTTGTGTCTATAAATAGAGCTTTAGGAGATCCCTTCTTCCATAATCTTATATGTTTTTCTTCTCCATGCTTGAGTACCTCTTTCCTCTCATGGCCTGGAGCCCTTTTCTTCTTTGGAGGATCGAGTAGGAGTCGTAGTGGCGGTTAGCCGAGTATTCAGATGATACGAAGGTTGAAGTACCAGAAAGTACTCTGGACGTCAAGAAATGGTCATCTATGCTCCCTTATACTCGAAGATTTTCTTTCTGATGTGGGGACGAACCGGGAAGTGGTGAATCTTGTAAAAAGTGGGGTTCTCCTTATTATTATTGCTAGCTTTACCCTTTTGGAGAAGAAGGCATGTTGCTCTTGCCTTAGGCGAGGAGGATGCTGATAACCGGTTTTGGTTGATTTTTTATCCCCCGTACTTTCTCTTCCATGCGACGACGGTTGGAAGCTTGTTCGGAGGAGTGGCCTTGACCTTGGAAAGAGGCATGGAAGTTTCCATAAAATCGTCCTCTCATGCCACTTCTCGTCGTCTTCTCCGGGACGTCTTTCAGAAGAGGCCTGGAGGCTCTTGCGAGGCTCTCTAAGTCGCCGCTACAGGATAGGACCTGTGACATGCTGACCCTCCAGAGGAACTGTACGCAAGTGTCGGGACCCCAATTGAGGCAAGATTCTATATAGAAACAAGTTCTTATTTGTGACTAGAACATGTAACATATTTTTTCTGGTAAGACTCTTTGTCGTCCCTTTTGTGAGGATGTGAATATTTTTACTAGAGGTATGATGGACATAGTAGAAAATTCCGACATCCGTTTTGTAGAGAGTTGACATCTTATAAAGGATCTATTCATATTCAAGCTTTATAAAAGAAACTTATTCAAGAGACATTGCACATTGAGGACTCGCATGTTTCTTTTTTCTTTTTTTCTTTTTTTGAACCGGCCCGTGGGGGCATGAAACGCGCTCCTCACGTGTTCTCTTATTGAGAAGAAGATTCTGCCAGTTACGGCATGGGCCTCTTCTTCTTCTGTCTTGAGGCTGGAGGGACCTTAGGCTGAACTATTTCATCTACCAGATCTGGGTATACACACATAATTTTGCCCCTCGCCAACTTGATTGGGGTCATTCCGACCGCATGGTTGCACGCTGGTAGAAGGTTGACAATTTCCATCATGGCTTTGGGAATCGGAAGCACTCCATCTTGGACTTTAACTCCGGGAATATCGTCGAACTGTATCGATACCATGTTGATCGTCACCGTGTGCTCTTCGAAGTCGAGAGTAATGGCCTTTGAGTCGATGAGCCATTGGATCTGCCTTTTCAGGATGTAACGATCCTTGGTAGCATGACCGATGAATTGGAGGTAGAGGCAGTACTTCGGATTTTCTATCCAACCTACTTCATCTGGGCGCTTTGGCGGGCAACCGGAGCGTATTATTCTTCCTTACGACATTGAAGATGTCGACGACTTGGTCGTCAGTAAGGAGTAGGTTTCCCTTTGCCTGGGCGAGTCCCGGTGATTGATTTGCCCCTCATTTCTTTATATTGACGATGAAGGATTCTTTCTCTTCCTGTTGCGACCGTCGATGCAGTTTTGAGGGCACCTCTCTTTATCTCTAGTGTTCAGGACCTAGCCAGATCAGATGAATGCCTTTGGCGTTCTTCTCGGCCTGGTCGGCATTTGCGATAAATGTCCAATCCAAGTGTTGGCCTGTACCCATGTAGAATTTGGTAGCTAGCATCAGACCCCGTCGGCATGTATCCATGAGGACCATCTCGGAGTCCTCGAAAGCATCTTTAGAGCGTTTTGCCTAAAGTACTCAATGAAGTCGTGTCGTTCTTTGTCCTGCTGGACCGTATCAATGAGGGTGAACATTTATGTTTATCATGTTGTCATAGAATTGTGCCAGGACAGCTCCTGGAGGTCGTCGAATGTCTTGGTGCAGTTATCGGGGAGACTGTAAAACCATCGTACGCGATGTCAGTCAATGCCCCTACGAACACCTTGGTGAGTAGGGCGTGTCTCTGGGCAGATGTCCCACCATGGACTCGAAGGTTCAGTCACCGGCGGGGTGACGACTTTCTATCAAAAGGAGTCACAGGCTGGGGTTTGCACTTCAGGGGGAACACCACCTTGTTCCATTCTGCAGGATAAGGTTGTCGTATCCCTAGACTCTGCATTCTCTCCCAGCTACTGATGGATTCAAATTGAGCCCGTAGCTCATGTATCTTTCTTCGGTCGTCGTTGGTTGGAGTTGGCACCGATGGTTGCGGCCTGGATGGGATGTTAGACTCGTCGTTAAGTTATGCCTCATGACTTCTTGTCGTGAAGTCGATAATGGGTTATGTTAGCCCTTATATCTGCCATTGATTGGGATATGGACTGTATCATGGCGTTTAAGTAGCCATCATTATCTCCAGCGTGTCGAGTCATTGTCGGTCATTTGTATTGGCGTCGCCATCATCGGCCATGTACACCGTTCGACAGTTCAGGAGGCTTAGCGAAGATATGGGCTCGCTTGGCCAAATTGTAGGATCATTAAGCACCTCTAGAGGGGGTGAATAGAGTGCGTGTATGCAGCAGAATAAATATCACCAAATTAAAATTATATGTATAAGCAGTCACAAATGATAACTGTTAGGCAGATGAAAAAAACTGTATACAAATTAAAGTAACTAAAGAGTATCAAAAAAATAAACTCATGACACAGCAATGTATATTGGTTTTCCTCTGAGAGGACTAGTCCAATCTCGAGTACTCTTGCTCGATATTAATTCACTATGCAAAAGCTTTGAATTCAAAGCACTTGCAGCTTCTTACAGCCATGAGATTTTATCCGAAGGACTCAACTTCAATAAGGCGGAACTTGAAAACTGGTACGTTTTCGGAAAAAGCCATCTTTACAAAAACCAAACTCTAGATCGAACCGGAATGGCACTTGGCTTGGCTAGGAGTTGTCAAAGGCTAGATATAAAATGTAAAGATCTTTAAATGCTTCTGAATAGATATAGATGAGAAGAATGAGTGAGTGATTTGGAATGGAAACTTCTCATCTATTTATAGCATTTTTACGGCAGAACTTGGCATGAGTTCGGGTGTATATTTTACGTAATTCAAAAGTTGGTTGCAAATCTTCAGGAGGACCACAACACTTAGCCGAACTCGGGCCGAGTTCGGACCGAACTCTAGCCGAACTCTTAGATGAGTTTCCTAACCAGTTTGTATTTTAATGAAGATAGCTTTTAGGTTCCATAGAGTATTGGGCTTTTTGGCTAGTATAGAATGTGGAGTAGAATATTTTGTGGATAGGTAGGCTATTTGAAGTAGAGTTTAGTAGCATACACAGTTGCCAAATGATCGACCGTACGTTCTAGACTCAATGAAGTATAAAATACATAATAAAATAGGAAAAAAAATATGTCTTGATCAGCATCCACAATCTTTATTTACGAAGATGATGAATGGTAGCAGTATAGAAGTAGACGTTCTGTGTTTGTACCTGTAGCTGCATATTATTTGCGTATCGACCAAAGTTTACATTGATTATCAAAATCAGGGGTGACTATGACCAATGGGCCAACAATCTCCCATTTTGATAATTGACAAACTTTGAGTTTATACCAAATAATATAAAAAAATAACTTAATTTTTTGGTATCTTTTGACCATTGCAATTTCTCGATTATCTCGATGTATTTGGTTATACTCTTCTCCCCCTTGGTCATGTGTACAAAATGGATGCTCCTCTGCAAATAGTGAGCGTAAACCACAAAAAAAGAATAACAATACAAGAAATATAGTAATGACAATGCCAACAAATAGAAGTAGAACTGAAATAAACAGCAGTTGTAGTAGCATAAAAAATACAAAAAACTACTAAGATAATATGGAAGTCTGAAAGAGACTTAACCATAACTAATACAAAATAGTACACAATCAAAGTCTAAGACATACTAAAAAATCATCATCAGCAGCAGCATCAGTCACACAGCCAAAAGTCCAAACACCTCATAAGCTAGCATCGTCACCAGTGCCAGTAGACGGGTTCGGATCAATATAAGCTACAGTGGGATCAAAATATCTCCAAGCTTGACGTCATCAAATCTAGGTCCATCAAATTATGGATGATGTAGAAAAGGAGTGGGACCAGAAGGATGATGAGTCATAGTCCACTGAATATCAGCAATACTATTCCATAGGGTCTGGAACTAGTAAGATGGTAGTCAGTGTCTCTATGACGCATATGCAATGCATGTAATGCTCATCCTCAAGAGTACAATGAGCCTCAAAATGCTCGCTCTGAAGAGTCATCAAGGCATAAAGCTAATCTATGGTGTGAGCAAGAGGGACATCAGTATGGGTTGGATCAGGTTGAAGAACATGAGCAACAGGTAGAACACCTCCGCACCAACTACAGGAGGAGGAAACCTACAAGACCTATGGAGTTCTGATGAGTATCATCAATGGGACAAGAATCCAAGGGAATGTTATATCTACGAAATATGATGGAAAGAATCATAGGGTAGATAAATTTTCGATCGGCCTTCTTACAGTTGACCATAGCCGCCATCATAGTTTTGGAAAGACTGAAAGGAATCCAAAATGAATGTAATATATCGTAGACAATTCCAAATGCATGATCTCATCGGTAGATCCATTTTGGACAAGATGATACCATGATGATCCGATGGAGTTCATAATTTATTGGTTCAAGTACCATGATATGAGCCATCCCAGAGGTCTGGGATTTGGAGCACATCACGTCCTTGAAAGTTTCTAAGTTCAAGTTGGGACTGAATTGAACTTTGGTGATGTCAACAAGAGCGTCTCTAGTGTTGAAAACTTAGAGCCATTCACTCAAATCGTCATCATCAAATTCCATCACGATTCTACAGACAGAAGAATACATGATGCATGTGAATATTGCAAGTTGTAGTAAAATATGCGAACTTATTGCTATCTCTCCTTTCTTGGTTTGGAAGTGCCTCTGGAATGATCTCTAGGCCTACCTTTGGAGTGGTCTCCGTTGTGGGTTTTTTTATGGTTTCTTCTATAATTCTCATAAACAAGTGCCTCAGACTCGGTTGATATGCATCGTTCTTTCTGCCTCACTTCTTTATTCAATAAACTGCCCTTCACTAAGATTGATGTAAGAGAAGCCGAGTTGCTTAAGGAAACCACAAGTGGTTCCAACTATCCAGCAACGAACTGAGTACCAAAAGTGCCAATACCTCATCTTGCAACACCAGCTTCATGGTTGAGAGTTGATTTACCAACTCATGAAATCACTCAAGTGTTCAGAAACAATTCAACCGTCTCTGTATTTCAGGTTCACAAAATGTCGAACGTGCGACGCTTTGTTTTGAGGATTATCTCATTCGTACATCGATGCTAATTTCATCAATATTTGATGAGTATCGATTTCTTTGGAAACATAGTGAAAGACGCTTTGGTCGATCCATGGAAGATCTCTCCAATAGCTTTACGATTTAGAATGGTCCAATCTTTGTCAAATTTGTCTTTATCTTCTGTCCATTACAGAGTAATACTTCGTACAGGTCCTTACAATAGAGGATATCTTCCATCCATGGCCTCCATATAATAGTTTGAAGATGTGAGCCTGATCATGGTTGAGGAGGTAGAAAACGATGATTCCACCATCATAATCAACAAGCTTGTGTAGCTCTGATTCCACTTGTTAGGGATGGAATGACCTTCACACACAGTGCGGAAGCAATGTCACTGTTGTCACACCCCGATCCCGGGGGATCGAAAACTAGCCACTGGGCGTGATGCCGTACAAGTCTAGATTGCACTTATACAAGGCAAAACCATTACAGTTTCTGGTATTTTTCAGAAAACACAAGATATAAAGAAATGTATCTTTATTGATAATCATAAAGGATTACAAGACTTGCAGCGAAATACAGAGTTTACAACCGGTTACAAGACTCTTGAATAGCCAACTGAATGTATACACTTGTCCTTTAGGCTACAACTGAATATATCGACTTCTTTACAATAAACTTGCCAATTTGGCTACAATCTCACTGGTACAACTGAGTTACACTATTCCATACATTATGTCCCGTATAGCAGAAGACATCGTCTTGAAAGAAGAGCTTCTGCACACCCATCCGAATCATCGATGCCAAGCACTGATCAAACAATTTCCCTATAAGCAAGCACCAGAAATATTATCCACAACGTGGGTCAGTACATCA
Organism: Iris pallida; assembly: GCA_029216955.1. NCBI lineage: Eukaryota > Viridiplantae > Streptophyta > Magnoliopsida > Asparagales > Iridaceae > Iris > Iris pallida. The sequence continues at coordinate 65,121 of JANAVB010025835.1, forward strand.
TCAATGTACTGGCGAGTGGTGCTGGCCCGACTCACCTAAGAAGACAACACTAAGTAATTATGTTATAGAACATTAACAGTGGTCTTTCTCGTTGCCTTAGGGTCAATTTCATGTTTGTATCTGATAAGAAGTAAAGCATGCAAATCTTATCGCCAACATAATTTAAAGCATATAGATATCACCCTTTGGTGATTCTTACCCACGGTCGTGTAGCCATCCCTGTACATTTATAATACTTAATCAGCATGCACAGGACATTGTTAGAAACAATATCATGATTCAATATAATTATCACCGTTCAGGTGATTCTTACCAACAACCGACATCCTTTCCTGTATTTGAGTAATAACTTACTGCCTGCATAAGACATCATTAGCATGGACCTATCTATATGAAGATCACTGGCGACACACCATCTTGGACCGTCTTACAGGTATACAGCGCCCTTGCAGTGCAGGTAGCTAGCCCCACTGCAAGTCCCGTATACCGATGCCAGTACGTCGGTATCAATCCTTATTCCCCTAGGACGAACCGGGTCCGTGGCCGCAGATTACCGTTCTGGGAACTACCTTGTATACAAGTTGTCCATGACCATGAAAGTATATGCAACTTATCTAAGAAAAAACATATAATGCATGATAAGGAAAACTAAGTAATTCAGCCACCATTCTCATTCGTATTGCCATCTTGCCATCTTTCCAGGGTCTTGGCGTAATCAACATTCTACATCGACGACGGAATAATAGAATGTTGTTACCCAATCCCTTTGCCACATCTTTGATACCATGCATCTTTCCAACCAACTCAATGTACTCACCGCCCAATCTTTTGGGACTTAGCATGTTTTGGTATACATTCATTCGAATGCAATTCAAGCATACTCACTGCCAGTTCTTGGGTCTTAACATCTGTGCTACCAACTATTCATCGAGCTAAGGCTCGATATACTCACCGCCCAAGTATTTGGGACACTGCTTCACATGTCATGTTTCATCGCAACATCGTACAAGCATACAATTCATCTAGCAATAACAGTTTACGTTCAGGTGATTATTTATCTTTCATTATCTTTCTGAATTCCATGCAAAGTGTTATTGAGCAACTCAGTAAGAACATAGCATACTCCTTTATTTTAAGCGTGAAGCTAAAGGATCTTTGAAGGGTTCAACACTACTCACATTTATAGGACGATTTCTGCCATGATCGCATAGCCTTCCAAGCGATCCTTCGCATATTTTCAAGTCCAACAAGGCTTCATCAAACCAACCATCCATCATAAGGCATCTTGTGATCGGGACACTACAACTGTTAAGGATGGAGATGATCTTCCTACATACAGTGCGAAAGAAATGTCACTTGGGGATGGAGATGATCTTCCTACACATAGTTCGGAAGCAATATCTTGCAATCTAGCTCTTACACAAAATGCAGAAGCTAAGGATTGTCAAGTGAGCAAAACAGAAAACAAAAGATTTAACGAGGTTCGGCAATGTGCCTACGTCCTCGGACAACTATAGTTCTTTTCTTTCTACATTAAGAATAGTGGGATTACAAGCTACAATATCTCTCTTGGATTCACTCAAGAGGCTCACAAACTCCCATACAAAAGTATGGACACACTTTGTAAAGAAGCACCCGAGAAAGAAGCATCGCCCAAATGAACACCACAAGCAAGGAGTAAAAGGAGCACCAAATCACATCCCCAATCACCTCCTTATATAGCCTCATGAGGATGGTAGCTTCTCCTCTAATATTGTTTCATCCAAGGTTTATAACCTTGGAAACTCCAAAAGACAATGGTCTTTCTCCAAGGTGAATGAACCTTGGGAACAACAACACATTTCTCTCCACTTATGGAGGAACCACCTATTACTTAAACTTACAAACTTAAAAAGAAAGCTAAAAAACTCAAAATTTTAAAAATCATTTTCTTTTTAAATTTATTTATTGATTTACTTTTAAATATATATTTTTATTTTAGAAAAATTATTACATTATAAACTCAATTACATTCCATGATAAGCTAAACATTTGAGTGCAATTAATATTACATTTAATAGTTTGATTATATGTTCCAACCAAACATGATAATGTAATTGTAACTCCATTACATTACAAACTTAGGTTGTGTTTGGTTCATTATAATGTAATTGTAATCGTAATGGAATTGAGTTTGTAATATAATTGAGTTTGTAATGAAATGGAATTACAATTACATAACCATATTTGGTTGAAACATGTAATTAAACCATGTAATGTAATATCAATTACATTCAAATGTCTGGTTTAACATGAAATTTAATGGAATAATAATATTATATGTATTATTTTGACAAATATATCCTTGGCATTTATATATTTGGCCAAACTTAATATTTATAATTGAGAAAAACAATATGAAAATTTAATATATTCTCGAAACACTTTTTATTTTATTTTCTCACTTCCCAACAACTAAACACAATTGAAAAGCTAAAGTATTTTCTTGTTTCACAAAATTGCAAGAAAATTAATATATTCTCAAAAAATAACAACTTACATTAAAAGTTTTTTATAGATTTTTAACTGATTCGATAAGTTCATAAAATGATATACCATGTTTGAAAACATTATGCTTATTTACTACAATTAGCAAAATAGTATGCTTTCTTCCAATTATTTTTTGTTTAGAGTAAGGATAGCCCACCCATCATCTCGGTATGACACGCTTTAGATATGTGTAGTAAAGAGGTGGTTTCCAACATTACAGTACACGTGTCTTTTTCCAGACCACACGATCAGACATTAGTCAAATCCAGGCCGTCCATCCAAACCCTCATTTTCCCTTAACTTCTCTCTCCTCCTCCCACACAACCCCCACCATGCTCCACGCTCTCCAACGCCGCCGCCGCCGCACCCTGATGTGCACACCTGCGCCCTATCCTCCTATGACAAGCAAACCCCTCCCTCCACGTGCCCCACCTCCGTCGCAACCTCCTCCTCCTCCTCTTTTCCGG
>JANAVB010025836.1:0-48837 GCA_029216955.1 Iris pallida
CATTGCTCTGCTGATCCCATCCCGATCATTGCTCTCCTGAACCTGTCAACCATGCCCGAGGAGACTGCTTCAGTCCATAGAGAGACTTCTTCAGTCTGCAGACCTTGCCTTCTGTCTGTTTTGTGCCGAATCCTGGTGGTATCTCCATGTACACCCCTCTCTATCTCCATGAAGAAATGCATTCTTCACATCCAGTTGGTGTAGCTTCCACCCTCCATTGGCTGCCAGGGATCAGGTCCTGACAGTGCTCATCTTCGCCACTGGTGCAAAGGTCTCGTCATAGTCGATGCCGTACGTCTGACTGTATCCTTTTGCCACCAGTCGCTTTATAGCGCTCACCTGTCCATCTGGGTTCTGTTTCACAGTAAAACCCATTTACATCCAACTGCTCTTTTCCCTTCTGGCAGTCTCACCAGCTCCCAAGTGTGATTCTTCTCAAGAGCTTCCAACTCCTCGTGCATTGCCGCTTTCCACTTTGGATCGTTCTTGGCAACCTGCCAATTGTTAGGTACAGTAATACTATCCAAAGATGCTATAAATGCTCCATGAGAAGAATATATCATAAGAAACAAACTTAGCAAGATCCCAACCATATCTGTCCGGAGGATTTCCCGCATTGCTGCGAGTAGTCCTTCGTGTAGGTAGTGGTATGGAGACATCGAGGAACGATATCACCTGAGGAGGTGGTGGTGTAATGAGGAGGGTGGTGGTAGATGAGGAGATGGTGGTATTGTCTCAGGAGTTGGGACAGGCGCAGGCAAGGGACTTGGCACTGACACTGTAGGTACTGGTCCTGTAGTCTGCTTGTTGTTTCTCCTGTTGTAGGTCAGTAACTCCCCCTGAGCCGTAGGTGTAACACTTCTCGTCTCCTCCCTCTGTTCCGCTTCACCTTCATGTTCCTCTCAACCGTGTCTCTATGCCAAACTTCTAAATCGGTTACCACCAGATTCTCCAAGTTCTCTATCTCCCCCTCTCGCCTTATACTTGTAGTATGAGGCGTGTTATACGAAGTTCCATCCTGGCGGTAATATGGCTCATGCTCCCGGAAGTGGACGTCCATACTAACAAATTTCTTCTTCTCTACTGGACTCCAGCATACATACCCCTTCTGAGTTGCTGAGTAGCCCACGAAGATGCACTTGACTGCTCTAGGGTCAAGTTTTCCAACGAATGGTCTGTTGTCCTTCACAAACACACACATCCAAACACCTTTAGTGGAAGTATTCCACTATTATTACCTTGTAATACTTCACATGGAGACTTCCATCCCAGGACTTTTGAAGGCATCCTGTTTATAAGTTGAGCTGCTGTCAACACCGCATATCCCCATAGGTGTTGTGGGACATTCATGTCGATCATCATACTTCTTGCGGTCTCCAGAAGATGTCGGTTCTTCCTTTCTGCTACTCCATTTTGTGCTGGTGTATATGCACAAGAGGTCTGATGCTGTATTCCATGTGCTGACAAGTACTCTGCAAGTGTCCTATTGGTATACTCCGTCCCATTGTCAGATCTCAGTATCTTCACCACTGCATTATACTGAGTCTGGACATATTTATGAAAGTCCCGAAAACAAGCAAATACATCACTTTTGTTCTTCATCAAATACAGCCAGGTGACACGAGATGCACAATCGATAAACGAAACAAAATACTTATACCCATTCATAGTGTTAGTAGCACATGGGCCCCAAACATCAGAATGAACTACCTCAAAGACTGAAGAACTCTTATGACCATTTCCAACATATGAACTCCTAGTAAGTTTTCCTAACTCACATGCATCACATACTAATTTTCTTTTATTTGATTTTGCATACATATCTGGATACAACTTATTTAGAGTATCAAAGGAAGAATGCCCCATCCTCCTATGATGAAGTATCAAAGTGTCTTCAGTCCTCTGCTGCAGCTCCTCCATTCCAGCCTTCTCTGCCATAGACACCAATGCTGAGTCCAGTCCGTCTTGATCTAGGTACCACAGTCCATCATGCCAAGTGCCAGTCCCAAGTCTTCGTCCCGTCCCTTTCTCCTGGAAGATCACCTTAGGAATATCAAAAGAAACAATGCATTTTAGTTGGAGAATTATAGAACTAATAGACAGAGACTGACTGGGAAGGATGGAGCATGCAAAACATTGGATAACCTTACTGAACCCGTACAATTAACAGTACCCTTACCGACCACTGGTTGGAAAGTACCATCCGCAGTCTGAATGGTGTCTGTCGATGCTAGGTGAGTGTACGAGGAAAACTTACTAGCATTTCCGGTCACATGCCGAGATGCTCCTGAGTCGATAATCCAGTCTGACATTTTAAGGGAAGACATAGATGCAAGAGCGTGAGACTCGTCAGTACCTTCTGATGGATGGGCATACATAGCGGCGTTGCCTCTGAAGAATGGAGTGGATGCCTCCTCTGCTCCACTTCTCCTGTCTCCTTCGATTGACGCTTTTTGCTTTCTCTCCAGCAGGTCCAGTAGCGCCTGATCCTCCTCAGTAAAGGCGCCGCCAGCTCCTCCATTCCCATCTGCCACCAGCAGGTTTGCCCGATAGCCTCCTCGACCACCTCGTCGGCCTCCTCGACCACGTCCACGTCCAGCATATCCTCGTCCACGTCCACCACCTGAGTCTCCCTCCTTAGGTGGTTTGGTACAAGCATATCGATGGTGGCCCATCTCCCCACAGTTGTAGCACTGCCGATTCTGTTGCCAGAGCTCTCCCTTGGATCCTGTATCCCCCGAACCGGTAGCTGCTAGTGCTGACTTCACTTCGGGTAAAGCACCTGTCGATGATGCGCCTGTCCCTGTCTGTAATCTGATCCGCGTCTCCTCCTGAATCATGGCTGAGATAGCCTCCTCGAGACTAGGGATCTCTGGCTGGGCGAGGAGTAAGGCTGTCCTCTGTGTGAATGCTGCAGTCAGTCCCTTAAGGAATTTCATCGTCCTCTCCTGCAGACACACCTGTCTCTCCTTGCACTTTGGGTCCCCGCAGCTTGCCCGTTTGGAATGGTGATCATAATCCAGCCAGAGACGTTCCAACTCCGTAGCGTACTCCTGCACCGTCTTCTCGCCTTGTACGGTGTCGTCGATCTCCCCTTTTATCTGGAAGATCCGTAGATTGTTACCTATGCCATCATAGGTTCTTCTCAATTTCTCCCATACGTCTTTCACCATCTCAATGCCATCTACTGTGGAAGCAATAGACTGGACTAAGGAGTTGAGAAGCCAGATATAAATCACCATATGAGTGGATTTCCACTCGTCGCGTCCTGTCGAGCCCTCTTCCGGCTCTGTCTTCTCGCCTGTCAAGAATCCCTCCAGGTTCTTACCTGCAAGGGTTCTTCTCACCCGCCGTGACCAACTCAAATAGGTGGCTGGTCCATCCAACTTCAGATCGATGGAGGGTAGTTCCAACTTTGGCGGTGCTCGTGTCGTGCTTTCACCAGCCGACACCTTTATCAACTTCAGCAATGTCGCCACATCGTCAGCATCCAGCTTCTTGAGAATCTCCTCCATCGATGCTTCTTCTCGATCACTTCACACTTGCTCCACGACTCACGCTCGTCCTCGCCGTCCTCTCCTAAATCCGAATATGTCTGATTTCATCGGATCTAGGGATTATAGGCATCTCCTTGAGATTGATCTCAAGAACGAGCGTGAATCTTGTACCCGCAATAGCGGTACAATGAATCTTGCAGCCGCAAAAGCGGTACAGCAACTTTCAGGCTGACCTACAGCGTAGGTGCCCTAATTCAGGCTGACCTACAGCGGTGCCCTAAAAGTGGTGTGCTCGGAGGCAACCACGGCAGCAGCAGCAGCAGTTGCAGCCGCAACAGCGGCACAGCAACGGCAGCAGCGCGGCAGCGGCGCGCGGCGCGGCAGCTGCAGCAGCAGCAGCAGCGGGGCGGCGCTGCAGCTGTGGTGGCAGCGGCAGCAGCTGCAGCGGCACGGCGCAGCGGCAGCGGGCGGCAGCGGCGGCGTGGAAGAAGGAAAAGAGGATGCGATTAGGGTTAGGGTTTTGTGGAGGAGGGGTCTCTGACGGTATTCTAAGCAATTTTAGGCTCTGATACCATGTTGAGGCTTAAGTTATTTTATTGTGAATGGAATAACAACATATATATAGGAGAGCTAGCCTCCTCTCCTATCATTCTAGCCAATGTGGGACTAAAGCCCAATAACACTAATATATCAACAGAGACAAAGGGGGTTATGAAATTTATACCATAAAAAAGCGTGATCTTTATATATAAACAAAACTTTCATACAAAGCTGTCTTCTTTCAGATGACCTTTCTATAATATTTTTCTTGAGATAGTTGCTATGTTATGAGAAGCAAGCTGTGGCTGTATAGCTATGTTATTGGTGCCGATGAATTTCCTACAATCTATCTGCTTCCAGTTTATGCTTGTAGAAAAATGTTTCAACATAGAACTCAATAATTCCTTATACATAAAGATCATAGGGATAAAATCTTTGCTAGATGTATCAGTATAGTACATATAGAACTAGAAAGTAGATTTTCCAATTAATCATTGATGTGTGAAGGTTGACCCCAAAAATTCGGTTAAAGGCTTTGTTGTATCATTTTCGTGTAAGGTTTTATAAAAGAAATTTGAAAGAAATACATTTTAAGAGAGAGTTAGGGCTATACATTTGCGTACATCTTGACCCTCTCCAGACCCTACGTAAACGGGAACCTAGTGGCACTAGGACGCCCATTTACAATCATATTATATGTTATGACTTTGTACCTTTGACCCTGTGAAACGGCATTGTCCCAAGTAAATTTGAACCATTCCTGCTATATATAGAGACTGAGCAAAGCAACAATTTTGTTACATCGAAACCATGATGTGAGATTACCTTACAAGCGAAACAAGAGATTGCATCTAATTCACCATTCAATATAAGATATAACTCTTAGATTTTGTCAGGCATGGCCAGACGAATTCAATATGAAATCAATGATAATGACATTCTTAGAGGTGTTTAAGGAAGACAAACATCATGTCTACCGCCAATAAATTTGTACGAATATTCAGAAAAAGTAAACCTAACCCGCAATCTTCTGATTGCTTCATCAGAAATTGAACAGAATCCCAAATAATGAGACAGATGCAGATTAGATAACAAAGTAAACTAGTAAATACTAGGGGTACTGGTCTCAGTGGTCGCAACCCGTGAAAAAAAGTATATGTGGTAATGCATATAATAAACTTCATCACCACATTACATATTCTGTAAAATCCTCTAGACTCTGTTCTTTCAAGCAAAAGATAATACTGAAAAAAAAGTTTCAGAAGCATTTTCCATCACCAACTCAAATGAAAACTTGTCTAAGTTTGTCCCCATTGTTTCATTTGCCAACATTGGCTTTGTATTTTTTGGTTCATATCTAGGATTTGGAGTTTACTTCAATAGGTGCTGTTGAGAATCAATAAGGGACTTTTAGTCCCACATCGGAATATCGAGTATGTAGAGGAGCTAGACTCCCGTAGTGAAGTAGTCCATCAATAAAAATCATCCAAACATTGTTTTCTACATGGTATCAGAGCCATAACCCTCTCTCTCCTCCACAAAAAAAAAATCCACCCACCCCCCTCCCCCCACGGCGACCCCCCCCCGCCGACACCCCCCCGCCGACTCCCCCCCCCCCCCCCCCGGCCTACACCAGCGGCCTACACCCGCCCCCCCTGCCGCCCCCCTCTTGCCGACCCTACCCCCTCGCCGACCCCCCCCGACCACCAGCAGCCCCCCCCCCTCCGGCCACCAGCAGCAGCACCCCCCCTTCCCGACCTCCAGCAGCCCCCCCTTCCCAAATCCTAACCCTAGCCACCACCATGTCTAACCCTCGCCTTTCCATCTCCTACAAACCCTAGCCGTCCTCTTTTTTTAAAACGGCGTATTTCGAAGACAGACGGCTGCCAAATGCTTTATTTGCACCGACTCTGTTCCTCGCTTACGCCATTTGGAACTAACAAATACTTTGTTTGTTATTCTTTCTTCACATCGGAATCTATACAGAGACTGATCATGTCTTCTCTGGTGTCCTGACGTGTTCACTTTACATGTGCGTGCCGGTGCTGGCCAAGTTAGTAGCGCATTCGTAAAGTCTCTGGCGTCGAAGAAAACGACGAAGACGACAAACGACGAAGACGACGTAGTTGGGTAAGTTGCAGACTCCGAAGTTGCAGCCTCCGACGTCGAAGACGACGAAGAAGATGACGAATAGGGTTCATAGTTGAAGAAGCCATGGATTCGATCAGTGGCAAACTGACGGCCGAAGAGATGAAGGCCTTGGTTGATATCTTATCAAAGAGATTAACCGGCAACCCCACGTGTGATCCATACTGATGTGGATCCGTCACCTTACAAAATGGGGAAGCTAGACGAAGTTGGAAGGAACGTCCAACTACTTGAAGTGGTCGCGGCAGGCGATGCGGACACTGAAGGGACGTGGCTTGGTTGGCTATGTCACTGGCCAAGCCAAGGCGCCAGCCGATCACTCCGCAAAGGAGTTTGCTGTTTGGGAGATTGTCAACAACGTAGTGGCTGGGTGGTTGACTGCCTCATTAACCGACCAGGTGTCGGACAATGTCGAGACAATGGAGGCTGCTGCTGATATATGGCGGACTCTAAAAGATATGTACTCCGGCTCGGGCAACCCTATGCGGGTCTTTCAACTGCATGATGAACTCGATAGGGTGGCCCAAGACGAACGTACCATCTCTGAGTACGCAGCCCTGTTGAAGAAGTACTGGTTTGATCTGGATCATTATGATCCTCTTGGGATGGAAGATGCACAAGTTGAACCGGCATTCGCAAAGTACTTTCAGACGTTCCTGGCTTATATTTCACGCAGCGTATGATGAAATTCCTGAAGGGACTACACCTTGTGTTTGAACAGAGACGGAATATCCTCCTATCCCAACCCACGCTTCCGACCTTGGAAGAAGCTATAGCCGTCATGACACGGGAAGAAGCTCGACTGAAGTTGATGCCCAACAAGGGCTCCTACCAGGGGGAGCAAGCCGAGGTTGAAAAGTCTGCCCTTGCTGCCTTCAATCAACCTCCATCTGTGGGTGGTGTTTGCCACAATTGTGGTGCCTCCGAACATTATATCCGATTTTGTCCAAAATTCTTGCAAAATCAGTCTAATGATCGAGGACGGGATCGTGGAGGCCGACGTGGTAGTAGAGGAGGATATGCTGGTAGAAGGAGAGGACACAAAGCAAATCTGGCGGAGGAAGGGAGAGAGAATCAACTGGCTGAAATAACCCCGCTTGAGCAGGAGTTCCTTGAGAAGTTACGAGGCACAAAGTTGGGTTCGGCCGACAGACCTGGGGCGTCTTCAACCTCGGGAGATCACATCACTTTCTTTGCCTAAACCAGCACCGGTAATCCTGCACGTGCTCTTGCATCTGTCCATCAGCCAGGATGGATTATGGACTCTGGGGTATCTCGCCATGTCACGGGATCCCGTGGTGCATTTCAGGACTATACTCACCTACCATTGCCGAAGAGTATTCAGACCGCTGATGGTACATCCAGCCCTGTAATGGATAAAGGCACTATCGCATGCACCCCTTCCATCCCTCTAACCAATGTCTTACATGCTTCGTCTTTTCCTGTCAATCTTCTATCAATTAGTGCCATTATACTTGATCTTAACTGTACTGTTTCCTTTGACATTCCTACGGTGACTTTTTAGGAGAAGGGGACAGGACGACGACTTGGGACTGGCACATGGCATAAGGGGCTGTGGTATTTAGACAGAACTGGACTGGACAACGCATTGGCATTCTTGGTAGCAGACGCACAACCAGAAGCCTCCTATCACAGTGTTGAAGCCGACTTGCTACTCCACCACCAGCGTGTCGGTCATTCCTCTTTTAAAGTTATTAGTCGAATGTATCCGTCCTTATATCAAAGGGCTAATAAACGAAGTTATTTTGTAATGCTTGTGAGTTGGAAAAATATACCAGAAGCTCGTATGTGAGCTCGGGGAATGGGAGTTCAGCTGCTTTTGACATGATACATTCGGACGTATGGGGTCCTTGTCCTACAACCGAAATTAACGTTTTTCGATGGTTCGTCATCTTTATTGACTGTTATACCCGCGTGACATGGGTCTACCTTGAAGAATAAAAGTGACGTCCTTGAGGCCTTTCGGGACTTTCATCGCCGGGTGGAAACACAATATGGCGCTAAAATTAAGTGTTTCCGGTCTGACAATGGGACGGAGTATACTAATAAGAGGGTTGCTGAGTATTTTTTCACTCATGGAATACTACATCAAACTTCATGTGCTTATACTCCGGCACAAATGGTGTGGTTGAACGAAAGAACAGACACCTGCTGGAAGTCGCACTGACGATGATGCTGGCTATGAATGTCCCGAAATACTTGTGGGGGCAGGCTATATTGACGGCCTCTTATCTTATCAACAGAATGCCATCTCAAGTATTGGACTGGAAGACACCGTTGGAGATGCTTACTAGGGCAACTACATACACTGTTCCACCAAAAGTTTTTGGATGTGTGTGCTTTGTCCAAGATAATAGGCCAGGCGTTGGCAAACTGGATCCTAGAGCAGTTAAATGTGTCTTTGTCGGTTACACGACAACTCAGAAGGGATATGTCTATTGGAGTCCAGTCGAGCGAAAGATGTTTGTAAGCATGGACATTACATTCAGAGAACTCGAACCATACTATGGTTCAGATGAAGGTTCAGCATTTGGTGACACACCTAACACAAATGGTGTTAGATGTGAGGGGGAGATAATAAGCCCAAATGTAGTTGTCAGATCGGTTCCGTGTCCGGTTGTAGAAAACTGGACGAAAGGGGGAGAGCACAGTGACTCAGATACATAGAATGAAGAAGAAGATACATATGTTATGCAGGGGGAGCAACAGACAAGGGAAAAGGAGTTCCAAGTCTACATAAGGAGACAACAGAAGTCCAGTACTGTGCCTATGCCGTGCCATGTGCCTACTGTACCAAGTCCCTCGTCTACTCCTGCTCCAACTCTTGAAGATGTTGCCCCCGCACTGAATCGCTCGGATTCTGATGCGGATCTCTCCGACTCGGATGGTATGATCTCTCCACCACCTATTGCTCCTTTAAGGAGATCTTCTCGCATCAATGCGGGTAAGGCTCCTGCTCGTTTTGATAATTACGAACATGACATTGCCAACTTCTTGTCTTATTCTAACATTTCTTCGAATTATCAAGCCTTCATTGCATCATTAGACTCTACTTCGTTGCCCAAGTGTTGGCAGGAAGCAAAGAAAGATCCAAGGTGGAAAGCTGTAATGATGGAAAACTTGGGGCACTGGAGAAAAATAAGACATGGGAGCTGGTTCCATTACCCAAAGGGAAGAAAGCTGTGGGATGCAAATGGGTGTACACAGTGAAAGACGCCAGAAGGAATAGAGCGGTACAAGGCGAGGTTGGTTGCAAAAGGATTCACACAGTCATATGGCATAGACTATGATGAGACGTTTGCCCCAGTAGCAAAAATGAGCACCGTGAGAACTCTGGTCTCCATTGCAGCAAACTATGGGTGGAAGCTATACCAGCTGGATGTGAAGAATGCCTTTCTTCATGGGGACCTGCAAGAAGAAGTATACATGGAGCTCCCGCCAGGGTGCTACGCGACGGAATCAGACGGAGGAACATCGCAAGGAAAGGTGTGTAAACTGAAGAAGTCGCTATACGGGCTCAAGCAATCTCCTCGAGCCTGGTTTGACAGATTCAGAAAGGCTGTTACAGGCATGGGATACCGTCAAACAAATATAGATTATACGGTCTTCCTCCAGCATGCAAGAGGCCACATCACTATACTTGCTGTATATGTGAATGATATAGTGATCACAGGTGATGATGAAGTCGAGAACACTAAGCTGAAGTCAAAACTCGCGAAGGAGTTTGAGGTGAAGGATTTAGGAGCGATGAGGTACTTTCTAGGTATCGAAGTGTGTGAAGACGAACAAGGAATTGTTCTATCACAAAGAAAATACGCACTAGATCTGCTGAAGGAGACAGGGATGCTGGGATGCAAAGCAGCTGTCACTCCAATTGACCAGAAGTGTAAGTTTGGAGCAGAAGCAGGAGAGCCTGTTGTTCGTGAAAGATATCAAAGACTTGTAGGAAGATTGATTTATCTAGGACACACTCGTCCTGATATCTCATTTGCGGTGAGTGTAGTGAGTCGCTACATGCATGATCCAAGAAAGGGTCATCCAGAAGCAGTATTTCAGATCTTGAGATATCTGAAAGGAACGCCGGGAAAGGGGCTATGGTTCAAGAAGAATGGACGCATAGAAGTTGAGGGATACTATGACGCAGACTGGGCGAGCTGCATAGACGACAGAAGGTCTACCACGGGATATTGTATTTTTGTAGGAGGAAATCTGGTCTCATGGAGAAGCAAGAAACAGTCAGTGGTAGCACGATCGATAGCTGAAGCAGAATACAGAGCAATGGCTCTGGGAGTGTCAGAGTTGCTGTGGGTGAAAGCGTTGCTGACAGAGTTGAAGCTGGACAAAGGAGCACTATTACGTCTTCTGAGCGATAGTCAAGCTGCAATAAGTATAGCTAACAATCCAGTTCAGCACGACAGGACGAAGCACATCGAGATTGATCGATTCTTCATCAAGGAGAAGCTAGAACAAGGGATACTGAAGATTGACCATGTCCGCTCAGAAGAACAAGTTGCAGACTGTCTGACTAAGGTCTTAGTTCATTAAGTCTGACGAAGCTATGTAACAAGATGGTGATGATCAATATCTATCGCCCATCTTGAGGGGGAGAGTTGAGAATCAATAAGGGACTTTTAGTCCCACATCGAAATATCGAGTATGTAGAGGAGCTAGACTCCCGTAGTGAAGTAGTCCATCAATAAAATTCATCCAAACATTATTTTCTACAGGTGCTATTGTCCTGCTAGCTACTTACTGGGCTGCATTAAATGATCTTGATTGCGATGTATGAACTTAGTTTCACAAATAAGTTTGGGTTTTGTGTCGTGTTTAGTGATGGCTTGAGACTTGAAGTTATTTTATTGTGAATGGAATAACAACATATATATAGGAGAGGCTAGCCTCCTCTCCTATCATTCTAGCCAATGTGGGACTAAAGCCCAATAACACTATATATCAACACTCCCCCTCAAGGTGGGCGAAAGATATTCACTAAGCCCATCTTGTCACATCCTCTCATCATGTTGATAGAACTAAGCCCCTTTGTCAGTCCGTCTGCTACCTGATCTTTGGTTGGAACATAGCCCAGCTCTAGTTCTCCTTTATCCAGTTTTTCTTTGATGAAGAATCTGTCAATCTCAATAGTTTGGTCCTGTCATGCTGCACTGGATTGTTGGCAATATTAATAGCTGACTGGTTGTCACACCATAGCTTCATCTTTGCTCCCTGGTCCAGCTTTAGCTCCGTCAGCATATTCTTCAACCACAACAGTTCTGTGACTCCCAAGGCCATAGCTCTATACTCTGCTTCAGCTGTTGATCTGGCCACTACTGACTGCTTCTTACTCCTCCAAGAGACCAAGTTGCCTCCTACAAATATGCAGTATCCCGATGTGGATCTCCTGTCGTCACAGCTAGCCCAGTCAGAATCACAATAGCCCTCAATGCCTACATGATTATTTCTTCTGAAGATCAGTCCCTTCCCGGGGCTCCCTTCAAGTACCTCAGAATCTGGTACACTGCGTCCATGTGACCCTTCCGGGGTCATGCATGTAGCGGCTTACTACACTTACCGCAAAGCTGATATCAGGTCGAGTGTGGCTTAAGTAGATTAACTTGCCCACCAATCTCTGATATCTATCCCGGTCAACTGGTTCTCCAGCTTCAGCATCCAGTTTAAACTTCTGGTCTATCGGTGTTGTAGCTGGTTTACATCCCATCATCCCTGTTTCCGTAAGCAGGTCCAGTGCGTACTTCCTTTGAGAAAGGACGATTCCCTCATTATCTCGAGCAATCTCAATCCCAAGGAAGTATCGAACAGGGCCAAGATCTTTCACCTCGAACTCCTTGCCAAGTTTTACTTTGAGTTGGGCGATCTCCTGCTCATCATTGCCTGTGATAATCATATCATCTACATATACTGCAAGCATGGTGATATGGCCTCCACTCCGTCTGAAGAAGACAGTGTGATCAGCATTGATCTGCTGATATCCCATCCCTATCATTGCTCTCCTGAACCTGTCAAACCATGCCCGAGGAGACTGCTTCAGTCCATAGAGAGACTTCTTCAGTCTGCAGACCTTGCCTTCTGTCTGTTTTGTGCCGAATCCTGGTGGTATCTCCATGTACACCTCCTCTACTAGATCTCCATGAAGAAATGCATTCTTCACATCCAGTTGGTGTAGCTTTCACCCTCCATTGGCTGCCAGGGAGATCAAGGTCCTGACAGTGCTCATCTTCGCCACTGGTGCAAAGGTCTCGTCATAGTCGATGCCGTACGTCTGACTGTATCCTTTTGCCACCAGTCGAGCTTTATAGCGCTCAACCTGTCCATCTGGGTTCTGTTTCACAGTAAAAACCCATTTACATCCAACTGCTCTTTTCCCTTCTGGCAGTCTCACCAGCTCCCAAGTGTGATTCTTCTCAAGAGCTTCCAACTCCTCGTGCATTGCCGCTTTCCACTTTGGATCGTTCTTGGCAACCTGCCAATTGTTAGGTACAGTAATACTATCCAAAGATGCTATAAATGCTCCATGAGAAGAAGATATATGATCATAAGAAACAAACTTAGCAAGATCCCAACCATATCTGTCCGGAGGATTTCCCGCATTGCTGCGAGTAGTCCTTCGTGTAGGTAGTGGTATGGGAGACATCGGAGGAACGATATCACCTGAGGAGGGTGGTGGTGTAGATGAGGAGGTGGTGGTGTGATGAGGAGGATGGTGGTATAGGTGTCTCAGGAGTTGGGACAGGCGCAGGCAAGGAACTTGGCACTGACACTGTAGGTACTGGTCCTGTAGTCTGCTTGTTGTTTCTCCTGTGTAGGTCAGTAACTCCCCCTGAGCCGTAGGTGTAACACTTCTCGTCTCCTCCCTCTGTTCCGCTTCACCTTCATGTTCCTCTTCAACCGTGTCTCTATGCCAAACTTCTAAATCGGTTACCACCAGATTCTCCAAGTTCTCTATCTCCCCCTCTCGCCTTATACTTGTAGTATGAGGCTGTTATACGAAGTTCCATCCTTGCGGTAATATGGCTCATGCTCCCGGAAGTGGACGTCCATACTAACAAATTTCTTCTTCTCTACTGGACTCCAGCATACATACCCCTTCTGAGTTGCTGAGTAGCCCACGAAGATGCACTTGACTGCTCTAGGGTCAAGTTTTCCAACGAATGGTCTGTTGTCCTTCACAAAACACACACATCCAAACACCTTTAGTGGAAGTATTCCACTATTATTACCTTGTAATACTTCACATGGAGACTTCCATCCCAGGACTTTTGAAGGCATCCTGTTTATAAGTTGAGCTGCTGTCAACACCGCATATCCCCATAGGTTTTGGGACATTCATGTCGATCATCATACTTCTTGCGGTCTCCAGAAGATGTCGGTTCTTCCTTTCTGCTACTCCATTTTGTGCTGGTGTATATGCACAAGAGGTCTGATGCTGTATTCCATGTGCTGACAAGTACTCTGCAAGTGTCCTATTGGTATACTCCGTCCCATTGTCAGATCTCAGTATCTTCACCACTGCATTATACTGAGTCTGGACATATTTATGAAAGTCCCGAAAACAAGCAAATACATCACTTTTGTTCTTCATCAAATACAGCCAGGTGACACGAGATGCACAATCGATAAACGAAACAAAATACTTATACCCATTCATAGTGTTAGTAGCACATGGGCCCCAAACATCAGAATGAACTACCTCAAAGACTGAAGAACTCTTATGACCATTTCCAACATATGAACTCCTAGTAAGTTTTCCTAACTCACATGCATCACATACTAATTTTCTTTTATTTGATTTTGCATACATATCTGGATACAACTTATTTAGAGTATCAAAGGAAGAATGCCCCATCCTCCTATGATGAAGTATCAAAGTGTCTTCAGTCCTCTGCTGCAGCTCCTCCGTTCCAGCCTTCTCTGCCATAGACACCAATGCTGAGTCCAGTCCGTCTTGATCTAGGTACCACAGTCCATCATGCCAAGTGCCAGTCCCAAGTCTTCGTCCCGTCCCTTTCTCCTGGAAGATCACCTTAGGAATATCAAAAGACAATGCATTTTAGTTGGAGAATTATAGAACTAATAGACAAGAGACTGACTGGGAAGGATGGAGCATGCAAAACATTGGATAACCTTACTGAACTCGTACAATTAACAGTACCCTTACCGACCACTGGTTGGAAAGTACCAGCCCAGTCTGAATGGTGTCTGTCGATGCTAGGTGAGTGTACGAGGAAAACTTACTAGCATTTCCGGTCACATGCCGAGATGCTCCTGAGTCGATAATCCAGTCTGACATTTTAAGGGAAGACATAGATGCAAGAGCGTGAGACTCGTCAGTACCTTCTGATGGATGGGCAAACATAGCGGCGTTGCCTCTGAAGAATGGAGTGGATGCCTCCTCTGCTCCACTTCTCCTGTCTCCTTCGATTGACGCTTTTTGCTTTCTCTCCAGCAGGTCCAGTAGCGCCTGATCCTCCTCAGTAAAGGCGCCGCCAGCTCCTCCATTCCCATCTGCCACCAGCAGGTTTGCCCGATAGCCTCCTCGACCACCTCGTCGGCCTCCTCGACCATGTCCACGTCCAGCATATCCTCGTCCACGTCCACCACCTGAGTCTCCCTCCTTAGGTGGTTTGGTACAAGCATATCGATGGTGGCCCATCTCCCCACAGTTGTAGCACTGCCGATTCTGTTGCCAGAGCTCTCCCTTGGATCCTGTATCCCCCGAACCGGTAGCTGCTAGTGCTGACTTCACTTCGGGTAAAGCACCTGTCGATGATGCGCCTGTCCCTGTCTGTAATCTGATCCGCGTCTCCTCCTGAATCATGGCTGAGATAGCCTCCTCGAGACTAGGGATCTCTGGCTGGGCGAGGAGTAAGGCTGTCCTCTGTGTGAATGCTGCAGTCAGTCCCTTAAGGAATTTCATCGTCCTCTCCTGCAGACACACTGTCTCTCCTTGCACTTTGGGTCCCCGCAGCTTGCCCGTTTGGAATGGTGATCATAATCCAGCCAGAGACGTTCCAACTCCGTAGCGTACTCCTGCACCGTCTTCTCGCCTTGTACGGTGTCGTCGATCTCCCCTTTTATCTGGAAGATTCGTAGATTGTTACCTATGCCATCATAGGTTCTTCTCAATTTCTCCCATACGTCTTTCACCATCTCAATGCCATACTGTGGAAGCAATAGACTGGACTAAGGAGTTGAGAAGCAGATATAAATCACCATATGAGTGGATTTCCACTCGTCGGTCCTGTCGAGCCCTCTTCCGGCTCTGTCTTCTCGCCTGTCAAGAATCCCTCCAGGTTCTTACCTGCAAGGGTTCTTCTCACCCGCCGTGACCAACTCAAATAGGTGGCTGGTCCATCCAACTTCAGATCGATGGAGGGTAGTTCCAACTTTGGCGGTGCTCGTGTCGTGCTTTCACCAGCCGACACCTTTATCAACTTCAGCAATGTCGCCACATCGTCAGCATCCAGCTTCTTGAGAATCTCCTCCATCGATGCTTCTTCTCGATCACTTCATACTTGCTCCACGACTCACGCTCGTCCTCGCCGTCCTCTCCTAAATCCGAATATGTCTGATTTCATCGGATCTAGGGATTATAGGCATCTCCTTGAGATTGATCTCAAGAACGAGCGTGAATCTTGTACCCGCAATAGCGGTACAATGAATCTTGCAGCCGCAAAAGCGGTACAGCAACTTTCAGGCTGACCTACAGCGTAGGTGCCCTAATTCAGGCTGACCTACAGCGTAGGTGCCCTAAAAGTGGTGTGCTCGGAGGCAACCACGGCAGCAGCAGCAACAGCAGTTGCAGCCGCAACAGCGGCACAGCAACGGCAGCAGCGCGGCGGCGGCGCGGCAGCTGCAGCAGCAGCAGCAGCGGGGCGGCGCTGCAGCTGTGGTGGCAGCGGCAGCAGCTGCAGCGGCAGCGGGCGGCAGCGGCGGCGTGGAAGAAGGAAAAGAGGATGAGATTAGGGTTAGGGTTTGTGTGGAGAAGGGGTCTCTGACGGTATTCTAAGCAATTTTAGGCTCTGATACCATGTTGAGACTTGAAGTTATTTTATTGTGAATGGAATAACAACATATATATAGGAGAGGCTAGCCTCCTCTCCTATCATTCTAGCCAATGTGGGACTAAAGCCCAATAACACTATATATATCAACAGCTGCCTTCTGAGTTTATCTTTAAGTTTGATTATTAATTCATCATTCTACTTCATGTAAATTATGCAGTTTTCTATCTTACTACTTGCTCCTCAGCATTATTAATTGAAATCAAACAAGGTCCTGTTTACCTATGAAACAACGGAGGCTTTGTGTCATGGTGTGAGCCGTCTCAATAATTTTTGTACCGAAAGATGGATATTGCATTGCTACAACCAGGGCCGGTCCTAAATAATTGAAGGCCATGTGCGAATTTTAAAATGTGGTCCTAAATTTATTTATTCATATTTTTTAAATATATTATTATATGTCTTTATCAAAATCTCTGAAGATGCTTTTGATTGTATATTATAACTGAATCTATAGGTAATTACTAAACAAAATAACTAAAGCTCAAATTATCTATATTTAAGCATATATATAGTATAATAAAGATGTTTTAGATAGAAGACGTGTTGACCGTTAAATTGTCTAAATCTGGCCTCAAATTTTTCTGTTTATGAAAATATAATAAAATGAATAACGATCAATACCCAATTAAAAGAAGTAGTATGTAATCACAGAATTTAGAGCCTCCAAGATCTGAGCAGGGCAGGGCCAGCCCAGGGCATGGACGAGGTGGGCGACCGTCATGGGCCCCCAATTTTGGAAGTCACGTAATTTTACAATAGACTAGGTATATAAAAAAAAACAAAGGCCCAATCTGGAAGCAACAAAAAAAGCCAGTGCTCCAATCGGAAAAAAATAATATAGCTTGATTGTTGATTTTGATAGCTTAATTGATGATTTTGCTTGTAAAAATGCTAAAAAAAATATTTATGTGAGAAAAATGGCCCAAATTTTAGATTTTGTCATAGGTCCCGTAAATCATAGGACCGGCTACGGACCTGAGTGACCTGATGCAAGACCAAGAGCTCCGGTCTTCGACATCATTATTTCTTAAATAAATACTAAGAATGCACATCCAAATTCTTAAATTATATATAAAAAAATCTGATCATTATTGTAGAAAATAAATTCATCTAACAGTTGAGGGATCTTTAGAAACAAAATAGCAATTAAACACTGGTCAGAGCAATATATTTAAGAAATCCTAATTTTGTATGATTATAAATATGAATCTTAGAGTCAGTAGGGAATTGGAATCCAAGAATTGGAGGTCTTGGAGGGATTGTAGAGTAGGAATTGAAGAAGAAATGGAATAACTTGAAATACAAAATTACAAAACTAACCATCATATTTTTTTTGAGGCCCCCAAAAATTGGAGGCCCTGTGCGGCCGCACTATTGGCACGGCCCCAGGGCCGGCCCTAGCTACAACAACAACAAAGCCTTTATCACATATTTGTGGGGTTGGCTATTTTAATCCTCTTCTTACATTAGGCTCTCTTAAGGGTCGTGTCATTTGTAACGCTAACAAAATTCATATCATTCTTTAACACTTCAAACCATGTTCATCTAGGCTTACCTCTAGGCCTAACGGCTCCATTAACTACTATATTAACACTCCTCCCTACTGAAGCATCTATTGGTCTGTATTGCACATGTCCAAAACCACCTAAGCCAATTTCTCTTGAATAAAAAGTTTTAAGATTAAGATTGTGGCGATGAACACGGATCAATATCACTGACGTCTTTCACTTTTGTGACATTTTGTTTTTGGCATTTATATTGTTCAGTATTTTCTTGATTTACATTAAATGGTTGATGATAGGTATATCCATTTTAATGATCAAGTTAATTGCTCCTTTTTTTTAGTAATCTTCTTACTAGATAATCACAATAATCTGATTAATCTGCACCCTAACTCCGTCTGTATTGAAATAAAAATAAATCATCATTTAGCATTTAAAATCTAACAAAATAAAATTTCTAGATACACTTCGAGACCACAGGTCCAGAAATCTGGGAAGATACACTGGGCCAAGTAGATATCTTTGTAATGGGAATTGGGAGTGGAGGCACTGTAACTGGTGTTGGGAGATATCTCAAATCTATGAACCCAAATGTGAAGGTATTATTGTATTATTTGCTATTCAGTCATATAAGCTGATGATGTTATGGGCAAACCATGCCTTCTTATAGTTCTGTTGGTCTAAATCTGAGTTCTTAATTTTCATCTTATTTTGAAATATGGATAGATATATGGAGTCGAACCTACAGAAAGCAATGTATTAAATGGAGGAAAACCAGGTACATGTGCAATTAACGTTTCTAGTGTCGATCTTCTTTCAGGATTTCATATAATATACATATTACTTGAAAATTGTTGTAAACATTTTATTTTTCATTTCTTAGGCTTATAGGTACACCGATGCCTCCTTGAAAGCATAACTTTGATTTCTTTGTTTCGGAGGGCAGGTCCTCACAACATAACTGGTACTGGAGTGGGCTTTAAACCTGAGATTTTAGACATGGATGTAATTGAGAAAGTCCTTGAGGCAAGTCAACTTTTCCCTACTATGATATCTATCTTTTTTTCAGAATCCACATATTGATGCAGTTCTAATCTTATAAATTGTGAAGGTATCCAGTGACGACGCGGTGAAGATGGCAAGAGTTTGGCACTAAAAGAGGGGCTTTTGGTAAATCTATAATTTGCACCCCCTGCTACTTTTCTTCTCAACTTTTTGTATATTTAGAAGTGTAGGAAATCTGTAAAAAAATCATTTAGATTAAAATTTTGAATGCCTAGTATATAGATTATAGAGTAGCCGATATTAGCCTACGAAAACCTAGTAAGGAAGAAGGAGAGATGCCATAATCCTATGGGCTTTGACCTATCTATTGTGTGCAGGGGGTATATCATCTGGCGCCAACACAGTTGCAGCACTAAGGCTTGCAAGAATGCCAGAGAACAGGGACAAGCTTATCGTGGTATGCTTTCTTCATTTCCCACATTTAGTTAGAAAAGCAACATGGCATCCTTCTTGCCTGGCTTATTGCACTTGCCTGGTGGTCACTAATTATGTTTCCTCTTGGCGCCAATAACTCGTGCATATGTTTGAACTCCTATCTTGAGTTATTATTGAATCATGAACTTCAATAGTATATGTATCTTTACAGTGGTAATCAATATTTGAGTAAGTGAAATTAAGACCAGCACATTTACTTCTAAAACATAAAAATAATGTGGTACTCCACATAAATAAGGTTTACTAGTTACTACTTACAACAACAA
This sequence comes from Iris pallida, assembly GCA_029216955.1. NCBI lineage: Eukaryota > Viridiplantae > Streptophyta > Magnoliopsida > Asparagales > Iridaceae > Iris > Iris pallida. The sequence continues at coordinate 19,557 of JANAVB010025836.1, forward strand.
AAAAGCATTTACCCAAAATTTGGGGTCGGCTATTTGAATACTTTCTTCAAGGACCATTTTCTCTAAAAAAAAAATAAGGTTTACTAGTTAGTAACCCTTAATTCGTGTGTTTTAGCAATAACCCTTTAGCTAGGATGATATGCTCTTTTCAAGTATAAAAAAGTTTCAAAAGCATAAAAAACTTTCGTACACTAAAATATGGTTTCTAATGCACAAAGCTTGCAGATGAATGAGTTCAAATGAAGTTGCAAAGAGACCTCAACAAATTGTCTGATGTCCATCAAATAGAGAAATGATCATACAGCTGTCCAGAAGTGCCATCTGAGCAAACATAACCATGATTGAGTAAAATATTGCATAGGAACCCTACCTACTCAAGAGTGAAGTAGATGCAAGTCATGATGATCGCATGCCTAAGCAATAATTAGCAATATTATGGTAGGTCTACCTACCTGCCAACTAGACCACCTAGGTTTTATGGCATGACCCTCTCATGCTCATAGCTACCTTGGCTAGAAATTTGGTAACATAAAGTGTTGATGTCAGGTCAACAACTGGTCATAAAATTTTGTCAAATCTCGTACCCCATTCTGATGGGAGAAGACTTGGAAGATGATGATAATAATAATAATTTATTTGGAAAATGCATACGAAAAGAATGTCACCAAAGCAAGGTGGTAGAAGGAGCAGTCGACGTGTGTCAATTAAGGAGCCAATATGCCAAAATAGAATGGTTAAACAAATTAGATTGCAACGAAGACAAACTAGGTATTACTAGAATCCTCACCATTCATTTCCAGATGAAAATAAGGCCAAACAAATTATGAAAAATAAGGCCATTAGTATGCACACATCTGAAATGTATGAATAAGCTACAATAAAGGAGATAAAGCTTGCAAAAATGCAAGTAAATTTTATTGCTATCATAGGACCATAGGAATATGATCACAAAAAATGTGTACAAGGTATACATATCCAAGAGAATGTAGTTGATTGCATGGTGCAAATGCCCACTTTATAGGGGCTTGAATCAAACTGCGCTCGTATGCAAAGATATACACCTTTACATCTGACATTTGTACCAAAGAATCCTGTTATACAAAACGTTATTACAAGACAGATAAAATTGAAAAGCAAATATTATATCTAAAGATTGAAGTACCATACAAAGACAAGTACAGGTCGGTTCGAGCAGACATTTAAACATGATTACTTTAACATTTTGATCGATCCATGCACACTAACTATGCCATATCTTCGATATACCATCCAAATAAAATGTATAGGCATAGCACTGATAGAAGGCATGAAAATGAGATTTTCGCATGCAAGTAGTATATCCATCATTATAAATGTGCTTTTTTCTTATAAAGATAGCAATGTAATAATGAAGATATATAGAAGGTAATTGCTATTAAATGAAAATAATATGAATGACTAAAAAATAGAGCAAATTTGTAAGATAAAATAATAAGGAACAAGTACCAAAAACTAATATGTCTGTTATATAAATTACTATTTATTTGTCAAACATTTTCATATTTATTTGTCCATGTCCTATGCCTTGTGATTCATCAACTCATTAATGGAGAGAATTTCTTAAATACTAATGTAATCTTACATTGCTTGCTCTAAGACTATTCATCCAAGCTTGGGAGAGAGGTACCTATCATCAGTGTTATTTGAAGAGCTAAGGCAAGAGGCCCTGAAGATGCTACCAGTTGCTGTTGACTAGCTAGATTGCTTCATTATCAATAAAAGAGGAGTGTTCAAATGTTTCATATACTCACTAAGATTTGAGGGAACTGCAACTTTTTTGATTTGATAGAAAATGCAATTGGAGATTGAAAATAATGTTTCAAATTTCTAATCCAATTGTCATGCGGTTTGCAAACGTGATCTGGTTTAAGGAAAACAGACCAGTAGCTGCAGATGTAAGGCTGATAAAGATCTTGATAGAGTTATGCCTTGTAACCCTAATCTGACGAAGCAAGATATATAGTAAGAATAAATTTCCAACTCTGTATTTTAGACTATGAAATTAAAATATAAAATAAAGATCTAACTGAGACCGAGGCTTGAACTTGGTTCAATGTCCTTAAAACAATATTCGTCCCGCACTGGTGCTTACGGTTTAATGGCGATTAGTCCTCCAGGATACAACGGTTCTTCTCCTTCGGTAGCAGCACTTCATACCGGAGGAACTGGACGAAACAATGTAGATAGTCTCTCTCTCTCCTCTCTCTCTCTCTCTCTCTCAAACTTAATGGTTGATGAATGAATTGAGTTTTTGAATTATTCAAACACTTATGCTTTTATATATGATAAAGAGACATAATGGAAATGACACACATTTCCAATAGATTCGTTGAATAGATTCGTTGTTATTATTTGTTGTAATTGGACACACTTATTAGAAAACAATTACTATATTAATTAATATTTCAAATATACATTCACTTTTCCAACAATAGATTCGTCTTTGTCCATGGAGGTGGGTACCTTGCCGAACCATGTTACTTTTGATAGTCTGAGATATCGTCTTTGTTGCTATAAATGTCTCTTAATCAACAATTTCTTTGGATCAAAAGTATGGCTCAAGGAACTAAACTCATTCACTAAAGCTAAAAGGGGAGTTAGCATCATAGATTCATACAGATAAATGTCTCTTTCCTTCCTCTTCCTCTTCCTCTTCCTCTTCCTCACTCTTTTCCATATACGACTTGAAGAATTCCAAAGACTAGTGCACACCTAAATGCTTTGCTCCTATTGTCATGCATAATTCTATATTCTACCTTTGTGCACATCCAATTGGCTATGAAGAGGTTAAGATTGCCTTGTGTGTGTGCCATGCTAGACTTGTTTTCTTTAAATAGAACTTCAAATTGGTGAACATAATAACTAAAGAAAAGACATTTTATGTGGTTTTCTATAGTACATGAGCTTTTTTTTTTATTAATTCAGCCGTGCACATTCTTAGTTGCCAGGGCTGACCTTGAGCTCATGGAAGTCTGAGACGAACTTTCGAAATAGGTCCCCATACATAATGTAAAAAAAATATTAAATAACTAAAACGAAAACAAATATGACAAAAAATATTGTTGTTGTTCGGAATTGAACTAAGGATCTCTATTATGTAAGAATAACATGATATCTACTACACCACAACTCTTTTGAAATAAAGGTTTGTCCATAGTACGTCTTGGTTAGATACGTCCATGTTGGTGCCCCTTTAGCCTTTGGATCTTGGGTCGTCGTCCAGCTTGTCCTAGCCAGGGCTGTCCTGTTAGTTGCTCTCTCTACCGGTCATCTTAGAGCTAAATTTACAATCAATCACAATAAGTACTAGCTAGAATACCAAGTTGAAGGATCAAAATTGAAGGATCAAATTACATTAGTATTAAGCTAAGGGGTTGCAAACTTTAGAATTTGGAAATATAGTAGAAGTTACGTGGACCATTATATGACTACGAATAACATGGAACCATATTGTCGAATTCCGTTCCCTTGTGTTCCATCAAAAACTTATAAACCCAAGTTCACAAAAAATAAAAAGCATTGATAAGTAAGAATTTGGTACTTTCAGCAAAGTATACCCAAGGTTTCTCTAAAATACTTGGCTTCATCTTAGGACAATGCATATAGAGTTTCTTCTAATATACAATTACCACTCGGAAGAACCCAGTAATGCTCATGCAATGTTGTAAATATTTGAAAACAGTAATGTTTACATCAAAACTGAAGGTCACAAAATATCCACTTCCATAAAGAAGAATCTGAAACTCTTTCGAAGGTGGGTTCTTTTATGGAAAATAATAACAATCAGCTCTCCATTTTTTAATAAAATAAGGAAAAAAAAACAACAACTCAAGCTTATTAAAAAAAATAAGTACATATCAACTGATATATTTGCTTATAGATTACCTGATAAACCCAATGAGGAATCAAGCAACAGTATGCACTTAATTTCTAATGCCAAATTTTCCATATTTCTTGTAGATGGCCTGGATCGAAATGCTAGTACCGTGTCACGGACTTAATGTTTTTGCTTACACTTCGACCCGTGCCAACCATCCTTCCCCAAACGCTTAGCTAGATCCTTAAGACGATAATGAGAACAATGTAGAGCAAAAGAGAGAGGTTGGAATTAAGATTGAAAACTTCACTGTACTATAGAGAGTTTACAACTTCTTGAGTAGTGAGGAACAAATGAACCTCTCACTCATTTATAAGGTCTCAAAGGGCTTCAGCATATTCCAGCGATTATTTTAGGAAAATATTCTCGGACCTAGATATTTCTAAGGAAGCTTCTAGAAGACTCCACCACATTCCGCTATATTTTGGAAGACTTCGAAAACTTCTAACAAAACTGCGCTACGTCTCAGATTATATATATCTGTTATAACCGGGGCACAATTTTTCAATGGAAAACCGAATGAAACAGTTGTAAGAACAACGTTCCAACGCAATGCTTCAAGGAAGGTGCGTAACAGAGATCCTAGGAGGATTCTGGAATACGAAAATCTAAGAAGATTTCGTAAACATAGCAAACGATAGTAGCTAAACAGAAGGTACTAATCGAAATGCTAAAGGCAGCAGCGAAGGTGACAGGCGATAGATGGAAGGTGGTGGCCTGCTGGGGTGTCAAGAACACCAGTGCTCAAAGCTAGATCCGCCCAAACGGTCAGCTTCCAGGAACCAGCAAGTTTGAGTGAACTCTGGAACGCTATGAAAAAATGCTCTAAGACGGACTGCTCGGAACGACAAGGACAGAACTCCAGTTGCACGAGGAAGAAGAAGGTGCGCAGCAGCTCTCTCTTCTCTCTTCGTGAATTTTTTGAAGTCTAAGAAGAGTTTTGAGAGAGAAGAGAGGCTCTGAATATATAGCCACTGCTGTAACTGTCCAGATCCGCGATGTGCGCCACGTTTTAATGTCAGATCCACAAATCCAGGATCAGTTACGAATCAGTCAGAACGTGGACAGCCACGAACTGCGCGAGTTGCGCCATTTGAACGAGTTGTGCGCGCGCCATCAGCGCAACCAGCGCACACTGCGCGCACTGCGCAACTGGCGCAACCCGCGCGCGCAACTGGGCCGCGCAACCTGGCCGCGCAAGTGGCTCGTGCAACTAAAGAGCACTATGCGCCTAGCGACGATGCTGACGTGCTAAGTGCAAAGTGCGCTAACAAAACGCCACATTACGCCTCATAAGTCCGAGTCCCCAATGGAAAGTAATTTCCCAAGAGCAAAAAGCATGAATGCTTTTCTTGGAGCCTTATCCTTACCTCATAGTAAAATCACCCACATGGTTCCCTCCTTAGGGTCACCATCCCATGTGCATATCTTAACAACACATACAAGTATATATGCTGAGATAACTCATGTGGTGCTTTTCCAATGTGGGACTAAACTTTGCTAGGCATGTTGAGAGCAAGCTCTCTTCATGTCAAGGAGCAAGAGCACCAACAATATCCGTGTCGGTGGGACAAAAAACTTTGGACGTGACAATCGGGCCCGCAGGGAGCTGCCACGTCAGCATTGTCTGCTTGGCGGTCCCTCTCCCACTCGGTTCATATTGTGCCATACTTGAGAAGACCTCATGGTATTTAAATGCAAATTTAGTTGATTAATATTTAATATAAATATGTTGATTTGGTTATAATTAAAAATATCAATAATACTATTCTTTGACCATATGTTGAAATATTATATATTTTTTAAATCCTCCATTTTAGAAAATTTCATTGGACACCTGTCCAAACATCAAACAAGATTCCTGAACAATTTGTATTTGTGTGTACCAAATATATATGTGATTCTGATTCATTTGTCCCACCAATTGCTGTAACAATTTGAAGGTGAACATGGAACTCATCATGACATGTGGGGCCAGGAGGCCCACATGCATAAAGAGAGACGATTTCTTTTCGTTCTCTCCTATGTAGGGGCAAATCTGTAATTGGAGATTACCAGTTATGAGTTATCTACTATCCTTTTTCTTGGACTCTTTTTTATATTACTCCCTAAGATATATAATAATATCAATATAAACCTCCTTAAACCTTAATTTTTGTTATAGATGACAAAATTCCTGATTAACCCACATAAAATAAAAGTATTCCATAAAATAAAATAAAAAACTTATATTTTCTTCCTCCCCTTATCCACCATCTCCTGGACAATATTATTATTTTCACAACTTATTGTACAACATAAGTAGTCCCTTACATATTTTTAAAATCTAGTCAAAATAAACTAAGTTTTACTTTTATTTTAGAAAAATAGGTAATAAACAACTTACGAGATCCTTTCTGAAAGAAAAGAAAAGAAAAGACAAAAGTAGCAATAAATAACAAATCCAAATCCATACTAACTCCCAACACATTAGTAAGGTACGTTTGGTATTGTTGTTTTTAAAAAAAAATAGTATAAACAGTTTTTAATAATGGTCACTTTTCGTTGTAAAAAATTGTCTAAAAAGTGAGCTGATTTTTTTTTATTTTTTTCTTACACACAAAGTTGTTATCAAATAGTTTTTGGAAATATATACTACTATATAATTAGAAAAGTTGGCATAAAGTTTTTCTTCCAAATATGTCTTTCTCTAGTATTACTAATTAAAGTTGTTCATTGAATTTAATGAGAAAAACTAGGTAATTACTTATAGAGATAAAAATATTCTTCTGATGCTTTTTTTCTCTCTTTCCAAGTATATAAAAAGTTAATTAAAACAGATTAAAATACGTGCATTGCACGTGCATATATTCTAGTACGTCTTTAAAGGAAAAAATATGAATAATTATGATAAGCCATCCAAAATCCTTAATAATAATAATAATAATAAAATAATTTCTTCCTTCCTTATCAATAATATCTTGAACAACTATTATTTTTCACTTTTTGTACAACATAAGGAGTCTTGCTGCCTCGCACATGTTTTCAAAAGCTAGTCAAAATGAACAATTTTTTTTACCATATTTCTTTTTCAAAGAAAAGAAAAAGTAAGAAATGACAATGAATAATAAATCAAATCCAAATCTACATTAACTCTCAACACATTAGTAAGGTCTGATTTGAAACTATTGTTGCTTTTAAAAAAGGAAAATAGTAAATCTACAACCAAAATTTTACAACCTTTTTACAACTTCTCTTTCCCACCTCTTACATATGGGTCCCCCACCACTTTCGACGTCGGACACGTGACGGTTGTAAGAAGATTGTAAGAATTTGGTTATAGGCATAGCAAAGCTCTTTAAAAAAAATAATAACATAAACAGTTTTTGACAGCCGGTCTCTCTCTCTCCCTCTCTATATATATATCAAAACTTGTTTCAAAATTGAGCTGGTTTTTCATTTTTTTTTTGACGTCTGTGAAAATAAAGTAGATGAAAGGGACTTAAGTGTAAAAGCCTTTTTTCTATTTATTTTCCTTTCCCTCACATATTTAATTCCTTGGAAAAATCTCCTCTTCTCGTACGCTCTGATCTGTTCTTAATCAGCAGGTATTTTCGATGTACTGATTTTTTTTTTCCTGAGAAATAACTCCATTAATTATATTTTGATAGTGTTCAATCCCAATGTTATTTTGATTTTTTTTTTTTCCTGCAAGTAGTAAATAATAATCGATTAATCCTGAAATTTTCTCGTCCATGATCCCAATTATCCACAAACCCATATAAAGTTCGCAGCTTTCCCCCCCTCTTTCATGGCTCTTCCTCGTTTTCCCAGGATTTCTCGATTCTAGTTCGATTTTCGACTATTTTCTCACTTTATCATCTGGGCAGCGCTTGATTCAGTAGATTTGAGTGTTTTCTTTTGGGAAAGATTTGATTTTTCCCCCCTTAGGGTTAGGGTTTGGTTCTTCCGAGTAAATAGTTTGATTTTCCGACTACGTTCTCTGTTTTATCATCTGGGCAGTGTTTGGCTCAGTAGATTTTGGTGTATTTCTGGGAAAGATCCGATCTTGTGATCACGATTAGGGTTCTCGGTAGACGAATGGCTCGTTTGGTTCTTTCGAGCAAAGGTTCGAGTTTCGCGAGGAAGGGACTTTTGGACTCTTCTCGTCCTTTCATGTGATCATCTGCGCTCAAACTCTTGTTCTTTTGATGTTGTTAGTTTCGTGTCTGAATATATTTTGGTTTTATCATATGCTTGCTGCGATCATATTACTTGAATAATTTGGTTGACATTTTTCGTTTAGTACCAAATAGCTAAAGAAATGAGAAATACTTGTTTTGTACGATATGACACAATACGACAAGGCACTGATTGTCAGCTTTATTCCGGAGTGTCTGTGTCGGGCCCTATACGTGTCTGACACGACGATACAAAGACACGGTACTGATGTTCAGAGTCCTTCCTTTGTAGAAGAAAATTGTTGTTCGTGGAAAGTAAACATTTTTTTCAGCTTGTTTGGCTTGATATGAAGAAAATTTTAATTCAAGGTTTTCTCAGCGTTCCTCGTGTAAAGGGTACTGCTACTGTTTCGTTTAGTATACTCACATTTATCTATAAATTTAGTAAAAAATATTATCTAGGGAATAACAAGTTCTTATAATTCTTTTTGGAGAAAGCATGTGTGCCTATGACTCTGCTAGCATGACTGATATTTCCTTTTTAAGTTCATATCCATGTATTTTCATCTGCTCTTATTTATTTCATGTCAGGTTTGACATAGGTGAAATAGTTATGTTCATAATTGATATATATCCATAGTTGATAGATATCCATAGATGATTCTCATGACATAGTCTGTGAATGCAGATGAAAATACAACTTACCTTTGTGCTCGTCCATATTTGCTAAGCATAGATAATTCTCCATGTATTTTCATCTGCATTTATTTACTCGATTGATTGATTTTGTTCTATTGTAGATGAGTATTATTTTTAAATATGTTTTGTAATTTCTTTGCCTTGCATGACATAGTCTAGGAATGTGATATTTCACTTAATTTCTAATGAAATTATTTTGATATAAATTCAGTTTAAAGTTGTCATGGATAATTTTTCAACATAGGATTAGCGAAATATTTATTTTATAATACTTCATAATAATGGTACAAAGGTAAGTTGATGTTTAATTAGACATTAAAAAACAGATTTATAACCACTAATTAATGAAAACCCAACTTTTATAAACCACTAATTTTGAGGTTCTAATTACTGAAGTGGGACCCCAACCTCTAATAAGTGTCACACCTCTAATTAGTGGAAAAAAAAAAAAACCAAACACCCTCACAGTGGTTTTCTTAATTTTTTTGAATAAACCGTCCTTTACATTTTACATATAATTATATATTTTAATTTTATATTCACTATGAATTCGCTTGGGACTTGATGTTGAATCACTTAGAATTTGTATTTGCTGAACTTGGTTACAGGTAAGGGCTGATCTTTCTTTACGATGTATTTTGCTATTTTTGTTTGTGTCATGTCTTGCATGTTCAATCAAACTTATTGAATCAAAATAGCCTATTTAATGTTAAACATGATGATTTTTTTTGGAATTAGAAACTTATATTTCCTTCTCATTTTTTATGTCAATCATCATTGCAACATTTTATTGGAAACTAGTACCTTATGTGATGACTATTAATTACATTGCTGAGAGTTCTTTTTGTTCCTTCACAGATTCAGGATACACATCGTCATTGTTCTTTTTCAACAAAAGTTTACTATAGAAGTAGTTCTTGTAACAGTGAGGAGGTTAGGTCATTACAGTTCCTTTTTTCCTTTTCTAGCATACTTATTTTCTACATTGGACCTTGTAAGGTTGGACATATGTTAGCTGAACTTATCTTCTTTTCACTGTTTTCTATCTTCTTTAATCACATGTTCATGTGGAATACCTTATTTCTATGTCATAGGTTACTTCTCGGAGAAGCATTCCTTTTCCCCTGTCATCATCTGTAAGCCATTACTTTGTATATCATTAACTTCTTTATGTGCTCACAACTAATGGTATCTCTTTCCATCTTAAACACAAATCCAAACCCAAGCATCCTATTAACAATTTTTTTGTTTTCTTTATATTTATGCAAAGTATTCTCTATGACGGTTGATTTTCCTATACAAAGCATCAAGGTTATTTTCAGATTTTCCTAAACTAGTGTTTATGCTAAATATCAAACCAAATGCTTAGGCTTCTTTTAGTCTTCTGAATTTCAGACTTTGAAGATACAACAAAAGGAGGCTTAGTTCCACATAAAAGTTCACAATATTCATGTTTATGACTAGTTGGCTACTAATCAAAGTCACTTCCCTTTTTGTTAAGGGAAATTCTAAAGGCACTTCATATTTTACTTGAGCACAGCCCAAATTTCTTTTACAAGTTTGTCAGTCAATTTTTTTACTTGAGGGTAGCCCAAATTTTATGTTAGGACTGTCAACAAATTTGGAAGTCCTAACATAATGTAGACTGTCAACTTTGTTGAAAGTCCTAACTTTATGTTAGGACTGTCAACTTTGTTGAAAGCCCTAAAGTATACTCTCTGACATAGAGTTCCAATTGAAACTGACTGTTAGTATATTAAAACACCATAGGAACACATTATAGATGCCATAGATGTTTCATAAACAGTTTCACAAATCTCACAAAACATCATATAATCACATACCACACAAGTTTGATAACCAAGAGGTAGAACATGCCACACAAGTTTGATAACCAAAAGGTAGAACATGTCACACAAGTTTCATACCAACAAAGTCTCATTGTCCAAAAGTTTCATAACCAGAATTACAATATCCCAAAAAAAATTGATACCAATAAAGTTTTCCATGAAGTCAACAAAGTTTGCAACATCCAGAACTACATTGAAATAAAAAAAGTACTAGTTGGCCAAATTCTGCAAACATGTAAGAATGATTTTGTTCCTGATGACTTCCACTAATCTGTCAAAATTTCAGCTACTGCACTTACTTGCGCGCCGACGCATTGGGCCATTTTCTTTTGCTACCGGCCGCAAGACTGCAAATTTTTTTTAAGGATACATGGATAAACAACTGGGAGTGTCAGGACTGTCAGAAATTTCTATAGTCCTCGTTACAAACAGGACTGTAGGTCACTTTGCAATCCAGTAGTAAAAGCAGAATTGTAGGATTTTCCTACGGTCCTACCTATACTACAGGATTGTAGGAAAATTCTACAGTCCTACTGACAATACAGGACTGTAGAATTTGTCTACAGTCCTGTCGTGTTCAAGTCCGACTGTAGGCAAAATAGGTTTTTTTTAAAAATTCTTTAATTGGATTTCTAGGGTTCGAAACAAATAAATATGAACCCTAAATCAATTCTAAACAATTTCATCTAACTATTTTAGGCATTACCAAAGATTCAAGAAAATTAAAGAAAACTGCAAATAAATATTTCAAAACCGTATGAATGGAGGAAGAATATTTGATACGTACCTAAATTGTAATGAAGGGTTGGGTTTGGGTGCCATTGCTCAGGAATTGTACTTTAGAAAGAGAGGAGGAGTTGGAGAAATGAATTAGGGTTAGAAATGGGATCGAAATTTGAAGAGAGAGGAGAGAGAGAGTGAAAATTTAGAATGAAGGTTTGGGAGATGGTTTTTTTTTTTTGGGGGGGGGGGGGTGCAGCCCAAAGTAAATTTGGGGCTGTCCTGAGTAAAAGTTGCAGCAAGCTGGGCTGTCCTGAAGTAATGGGCTGTCCCAAGTAAAAAATGTAGTGCCTTTAGAATTTCCTTTGTTAAAGTGGTTCCTTTAGATTTCTTCAATAAAAGAACACAATATGTTGGGCTATTTTCACTTGTTTCCAATACTAGACCATGTATGTCACCTGATAAGGTTAGAACTTATTGTACATTGCTTGCTTGTAGTGCTTCCTCGACGCAGGAAACCTAGATTTTAGGCCAATCTTTTACGGTTTATGCTAAAAGATACTCCATTCTTGCCGCTCCATGGAGCGCTTCATATTTCATGTTTCTTGACATGTCAGGCACTTTAGTACTCTTCTAACACTCTGGGTATACCTCCATCAATCATGATTTATGTTAGGTTCAACTGATATGAATATCTTGCTGTTGAACGACTAACAGATGTTCAAATGATTTTAAAGTTGATCGACTAACAAAAGTTTAAGCTAAAAGCTTCCTGTCTATATTAACTGGTGCTCTTTTCTTATTTTTCCATTAGTTGCCTTTTGTTGTCTGATTCATTTTTCTGGTTTGCACAAAAGATACCTTTTTTGCTGTCGTGTAATTTGTGGTTTTAATTTCAGAAGCATAACTTGACCAGTAAACGGTTAACGTGCTCAGTTGCTACACAACCATTGCCGTCAGAGACAGAAGGGTCGAAGATGGATACCCCTAAAGAGATCTTTTGAAGGATTACAAGATGCCTGATTATTACTTTGAAACCGTAAGTATAGCCAATGGTTTATGTTGGCCTCTTTCTCCTGCTGATTTTATGCATCAGAAAGCACAACACCAGAGCAGCTAATCTCTGGGTTCATTGTTGGGCCTAAGTGGGTTTACCTAGTATAGTCATTGAATGGTATCATATTCTGATTGTGATTAACATGAAAACACAAATTGTTTGTATCTTCTTTGAGAACTTGTAAAACTTGTATAATATATATTAAATTTGGTTTGTTTATTTTCTCGTGTATGTTGGCCATTGATTAATTTGGTTGCTTGAAAACTTCCCCTCAGCATAAGGAGAAAGTTGCGGTTATGGACTTGTCAGAGTTGTTAAGTCTTTGTAAATATATGCAGATAATTGGAATTTAGTGATGCTGAGATCTGATAAATTTTGTCTTAATTTACCATCTTAATATTTGAACAAATCTAGTGGCTGGCTACAGTTCCCTAAATGAATTATCAAAGGAAGGTAGTATCTGTTGAACCTTTTTTAGATCAAGTGTCTCTTTTACTCTGTTAATGGATTACTTTGTTATTGTTATTTATCCTGTACATGTTTGTGCTTTGCTTTTGTCTATGTAAAAATGAGGCTTGAGGATGCATTTTCATGGTTATTTCTGTCAACACACATTCCTTTATTTTGTTAAAGTTTACATATTGATGTTATCATTATGTACCTTGTTATATTTCTCACAAATACTAGTTTGTTAAATTAGCACTCTCTTTTGCCTTCCAAATTGTTCCAGGTTGATTTGAAATTTGAACTTGGTGAGGATAAGACAATAGTCTCATCAAAAATTGCTGTTCACCCCAGGGTTGAAGGTAAATATTTATCTAATTTGGTAGTTTATCATCTAACTTACCAGTTGTAAATAGATTATCATTTTTGGAGTTATTCATAATTGTTTATGCAAGAAAATATATATTATCTATGATATATAAGTAGTTCACTCAATTTCTCTTGGCTGTTGTTCTAACTTGAAGTCCTATGTTATGTCATCACTTTGGATTTATGCTCAGTTTTAGTATGTTGCTAACAGCTTATTTGTGAATACCAGGTGTTTCTTCCCCATTAGTGCTCAATGGACATGATCTTAAACTTGTATCGGTTAAAGTTGATGGCAATGAACTGAAGGTAGTAATGATACACTAGTCTTTCACTTTTGAGTAGTGTTCTTCTTTTATAGACTAAATTATACTGTTCCATTTCTTTTATAGACTAAATTATACTGTTCCATTTCCTATGTACTATTAGTGACTAATGCTTAGCATCAACTATGAACTAAAAGTATCATAATTAGCATCAGCAGAAAGAGGTTCAACGATAATAAAAAAACGAACAGTTGCACAGGTTGAGGTTGCAAAATAGCTAATTAGGCAAACTATACAGTATCAAATGTTCTATACAAAAGAATAAATCAGAGTAAGCACATATAGGTACAAATAGAAACGTTTCAAAAATAAATTTAGCTAAGGTAAGGGCTTGAAGAATGGAAAATTGTCGAATATTGGGGACTTTAGGAAGGAAGCAATTATTTATAGGATACTTGTCTGGAGTGTGAGGATTCATGTGAGCCATCTCAATCTAGATAGCTAAATTGGAAAGGGATCTAATGATATAAAGATTAATGCCCAATGAGATACGGGCTGTTTAAGGTACAAAAAATTTAAGTGAATACTGCTTATGCTGCATGCATAACATTTGAAGAATCGATATTGTTGGGAGTTTTTGTAGGCATGAAGAATATCAATTAAATTGGATGTTCAAATATATGTTCATGCCCAGAATAAAGTTTGCATGCAAATTGAACCCGCTTTAATCCAGTTGTCACTCTGAAGTTATGGGAAAACCTGATGGAAAAAAGATTCCGAGGCTATATAAGAGTAGGTACAGAAATTCTGCTACTTAGACGATGACATGATTGTCCAAAATTTCATCAACATGCTTCTATTTTCTTGTGCACAGTGCACCTGATAACCTCCTGGATTGTTTTCTTAAAAAGCTGTGTTGGAGGGCAACTGGACGCGGGCTTACGATTGTAACAAAGATTGCAATATTTCCTAGGCCCTAGGCAGCCTAATTAGGCCGATACATGTAGTACATGACTGCTATGTGGAACTCAAGGCTGCCACTGCTGTACTAGATGTCTCTTTAGTGAGGTGGATTGGGGAGTGAACATCTGGTTGCAGGTGATCACAGGAAGACTTGTTCCTTTTTTGCACATGGACACAAAAAAAAATCCTTTGTTAAGCGACGTTTTTTTTAAAATTAATTCTTGTCACTTTACCTATTCCCTACTTCATTGAGTTATTATTTGAATTCTTTAGTAAACTTTAGCATTTTCTCATGGTTGTTATTATTCAAATATATAGTAATGCTTATAGTAGTTTTGTTAGAACCTGGGTTGCCCACTTAGTACCTAGGTACTAAAGTATCTCCTTCGATGCTTAGGGCCGTTGGTACCATTATGATCATTTTCACTTCTATTTTTGCTATGTTGTAGAAAGAAGATTACCATGTGAGCTCGCGTCACCTTACACTGTCATCACCACCGTCCAGTACATTTACACTTGAAATTGTTACAGAGATTTATCCTCAGAGCAATACATCTTTGGAGGTACAAAACTACAAATATTGAATACCACTAGATTTCTTGTCTACTATGACCACTTTGTTCTAATGCTGCTTTTCTTGTCCTCTTTCAAGGGACTCTACAAGTCTAGTGGGAATTTCTGTACACAATGTGAAGCTGAAGGTTTTCGGAAAATAACCTTTTATCAGGTAATTTATATTCATCGGTGGTATTAACTCAATAATGTAACTTATGCATGCAATTCCATGGAAATAGATTTATCCATATGACACACTTCAAATTAATGCTCTGACCAACCTAGGCACTATCTGCCAGTTGGCAGACTCTTATATCTTCGGTGGTTTTGAATGCTGGGTACTATTTGTGGTGGCTTAAATGTCGCCATTACCCACCAGAAGAATCAACTTGTATTATGTATTGTGCTATTGCATGGAAGCTCATAATTAAATAATTTTCTTCCTTGATCTTTTTGCACATTTATACGGAAGCAGATTGTTTACTCAAAACTATGTTTTCAGGACCGTCCTGACATTATGGCAAAATATACTTGTCGAATAGAAGCTGATAAATCTCTCTATCCTGTATTGCTATCTAATGGAAATCTCATAGAGGAAGGTGACCTTCAGGTATACTCTATTGTGATTCTTTAACTGCTAGTTGTCCCAGTGTTAGATAAATATATAGAATATTGAAAAAATCATTTTCATTTTCACATAATTTCATCTTCTTCAGGGTGGAAAGCACTATGCTCTTTGGGAGGATCCATTCAAAAAACCTAGCTATTTATTTGCATTAGTAGCTGGACAGTTAGAAAGCAGAGATGACACATTTGTGACTTGTTCTGGCCGAACAGTTGTCCTGAGAATCTGGACACCATCACAAGATGTACCAAAGACTGCCCATGCAATGTACTCTCTTAAGGCAGCAATGAAGTGGGATGAGGAAGTTAGTGTTAATCATCTCTCTCCTTATGTTTTCACTAAATATTCTAGCTGCTGAAATTCTGATGAGTTTTTCTACATTTCATGTTGGTGCAGGTCTTTGGACTTGAGTATGATCTTGATTTATTTAACATTGTGGCAGTTCCTGATTTTAATATGTAAGTTAACTATGTTATTTAATTTTGTTTATAATTTCTTAATTGATGAAGCCATGATTATGTAATCTAAAATAGTTCTGGAAAGTGGTCATGGTTACGTGATCTAAAATGATTGTCTAAACTTTGTTAAGTTATAGTGACATCATGGACCGTAACACAAATTTATCCTTCATAAGTTGTATAATTGACATTTTTGAAGGGTCCAGAGTTTATTTATGGAACACTCAAATGCTATGGTTGTTAGTTTTGAATCATTAGCTCTAGGTAGGTGTATGAGCCAATTTCAATATCTTAGAAAGCTAAAGCTTAAAAATTTAAAATGGACCTTCCTGTGAAGTTTGCTTTTATTTGGAGATATATGGATTGGAAACATTATTATTTGGGGGGATTTTCTGTGAACTTTGTTACTGATGACTGGAATTGTATAGATGCATGGAGCACTAGATATTAGATTAGTAGGTTCATCATCATCATCATTATACAAGCCTTCTTCCATTAGAATGTGGTCGTCTACGGAACAAAAGAAAACTCCATAAAAGATTTGACAAAGTTTTATGACCGGACCTAAGTCAATGTCACCTACTCTCTATGTTGGTACCAAATTCCTATAGCCGATGTAGCTATGAGCATTACTGGGTCATGCCATAAAAGTTTGGTGGCCAGTTGGTAGGCAGGTAGACCTACTTTTTGTCGGTGTTCTAACTGGCGGTTGAGGCGGTGCCTAGGTGCTAGGCGGCCACTATCCGCACCGCTTGTGCCGTTAGCGGTGGAGTAGGCGTTCATCGGAGGTTTAGCGGCATAGGCGGAGATGAGGCGGTGTAGGCGAGTGCTAAGACGGAGTAATACCTGAAGATGTTTGGTAAAAACAAGTTTGCAAGCATTATGGACCTATGACTCACTTTACAAAATTGAAAATTCATAAATTTGTTCAAAACTTAGTTATACATAAAACACCCATAAAATATGCATATTATGCAAAAAAAAAAAAAAAAAGAAAAAAAGAACAATGGTAAAATAGTAAAAAATGTCTCAAATGTCTAAAATGTATCAAGTGCCTAGACGGTAAATGGACTCTCTCCGCCGTGCACCCCCCTGCCTCCATTTAGAACCTTGCTTTTCGCTATGCTATTTAAGCTCATGCAACCAAGGAGCATCCTCCAAGTTATCCTAGACTATAGGAGTCCATGACGAACAGGTAAGATGGTACAATTGCTATAGTGCATCCATCTCTATGACATTAAGCCAAAGAGTGAAGGGAATGACAATCCATGATATTAGATTTGTACGTTAGTGCCTTTAAATCTGAGGGGTCTATTTGTAAAAGATTTTGCTTATGTACATATTCCAATTTCTAAAGCATGTTCATGATGAGATAATGGCATTCTTATTCTTAGAAAATGCATGAAATTAGAAATGAACTGTAACTTAAATTGTAAGGCACAATGGCCGTTCAAGTTCATATAAGATTTCTTTCATAGGAACAAATCTGTTGGTGCTTCCTTCCAGCAGAGTCAAAATTAGTTGGGTGATTGAGAACTTGGGAGTTCTTTTTCTGCCTTTTACTTTTAAAATGGGTTTGAGAAAGAGGTTCAATAGTTATGACTATTGGTGGGTGGTGTGTTGGAGTCTTGTCAGTTGTAATAGAGGGGATAGATCTGTGGCCTAAGCTTGTAATGTCATCTCTTGCCAACATTATGGATTGAGCTATTTTAGATGTGGGGGTTTTGTAGTAGGGGATAGGTCTTGTCCCAAGTTTGTATTTTGTAATAGTATCTCTTACTGAAAATACAGAGGAGCCCCTATAACATGCAACTTTTTGGTTGAGGGAGTAACCATTCTCCTCAGGGTTTGGGTTGCTGATCCCAAGTTGTCCCTTTACCCCAACAATCCTTGTGGTCCTTTTCTAATGATATATTTTATCTTCTTTATATCTTTAAAATAAATAAAGTCTGCATTGACTTGCTATCTATACAGAGTGGGATATGCCAGTTCGAGGTTGCAAACCTTACAGAGTGAGCCCAAAGTTGCATAATTAAAGTAAGACAAGAGCCTTGGCGTACATACATGACTCCCATTTTTCAGGAAAGAGCAAATTGAGATTATGAATTACAAATGTGACATCAACTTTGAGTGATTGCAGTATTAGGCTCAGCATTCTAGCTATATTGCAGGACGCAGATATGCATACGGACATGATACAGATACGGGATACGAACATTTTTATATAGATACAATGCAGTCATGCCTGCTGCATGTATACTGACATGGGTACGGATACAGACCATTTTCCCGTGTCTGTGCAACACAGGTTGCTAGCACGTTGAACATCTGAAAGTGATTGGCAGATAAAGTGGAATTCTGCACCTTACTCCTTTATTTGGAAATGAAATTTCACTCTATATTATATTATTCCTCCAATTTATATCATTATATGTGACAAATCAATTTCCTCCTCTTCTACTTGTCAGTCATCGAACTTGACTGGGGTCATAGACAAAGCTGCAGCTAGGGTACCTTTAACTGTCTGAAAATATTTCTAGTGTAGCAAAGATTTACATGATCTAGATATTTTTGGTATATTTAGTTACTTCATCTGAGCAATCAAAGATTCAAAACCTTTCTGCCACTCATCAAAGATCTAGCTTGCTTGAAATCTTAAAGCAGAATTTGAATGATGTAGCTTTAACTATGTAACTAGAATTTGCATAGAAGAATTTACATAAACAATTCAATGTTTTTAGTATATTTTAGTTACTCTTCATGGTGTATATCTTGTGACCCTGGACTTCTTATCTTTATTTTGCTTCTGAATAAATTGCCTTTGTGAATGTTGTTGTTTGCAGGGGAGCCATGGAAAACAAAAGCTTGAATGTATGTTTCTTTGCTTTCTACTTCAGCATTTTATAAAATAGTCTGCTCATATTTTGTAAGTGTATTGAAATATTCTTGGGACTATATATGTGTGTGTTGCAGATATTCAATTCTAAGCTTGTATTGGCATCTCCAGAAACTGCTACAGATATGGACTATGCTGCAATTTTAGGAGTGATTGGTCATGAGGTAGATCATAGCGCAAAAACATTTTCCAATTCATATGGTTAAATCTATCTTTATTTTTTTAGACTATAATTCCTGACATGATGTTACATTACCTGTTTATTTGCAGTATTTCCACAACTGGACTGGCAACAGGTTTGAGCATTTTGTTTTCTATAGAAGGATTGCATTTAATACATATTCTAGAGGTTATATCTTCAATGATGGTTTCATATGGTTTGATCTTGGTATTACTAAATATGTTTTAGTTTGTGTGTGTCTGCATGCTAAAATAGTTTGTTTGCTTGGAAAGTTCTAAAATCTAAACTATACTCAGAGACTTTTATTTATTTATTTGTGCATGGAGTGACTATGTAGGAACTTAATTGAAGAATTTTCAGTGATGTAATTTCTGCAATAATGTTCAATTTGATTTATTGTGCTTTGTCCATTTCTACGCCATGATTATTATTGAAGAGGAATTTCAATTTCTTTGTAAATGTTGGGTTATTCTTGAACTTCTGCAGGGTGACATGCCGGGATTGGTTCCAGCTTAGTCTTAAAGAAGGCCTTACTGTCTTCAGGGATCAGGTGATGCTACTGAAGTAATATTGGATCTTGCATTGTATATGCCGCCTATGTAATGCAATGTATATTATTAGTTTGGATTATATCTCAGGAGTTCTCATCCGACATGGGTAGCCGTACTGTTAAGAGGATATCCGATGTTTCAAAACTAAGAAGCTACCAGTTTCCACAGGTTGTATACTAACACGCTTTGCCCTTTTAATATTATCTACATGATTTCCAGTAATACTTGGGGGACGTTCGCTCGCCTAATTAGTACGGCTGCAACATTTAGTTCAGCATTTACAACCTTTTCAACATTGGGTTGGGTAAGTAGTGCTAAGTACTGCAAAAGTAGTTGCATGACCTCCAAAGTAGTTCAGCATTATTTACACTATTTCTTCTCTTTCTCTGTTCGTTGATCATTCAATGTCACAAAGTCCCAACCAAAATCAACTTAATATTTATAGCAACAAGAATTGCAACCAAGCATCCTAATTGCATCATTCCGAACATTGGATTTGTACATCTCAGAACATGGAACATCATTTACAGTCAAATAAACAGTATTTGCAATACCTCTCATTGAAACAAATGTTGCATGTCATTTCCATTTACGGGCAATCAAACAGACCCTCCGTATGTCTAGAGGAAAACCATTTAGCAACTGTAAATGTTAAAACTATGCATTCATCAATCTATTTATCTTTTGGTACTGATGCTGTTCTCTTATGATGTTTGTAAGCTAGGCAAACTTATTTATCTTGATAAACAAATATTTACAATATGCTGGAGATTTATTTGCTTGAAATCTGCAAGTCATGCGGATGAAATTAGTATTAAATCAGATATCATCTGATTCGACCTATTTTACTCGCATTGCTCAGCATTGAAATCACTCGATGTCTTGAGTGTTTGAAACAATCTCCTTTCATTTGTTGAAGTTTATCCGTCTTTGTTCGCCTTATTTGAAGTGCTTGCTTCTTTTCCCACTTGGTTCTACTCGAGTTATTGCTTTGGCATTGACCTTCCTTTCAAACTTTGATGTAAATCAAGTTGAAATTCTATCCCCAGATCACGTTCCTCATATTTCTCCAGGGGAATCTATTCTAGTCATTTTCATAATCAATTATTTTCCTACTTGGTTCTAGTTGAATTATTGCTTTGGCGTTGACCTTTCTTTTATACTTCGGTTTAAATCAAATTGTATCCCCAGATCATGTTCCTTGTATTTCTCCAGGGGAATCTGTTCAACCCATTTTCATAATCAATTCTTCTCTTATTCTATTGGTCTCTGATACCACAATCTGGTACTTACGTCTCTCTGGATATCTTCCTTATGTCATCTTGTTCATATGTTTTTGTGTCTGTATCTTTATGTTTATTGTTCATAATATATTCTTGTTAATTATTATGTGCAATATGGTCATCTATGGAACCTAACATTTAGCTAGAATGTGAGATAAACCTGTTAAGTATCGCCGTAGAAATATTTTCTTTCTTTTACCTGTCACTAGTGAAGTCACATGTTAGCTATTGTATACTTGTGTACTTTTGTCCTTATTTTTGTTTATTACTCTTTATATGGTATTTATTCCTTGAGCTATTAATTTAAAAAAAAATTACTTCATTTTTGCCCAGTGCGGCATAAGGCGCATGGTGCCATCCTGAGGGTGAGCGGCTGCGTCATGCTGTGCCTCATGCATGTGGCTCGCGTCTCAATGCGCATGCCATGAAAACACTGTTTTTGCTGTTTCTAGATATGTACACCATGTCTTTCATCAGCATGTGTCTTCTGAGAGTAGGAAGTATAACAATGCTTCTGCTCATGCAATCGGAAGTGTTATTTCTGAGTACTGTTGAAGCGATCCTCTTTGGTGTTTTTACTTCCATGCCCTTCCTAGACCAAAGCTTTTATATGGTGCTGTCCAAGCAGGCATTGTATATTGAGTCTGATTAACATTATGATTCTAACTATAATTCTGGTTAGGTTTTCCATGGTTAGAAGGCTGTAATCCTTCCATAGAAGGAATTTAGCTTTCACACAATTTTCAAGAACAAAAGGATGCTATTGAACTGTTCCAGATTCTTGAGACAAATTGCTATCTTCTACATGCTGATTTATTCGTGACCTATTGTGAGCAAACAAAACAATTTTTTTTTGGGTGTGTCTGTGTCTGTGTGCGGGCAGTGGGTTGGGAGGGTGGGTAGTATTGTGCCCTCAACATGCAAGTTGCAGCAGCGGCGGCAGCATGATCTTTCCTTATGAACCTTTCCTTTACATATTTAACTTATGCTACGATGACTACCTTTGATTCGGTTTTGTCTAATATTTTGCATCTAACCTGTGTTGCATGAGTACGACATGACACAATAAGGACACGACGATAAGGCACCAATTTTGGTGTATTCTAGTGTTTTTTGGAGGTCCGGCTTGTGTCCGACATGTGCACGACACGACATAGCTCATATTTTTGGAGTGTCTGCTTCCTAGCATCTAATGTTATATGTTTTGTGATTTGCAGGATGCTGGCCCCATGGCTCACCCTGTTCGCCCTCATTCATATATTAAGGTAGTTATTTGAAATCCTGGGAGTCCTTTGTTGGATTTTGGCCAAATAGGTAGAACTTATGCTTGTCTTGTTTATTTTTTGACAGATGGACAACTTCTATACTGGTTCGTTTCTTCTTTGTGCTTCTACGGTCTACCTATCTGTTGATTACATTCAGTATCTAGTGGTTTCTTGAATGCAAATATCTGATCTAATCTTTGCATTTCTGCTTCTTCTTCTTATGTTTAAACATCAATGATTAATCTCGCTACATGGAATTGCGTCTATGCCCAAATTTGCAGTCACGGTAGGTTTCAACTCAGTCAATATTTTCTTGCTATATTGAGAGAACTTTTTATTTGTCAAACACAAATGTTTCCTCTAATCATTTGTTCTTTGTTATATACGGGATTGCTTCATCACTGGTGGGTTGGTCATTTTCGCTAACAGGTGTATGAGAAGGTTAGTATATTTCCAACTGGCCCCTTATCATCTCAATTTGTTTATAGTGGGACACAGTTTTGAAGATTTTTATGTTATATCATAGGGAGCTGAAGTTGTTAGAATGTACAAGACCTTGCTTGGAAGTTCAGGGTTCAGAAAGGTAAAAGACAGAGAGGCCATTCTTCAGAATTCTTCTATTCTTTCTTATAACAGGCTGCAGTTGTTAAAACTAAATTTCTCTTCTGTTTGAATTAGATGAATAGGGAGCATATATTTCAGTTAAAAGAACCATCTAAGTCATAGTTGCAACAGTCACGCATTTCTATTCTCCTTGAATATTATGTCACAGATCGGAATTATTTTCTTCAAATTTATTCTGTATGGCAGGAGTCTCTCCTCCTGTTAATTGGATTTACAATATTTTCATATAATATAGAGTATAGACAAGTAGTCCTAAACTGTTTTTACTACTATTGTATACCTTTCAGTATTTCTTATATCATTTTGACAACTTCCACAGCTGTTTATAGTGCATGGAAGACGTGCCTTTTTTCTTCTTCTGAAAATAAACTATTCCTCTCATTTTTATGCTAAAACTTGTCCAAAAATTTTCTTATGTGCCAGGGCATGGATCTTTATTTCAAAAGACATGATGGACAAGCAGTAACTTGTGAAGATTTCTTTGCTGCTATGCGAGATGCAAATGGAGCAGATTTTGCTAATTTCTTGTTATGGTATGCTGCCTGTCTCCACTTATCTTTTTATATATATCTGCAACTTTTATTTTTACAGTTGTTTGGTCTGTCATTTTATATAGGTACTCGCAGGCAGGAACTCCTCGTCTTAAAGTCACAACATCTTACAATCCTGAAACTCGGACATATTCTTTGAAGTTCAGGTAAAATCTCGATTTGTTGTGCACTTATTACTTTACTCTTCTGGATTGGAGTAGCTCTTCAATCATTTCTATGCCTACATGGATGGTGTGCATACACATAGTTTTGTCGTTGTCCTACTATGCTTGCTGAGCATGAGTTAACAAGTTATGGGAGCACATACTGCAATATGTTATTGGAGTTAGAAATTTATCTTCATTGTACATTTGCAATATACCTGCTGGTTTTACATTCTAGAGATACAAACTATGACCTCATGAATTTTTGCTGTTTATTCTTTTTCTAGTGCAATTTCTTGAGGTATTTACATGATTTTGTCTATTATGTCATTTTTCTTTCTATCAAGCCTATTTAGAATGGTAGGATTTTTTTTATATAGTTATTTCGAAATATTATTCCATTTTAATGTGCTTTCAAAATTGACGTATTCCTTCTCCTAGTAATTGAAGAATCTGTGGTTGTTGTCTTCATCTATATACTGAACCCATGGGCTTTATTGAATGGTGAAATATTTACCCCTATCAATAGGATTCATTCGAGAAAGTCATACACGTGCCTGAAAAGTGGAGGGTATAGTCTTTTGTAACTGTAAATTCTGAGATTGGAAATGGTATCTTTTCCTGTTATTGGCAAACTTTTCCTCCTAATAATAGGACATTTCATGCAAATTCTGTTTTGCAGCTATCTTTCTGTTTCGTCCTTTCTCATTTTTCAATCTGACACTCGACTCAAGATCTGATCCTTGGCCATCGCTCCACTAATATGAATTTTATCATTTCTTTCGGCATCTAGGAGATGTTAACGCTACTTAATACTTTGTCCACCTAATATTATTTTAAGTTAGGGTCGTGTGTCATATTTTTGGATAAATTGTTATTTATGTAACCTTAAGAAATTTGCATGATCAGATTTGCCACTCATGCTCGAAGAATGTTAACTATTGTATTCTTGTTTCAGTCAAGAGGTACCACCAACACCTGGACAACCAGTGAAAGAACCCATGTTTATACCAGTTGCTGTTGGACTCCTTGATTCAAGTGGAAAGGACATACCCCTTACCACAGTGTATAATGATGGACGGCTGCAGACAGTTGCAAGCACTGATGAACCAGTGTTTACAACAGTCCTCAGAGTAACAAAGGTCAGTTGTCCAAGTAACTTCTCCTGCGCTTAGCATATTGTATTTTATAGCAATAAATTTCTCCAGAATCAGAGCAAGGTAAGTAGTAATAGCGAAAACTTAGCAGGTGGCTATGAAGTCTTCTCATAGTGAAGGACTTCCACTAGCAATGACTCGTGGCTCCCCTCCAGATCTTCATTTCATTGAATGTCATCATTATATATGCCCACTTATATCAGTTGTACTGAATTATTTATATAGTTTAAATGTCTAGGATAGTCCTTTGTTCAATCATTAAGTTTTATCCACATGAATGTGTGCCTTTCGTTCAGGGTCAGAAGTAGATTATTATATATTTTGCACTTGCGTAGGAAATCGGTGCAAAAGAAGCTTACTTTGCCAATATTTTCAACTTAACTTCTATTTGAATGCCATGTCATTGTGCTATTCCCCTGTAAGAAATTCTGAATAACTGAAGTTGGCAAGATAGCCTTAGTTTGAATAACCTTCATCTGGGATATAGTCTTTTGGTTTTCAGCAATTTGGCTAAGTGGCCAGAGGAACTTTAAGGACCTAGGTTCATGATCTTCTGGGGGTACCCTAGGGTTCCATTTGCACATATTTCTCTAAAATAAAACTTTCAAATACTTGTGAATATATAAATACAAAACAGACAGTTCTCAAACCATTTATTTTGGGATTCTTGGTTTGTGATTTGATTTATTTTATGGGAATTGTTTTCAAATGAAGGTTGAGCTAAAGTCTGAATGCTGAATCATTTTTCTGGAAAGCTCTTCAGGCTCTTTCAATTTTTTAATAACAGTTCTAATTGTTCATAAGTACAAATATAGAATCATGTTGCTCGACTTGTTCATCTGGTTAGGTTCTTAGGTAGGTTATGTTGCCTCTTGTCAGAAATAAAAGGAAAGTCATTGAAAATGTCCTTGAGCATAATAGAAGCTAGTTAAGGTAACCCCAATTCATGAACATACAATATATTTCTTAACTGTACTGCTAATGAATATTTGGACCCCAATTATGAACATACAATAGATTTCTTAACAGTACTACTAGTCAAAATTTGATGCCTTTATCTTCGGAGCTGCATAGTTTCAAGTAGCGACATGAATTAGCTTCAGAATCTATCATGTATAATATGCTGAAACTATTCTTAGTATGTTCATTCGTGTATTTCAGAAGGAAGAAGAATTTGTGTTCTCTGACATAGCCGAGCGACCAGTTCCTTCCCTCTTACGTGGTTACAGTGCTCCCGTCCGTCTGGACTCTGATCTTACAGAAAGTGATCTATTTTTCCTACTTGCACATGATTCTGACGGGTTCAACCGGTAGGCTATATAAAAGTCTAATATCTTAAGCAATGGGCTGATATTTGTACTTTTAAAAGTTGAATAGCACTCTAAAGCTTTGCAACTGCAGATGGGAGGCAGGCCAAGTTTTGGCAAGGAAATTGATGCTCAATCTTGTATCTGATTACCAGAAAAACATTCCATTAGCTCTCAACCCAATGTTGTGGATGGAATTAGAAGCATACTGAAGGATACAAGCTTGGACAAAGTATGTGCTTTATTCATCTATCTTCTGGCTTCGGTTACATGTATTTTGCACTTAACAGTTGAATTGCTCTGTCACATCAGGAATTTATAGCAAAGGCAGTTACTTTGCCTGGTGAGGGTGAGATTATGGACATGATGGAAGTTGCAGACCCTGATGCTGTTCATTCTGTTCGCAGTTTTATCAAGAAGCAGCTTGCACTTCAACTTAAGAATGAGTTCATTTCCACTGTAAGTTTTCCTTTGTGTTCTTATGTCAAGTTTATGTGAGGAACAGAGATACACACATTTCATGTATGTGTGGGAAAGGGTCCTTTTCCCAGATTAATTTCCCCATGTGTACTCTTCAGTTTAGTTACCTGAAAGAAATAAAATAGGGAAATATAGCTTACTGTATATTGTGGTATTAAACTTGAGGTATTATTATTATTATTTCCTCTATAAAAATGGTAAAAAATCATACGTTGCATGGGACAGTCAACGCAAGTTACTTCTTAATACTTATTTGTATAAAATGTAGATAGGGTTTTGGAAGAGAGCATGTCTGTCCTGTTTTTGGTGGAAAGGTGTGAATATGCAAAAGTCAGTTTTTTTTTTTTTTTTTTTTTTTTTTTTTTTTTTTTTACATTCACTCAAAGGTATAGTAAAACACTGAGCATTTGCATTAATAAACTGAGGGTTTTGGGCCAATAACCATCTATCTTGCAAGCAGTTTGGGTTATTCTAGCTGCGAGAGTTTTAATTACCAGTGGCTTTGTAGATGAGGCACATCAGTTTGGTGCATAGGAATACACTTTCTATGTTCTACAAAAGTAGCATGCATAGGGAACCTTTGGCTTTGGTTCATTATGACATCAGTCAGTCACCTCTGCTTAGAAATAAGTTACTCTTGGTAACAATTGGCAGTTTGTACAATTATGAGTCGCTGATTTCTTTCGACTTTGGAAATATGTAGTTAACATTGCATTTCCTCTATTGGCAGGTAACAGAAAATAGAAGCTCAGAGCCTTATGTTTTCAATCATCAGAATTTGGCGCAACGTGCTTTGAAGAACACAGCTCTTGGTAATAATTTTGTAGCATCTTAAGACTGAAGGATATCTACAGAATGATTGTAGTGAAAAGTTCCAACATTTCCCTTCTAACCATTCTCTTCATACAGTTTATCTAGCATCATTGGACGATCCAGAGCTCACAAATCTTGCATTGCATGAGTACAATTCTGCCACGAACATGACGGATCAATTTTCTGCTCTACAAGCCATAGCTCAAAATCCTGGTCAAGTTCGTGATGAGATTCTTGCTGACTTTTATAAGAAGTGGTCACATGACTTTCTGGTAACACCCTACTCATCCATATATCTAAGATTTGAATCATTCGATTACTTATCTAGTTTTTTGGGTTTTTTTTTCTTTCTTTTTTGATTTTCGAAGTATAATAAAGGCTGGTTATATAACCATCCAATTCTTTTTTTTTTCTTTGTATCAGGTGGTAAATAAATGGTTTACTCTTCAAGCAATGTCAGACATTCCCGGAAATGTGGCTAATGTCCAGAGCTTGTTGAGTCATCCTGCCTTTGACATGCGTAACCCAAACAAGGTCAGCAAGAAGCCCGCTTTTATGAAACCTACTACATTTGGTTTGATCTATTTCTTCATTCTTGTGGACTACACGAGTACATGCCTGTCAATTTTGAGTTTTGGAATTTTGAGTTTTGGTTGTTTCTCAGGTTTACTCCCTAATTGGAGGGTTTTGTGGGTCCCCTGTTAATTTTCATGCAAAGGATGGTTCAGGCTACAAATTTCTGGGGGAAGTTGTAATGCAGCTGGACAAAATAAACCCCCAGGTGCTTTTCTTTCTGCTGTCCATTAGACTCTTGCACCGAGATAATCTACTCCGAGACACTGATTGTTAGGCTTATGGTTTTGTGTCTTCATTTTATTTCAGGTCGCCTCCCGCATGGTTTCAGCTTTCTCGAGATGGAGACGTTATGATGAAGGCAGACAAGCACTTGCTAAGGTAAGTTCACTTTCCTTGTTTCCTTTGACCTTCCCAAATTTGCCTATTTGAAGTGCTGGATGCACTGTATGTTTTGTTGGTGGTTTTGCCTTTGGACTAGGAAAGATAGTCCCACATCGGCTACACCAAATGGTATCTCAATATAATGCATTGCTTGTGTTGAGGTGTGCACATGAGGTGTGGTGGGGCACAAGTGTGTCATGTGGGAGTATTTTTCTAGAAGGAAAAAGGATTAATTCCAACAAAGATGTAAGTTGATTTTTGTTGTGCGGACTCGGACTCGGACACGGACTCCAGGATGTCTCGTGCATGCACGGGAGTGTTCGGGGGTTAGGCGTGGACTGGCACACTTCTATGCTGATTGTGGGATGATCTAAAATATCAAACTCTATTTTTGAGTATTGGTATTTTAGTCCCACATCAGATAAGAGAAGAGGTAAAGTCTCACTCCACTCTATAAATAGAGCCCCTTGGCCTCCTTTGAAAGATGCACCAAAGAAGAGAGTTAAGGGAGTCCGTAAAGTCCAGGAAGCCCGTTCAAGTCTCAAATATTGACTGACGAGCGTTCCAGAAGTTCTTTAGAACTTGCTGGTTCCTGGAAGCGGATCGTATATAGGCGAATCTTTTTGAGCAACGGTGATCTTATCACCCCGGCAAAGCAGCCTTTCTTTTTCTTCATTCCTTCTCTTCTCTGATCTAATCAGATACTTCTTGTGGGCTTTCGTCGCTGCTGCTGCTAGCAACTCGATTTGTACCTTCCTAAAATAAGCTCTACTTTCGTTTGTTGTTGTAACGAAATCTCTTTAGATTTTCGTTACCAAGAATCCTCCAAGGATCTCTGTGGTGCACCTTCTTTGAAGTGTTGCTACGAAACGTTGTTACTATTGAGACAAATGTTTCGTTTTCCTGTTTTTCATCAAAAATTACATCTCGGGAATGACAATCTCAAAGCAAGATTAGAAGATGAAACACTCTCGTGCTTCTCTCATCGATACCG
>JANAVB010025837.1:0-15000 GCA_029216955.1 Iris pallida
GCGGCTTACGACAGCTCCGATTCTGACATTGCCTTCAGGATCAGGTGGTTTCACTATTTATAGTGATGCTTCAGGGAAGGGGCTGGGTTGCGTCTTGCAGCAGCATGGGAAGGTGATTGCCTATGCTTCCAGGCAATTGCGTCCACATGAGAAGAACTACCCTACCCACGACCTGGAGCTGGCAGCAGTGATATTTGCTCTGAAGCTGTGGAAGCATTATTTGTATGGTGAGAGGGTGGAGATCTTCACAGATCACAAGAGCTTAAAGTATGTGTTCACTCAGAAGGAGTTGAACATGAGACAGCACAGATGGCTAGAGTTGATGAAGGATTTTGACATCCTACTTCAGTATCACCCAGGGAAGGCCAACGTGGTGCCGATGCCTTGAGTAGGTATCCGACAGCCATGTGTTTGACCATGGATCGATTTGCTTGCCGACTTGGAGAGCCTTGGGATTGAGGTGATCGTGCCCGGAGTACAGATGCAGTTATGGGGATGCAGATTCAGTCAGACTTGGTGGAGAGGATCAAGTCGGCACAGTTTGAGGATGTTGCTCTGCGGTGTCTCCGAGAGCAGGTTCGAACAGGATTGCTGGAGGGCGAGTTTTCTCTTGCAGAGGATGGTGCCTTGAGGCACGGTTCCAGGTTATGTGTGCCCAGCGGAGATCTCAGGGAGCAGATTATGCAGGAGGCCACAGATCTCAGTACTCTATACACCCGGGTGCCAACAAGATGTACCGAGATCTGAGGGAGCATGTTTGGTGGTCAGGGATGAAGCGGGAGGTGGCTCGTTTCGTGGCTAGGTGCTTGGTCTGTCAGCAGGTCAAGGCAGAGAGGCAGAGGCCCGGTGGATTGTTGCAGCCGCTGCCCATTCCCGAGTGGAAATGGGAGCATATTACTATAGACTTCGTATCAGGATTGCCGCGTACTCCAGGAGGAAAAGACGCGATTTGGGTCATCATTGGCAGGTTGACCAAATCGGCCCACTTCTTGCCATTCAAGGTGGGTACGTCTACAGAGAGGCTGGCGGAAATGTATATACGGCAGATAGTCAGGATTCATGGGGTTCCAGTCAGCATCGTCTCAGATCGGGATAGCCGTTTTACTTTCCATTTTGGAGGAGTCTGCAGACCAGCTTGGGCATCAGCTCAAGTTCAGTACTGCATACCACCCCCAGACGGACGGACAGTCAGAGCGGACTATTCAGACACTTGAGGATATGCTGCGGACGTGCGTCCTGGACTTTGGAGGTTCCTGGAAGGATTATCTTCATTTGTTGGAGTTTTTACAACAATAGTTTCCAGGCCAGATTGAGATGTCACCTTTCGAGGCTCTGTACGGGCGTAGGTGCCGTGCACCCTTATCTTAGGATGATGTTGGTGAGCGAGCTTTATTGGGGCCAGAGATGGTTGTTGATGCAGCGAGAAGGTGAAGCTCATTAGGGACCGACTTCACGTGGCGCAGGACAGACATCGGCACTGGGCCGATAGCCACCGGAGGCCGTTGGAGTTTGAGGTACAGATTAGAGTAGGATTAGATTTAGGTTTGTTTGTTTGTGATTTTTGATCATGTTTGTTTATTATATTAATTGAGACCTTGCTTGTGATTAGGTCGGAGACCAGGTTTTCTTGAGGATATCTCCGACTCGTGGTACGGTACGTTTCGGTGGAGGCGGGAAGCTTAGCCCGCGCTTCATCGGCCCTTTCGTTATCAGCGGGAGAGTCGGTGACGTTGCATACAGGCTAGACTTGCCGCCTGTGCTAGTGGGGGTCCACAACGTATTCCATGTATCACAGTTGAGACGGTACGTGGCTGACCCTAGCCATGTGCTCGATCATTCAGAGATAGAGGTTGGGCCTTCTCTCAGCTATCCAGAGCAGCCAGTGGAGATACTGGATCGACGGGAGAAGGTTCTGAGGAACCAGGTGATACCCTTGGTACGCGTCGCTTGGAGGCATCATTCTCCAGGAGAGTCTACCTGGGAGCGGGAGGATGAGATGCGCGAGCGCTACCCTTATCTTTTTGGACCGTGAGGTATGCTTTCTATCCTTCTCATCAGTTGTACTTTACCTTTCAATTTCGAGGACGAAATTCTTTTAAGGAGGGTAGATTTGTCACTACCACATTTCTAGTTTGAGGGTATTTTTGATATTTTTGGGGTAATTTAAATTTATTAGAATTTATTTAAATTTATGGGAATTTTCAGGAATTATTTTGGAATTGTTTGGACTAGATTGATTTTGACTAGTGTTGACCCTTATAGACCAACATAGGAGATAACCCTAGTTAGTATGGACTTGGTTAGGTTATGTGACTCTAGTCTAACCTAGCTTGACTTAAGTTAGTGGTAATTAGTTCACTAGAATTAAATTGAGGAATTAGGAATTTTATGGTTTGAGAAATGGCTTGTGATTTCACAAGTCATTTTATGACTTAACCTTATAGGACTAGCCACCTAGTGCAAACCCTAGTCTAGTCCATCATGGCCGGCCACCTTAGCCAACCTAGGGATTCCCCTACTATATAACCTCTCCTAAAATCTAGGGCTAGCCTCTTCTTTAGGAATTTATTTCAAGAGAAGAAAGAGGTGAGTCTCCATGTTTAAAAACTATAGAAAATCTATTTTAGATCCTTTTTTCCCCAAACAAGTTGCATTGGATCCTAATATTATTGTTCTTGCTGCTATTGGAGTTTTATTTCAGTTTGAGGTTGTTTTGATTGGATTGGGATATCAAGAGAGGAGCTCAACAAAGGGGATTTTCTTGAAAGTTCATCCATAGGTAACTTTCTCATTTCTCCATGAAACTTCGATTTCTTTTCATGATTAGGAAGCCCTAGGAGTCCCCTAAGTGTCTGCATTAGTTTCATGTCGGGTTTCATAGGTTTCGTGTCCGTTCTGGACACGTATCAGACCCTGTTCAGAGTGTTATCGAAATGCCACAAAGGGCATTTCGATTTCTTTTGTGCAAAGTTTTTAAATAGAAAATTAGGTTTTACTGTTGCTTATGCTTTCTATTCTTCTGTGGTGGTTATTGTGTCGGCTTGTGTCGATTTTGACGCGTGGACACGTGCGCGCGCGTTCGGGATTGGATCCCCTGCTGTTCGGGGGCTCTAGAGGACACGACACACATTTTTATGACACGAAACTTGACACGAGCCATGGGGCACTGACTGACACGCCACGTGTCAAGTCTCACGTGCCCACGTGGCGTGTCGGAGGAGAAATCTCCGTCGCATGTGGATTTCAATGCCTGTGCACTGTTAGTTACTAGCCACTGATACGACTCTCGTATCCGACACTGACACGAAGTGGACACTGGCCAGTTGGCCTATAAGATAGCCCTATAGGTGGGCTATCTATGTGGGTGACCACGAGACACTATTGTGTCCTGTGTCGTGTGCACGACAAGGGTACACGTGTGCACGAGGCAGTGCACTCGACAGTGCACTGTTATACTCGTTTGGGTTTTAGGAGTTTGGACACGTTTGTGTCCTCTAGTATGGACACAAACACCTAGTGTGACACCTATACATTGTATGTTTTTAATTACCAACCTATTGAATTGTAAATTAGCTACTATTTCTAATTCGAACTTGTCATTCCTAAATTTTCTGATACATGAACTGTCAGTTGGGTGTTCTGAGGAATTGTTGAAAGTTAACATGTTTTATGTGTTTAAATCGATTGCTTGTACACCTATATGAAATCTGAAATGTTAACTGTTTTCTTTGGGTTTGTGATGAAGCTAAGATGATTTTCCAATATAGTATTAACCTGAGAATGTTTGATATGTAGACTAAACTTGGGGTTTTGTCATATGACTGAAAACTGAACTTTTCTCAGTTTTATGAAATTAAATTGGTTTTTCTATTTCCTGTGCAGTTGATTGAACTAAAATCTAGAGTTAGCTTTATGCATGAATCTGAGAATAGGTTCCAATACTGGGTAATGTAGTTTGGGTTATGTTTGATAGTTCAAATCTGGGAATGTTTAGGTTTGTGGACTGTTTTGTTATAACTGAACCATGTAATTCCTCTTTACACACAGTCACCTACACACACACACTAATGTTGAACACACAGGGACATGTTCACTGTCACCTGAGTATTCTCCTATATCTGTGAATACATTAGACACAACCTTGTGCACTCTTACACACTCTTTTCCTGCAACACATGTTACTGTCAATCCTGGACACACAGGATCACATTGATTCCTGCTAACACACACAACCCTGTGGCACAAACATCACACACTGTTTCCAGATTTTACTTCACTGTTTTCCTGTGCCCCACACACACATTCACACTCTCTCTTTCTCTATATTCCTGCACTGTCCAGAAATGGACTGCCCCATTTCACCTTCACACACACTCAGCCACAACACACAGGCCTCTCTCTTTATATACTAATGTATATATATAGTATCTATATGAATATAATATATGTATGTATAATGTAATGAGTGTATGTATATATATTTCTATGCTTTAGCCTAGGGTTATATAGGATGTATATATAATATAAATGTGTAGTGTAGTGAATATGCATATATTGTGTATGTACTAAGCTAGGCTTGATTAGACTAAGGTAGACTAGTTTGGCCTAATTTAGACTTGGTTGACCTAGTTTGACTTCTAGGGTTGACCAGAGTTGACCAAGAGTTGACTTTGGCCTAGATTGACCTAGAATCGTGTAGAATGCATAGTAGAACTTCATTATACCATTTTGGACTTGTTATGACTTGTGCTGTTCTGATTAGGAGCCAGACACCACTCCTCGGACAGTACTTTCATATTGGACACTCAGATACCAGGCGAGTACATTCTCTGATCATTTCATATCCTGCTTAGAATTATTTCCTGCAGTAGATTACTTTACTTGTACTGTCACATTGGTCACACGGATTGGTAATATATGGATCCCTTCTTGAGATGTTATCCTTAGGGAGCATCGGGTACTACATGTTCTGTGCGTTTCACTTACATGTCGTATCACTATGCTTCACTGGTTCTTTGATCACTTGTGACATATAATCTTATGATCACAGAGTCTCCTAGAATCTCTTATCCCATTTACTGGGTATCCTAGAATCTCCTAGAATCCCCATTTATGGGACATCCATGTATCACCCTTCGGGGGCCTTGCGTGGATTCATAACATAACCTGGTCGGATCCTTGTGTATTGATTAGGGGTACGGGGGAGTAGAAATAGACATGTGAATACTATCCAAGTAGTGTAGTATCAGAATCTCTTCCATAGTGTAGCATCAGAATCTCCTATGCCATTTACATGTCTATGTTATACTCTGACTTACTAGCCACATGTTAGTTCTCTATTTATAGTAGATATTTTTATTACAGCTTTCTCTTCCTGTTTACATACTGCACTTTTTTCAGTACTTGTATCTTACTTTACTGCATAATTTTATCTTCTAACCTGCTATGAACTGTTGAGATGTACTGTACTCGCTCCTGTCCTGACTGGACCTGTTGAAAATATTACAGAGGACGAGGAGGAGGCCTGCCTGGACACTTTCTACGGGGCAGCCTTAGATGACACCTGCGAGCTGGACCCTCAGGAGGACCCAGCTCTAGCTGAGGATATCACCCCGATTGCCTAGACTAGACTAGTTAGGCTTATCTTCTTTTTATGTAGTCTTGAGACAAGTTTTAGCTAGACTTTATTCTGAGTTCTGAGTTGTATATATTCTTTCATTCTGTATCTGAGACCTTGTACTTCTGGATTTTGTTGGGATTATCTTAGACTACTTTATCATCTATTGTTTCCTTGAGTTCTATTTCATATCGTGCTATCTCTTCCTTAGTTGTGATTGAGTTTATTACTGCTATGTCACCCCCATTCGGGGAGTACAAACTTTTAGATATATATTGTTAGATGTATGTTGACCTAGGACAGCGTCTACCGCCGACACTGCGACGTAGGCTGGACGTACCCACGTCTCGTGCCCTTACTCTAGGGTGCGGGTCGTGACACCTATGGGGCTTAGCTCCAATAGAAATTAATTTTCTAAGAGCAAAAAGCATGAATGCTTAACTTGGAGCCTTATCCTTACCTCCTAGTAAAATTACCTACATGGTTCCCTCCATAGGGTCACCACCTCATGTGCATATCCCAACAACACTTACAAGTATATATGTTGAGATAACACATGGTGCACTTTCTGTTTGGGACTAAACTTTACTAGGCATGTTGAGAGCAAGATATCTTCATGTCAACGAGCAAGAGCACCAACATGATGGCGGTAGTATCGGTCGACGAATAGTAGGCAAGAGTGGTGGTCAGGGAGGAAGTGCAGTCGACACTGTGGTCAGTGAGGCTGTGCTGGCGGTGGCACATAGGTTTGTCGGTTTTGGGGCAGCACAGATCTCGGTGGAGGTGGAGAGACGATTATGGCACGGGGACTGATCGTCGAGTTGAACATGGTGGAGAAGGTCACGGTGAGGTGTTGTGGGTTTAAGCGATGGTGGGGAGCTGAGGTTGGGGCTGGTTGTGGCAGTAGATGGGGTTGTGGAGGAGGGGACTTCCCGTCAGTAGCTTGCTCGACCGAGAATGCCTAGGTCGGGGTGGTGGTGTTGCTGGGATCGGTGATCAGGAAGTGATGGCGAGGGGTTTTGGTCGCCGGAGCATGGCCGCGGATGGCCGGTCAGGCAGTGATTTTGGTGATGATTGGGTTTGTGGAATGTAATTTGATGTGTAAATTTGTGTGTAAGAAAAATTGTATAGGAATAGCCCAAATATATAGGCTAGGAGTGCTTGGGAGGCAAGCATGTGTCATAGGGCACAATTATAAATAGTAAGAAAATAAGGGGCATGGGGAAGAGTGTGGAGTGATGTGGAATATTCTAAGAAATTCACATGCCTTATTGTGCCATGACTAACTAACAAACCATTAATCATGTTTAGTTAATTAGGCACAATTAATTATAACTGCTCTCATGACCAATTAAGTCATGGTTCTCCATGACTATAATTAACCCTGATCATTATTAAAAATAAAACTAATAAGATTTTTGAAAAGAAAATTTTCATAGCTAATTAATTCACATTCTGAAAAGTTCAAGAAAAATTCTATAGATTACTGAAAAATATTGGAAGTCGATTACAAGGATTGCAGAATAGTAAACTTAAAGCAAACCAAAGCAAAACCCATATATATTTTATGACTAGTGGAAACAAATTAATTTCATAGAATTATTTTAGTAGAAAAAAATTCTAAAAAATTTTAAAAAATTCATGATGAAGTTTTTCGATTGCAATTATTTTCTTGTAGAAAATTAACAAAAAATTTATGGAGAACTTAATTTGGATGTTTGATTGTTATTATTTTTCACAAAAAAATATTTATTGTTCATGGAAAATAATATTTTTCTATAAGTTGGGCCAGTTTCATTTTTCACTATTCTGGAGGAAAATATGGAAAATGGTAGTTGGTTGGAAAATAATCCATGAAAAATATAAGCTATCAAACACTACAAGTTGGTGGAAAACTTGTTATGGAAATATTTTCCATGAAAAAAAGGTCCAATCAAATATGGCCTTAAATGTTACTTTCATAGTTCATAAGTGTAACTGTGGAGGATCATGAGGAGCCCCATCAAAGGTCTTGTAATATATTATTGCTCCTTCAATCCACAATTAATATGAAACTTCTAGAATATAAATTCACGCAGGTTACGAAACGTACAATTCACCATTTTTTCTAAAAACATCACCAATTCATCATTTATATAAAACTTCTAATTTGACCCTTGTGTATTACTAGTTCAAATCAAAAAAAGTTGAGGAAAATATTCTAAACACAGAGTTTGTGGAAAATATTTTCATCGCAAAATTTTCACCAATGTTTAGTGTTTGATAGCTTAACTTTTTCCATGGAATTGTTTTCCAAAAAATTACCATATCCATATTTTCTTCAAAAGTCATGGAAAATAAAAATAGGCCCAGCCCATGAAAAAATAAATTTCATGGAAAAGTTTCTATCTCCTCTCTCTCTCTCTCTCTCTCTCTCTCTCTTAATTTGGATCTCATGATCGACTGTCAGCTTCGAAGAGGTACTCCTCCCTCTCTCTCTTTCGATTTTTTCTCTCTACTCTCTCGATCTTAACATCTCTCTCATCTCTCAATACAAGCTTCTCTGTCCTCTATCTATTCGAGCATCTCTTCTCTCTTGACTTGAGATGGATGATGTTTCGAGCGAATCTCGACACTAGCATTGAGCGAAGGCAACAATATGGTAAGATCAACAACTGTGTGGACTGCTGCAGCATATGGGTGCTCAACACCAACAATCTCTTTGAGAACAACATCAAGTTTTGGAGTGAATCCTTTTTATCGTTGTATCGAGCGATGTCGAAGGGATGGGCACGATGTGTCCAGCAGATCCCTCTTCTCGCTGCTTTCTGAGTCGATCGATATAACAAGATACAATACCGACACATGGTGTCCACAAGTATCAGCCATCGTCGAATAAGTTTTCTTGTGTGCTTAGAATTTTAAAAAACTAGTTACTTTGCTTGAAAAAAATTAAAAAAAGTCATTGACCATTAGAACTTAATTTTGTACACATATCCTTGAATATTTTGGAGTGTCTATGTAATGATATTTAGAATTTATTTGTATTACGCTTATCAAATATATTTGTTTGAGACGGACTTGTCACTATCTGCTTCCAGATAACTTGATATGAGTCGTGAGCGCGTCCAGCCTACGCTGCTGCCTAAGCATATAATCTCCAAGTACAAGAAATCCATCTACTCATCATAGCACTATACACGAGAAGATATCTATCACAACCACACAAAAGCATAGGTTTCTGCTAGTTGGTACATGCTTTTACCATCCTCAATCCGAAGACAAATCCGATCAAATGTAAAGAAACAACTATCTCAGAAAGAACTGTAAAATCCTCAAAACACATATGATCTCTAGAATCTAACATTCCTACTAATATACTACATCTCTCCAGAGATACCCTCCGGGTCCATAGCAGCATCAGGAGTAGTCTCTACTAGTGTGTCATCTTGGGGTCCATAGTACGTGGGATAGCGTCCTCGTCCCCACTTTATCCATATATCCAGTCATGATAGAACAAAGTACAATACTTCTTAATAATACTAACATTATGATGCAGTAAATACAACAAATAATTAATAAACTAAAATGAATAATAAAGACGAGTAACTACCTGGACTAGCATGCACTAGCTATGTGTGACAAGTGTAATTAGAACACTAATCAAGCATGTGGGGGCTTAGCAGGAATAAGGAACGTCATAAGGTGATAGTTGGCAGTCGTACAAGTTTGGACATAAGCACGTCTGGAGACGGCTAGCAGTCATGAATTATCCAGAACAAGGTATACCACATGCTTATAAATATTCCCCCTTCTGACACGACTTGCACACGTGATACAAAACACAAGCATAATATATATATATATATATATATATATATATATATATATATATATATATATATATATATATATATTTTAATATATAAGCTTAGTTGAGAGTATGTACTTGCCTTAATCCAAGGGTGATGGTTGCACTAATCCACCAATAAAATGATATTAAAGTACTAGCTTTTATTTACAACTATAACCTTCTATAATTTCTTTAAACTATTCTTTAATTAAACACAAGTTGTTTAGAATTTGTAGAGGTAATTAATTCTTGCTTTCTAACTGACTTCTCAATCTAGCTAACCAACCAACTAATCTTTGGTTCAGTAATTATTTATTTAAATAATAATACTAATATTTCTTATTTAAAATGGATTTTGCTGGTCCAGCCTAGGGTCAATAGTTACTCACAGTCCAAATTTCAAATTACAGGATTTTGATCCAAACCCAAATATGTCTACTAATATTATATCCAGGTTAGGTTACTGGCTCAATCTGACTCTAAACCTTCACTTATTGAATCGAAGCCTACTTTCTATAACAAGATTTAATTATCAGGGAAACAACGGGTAAGGTACAAAAAAATATCCTTAGATAGATACCATACGCAAAATTACACCTAACAGACGTTTGCAGCAACTAAATCCTCCCACAATAAATGTCCCCTCATGTCTACAAATTGTTCGGAGTGAAAGTTAGCGGTTATTTTAAAAATATAACATACCCAAAATATCCCTCCCTCCCCTCTACCCCTCCCCACCCGTATTGGCCGCCCCTACTCCCCCAGTGCCTCCACCTACGACCCCCTCCTCCCTGCGTCCCCACCCACGAACTCCTACTTCCCAAGTCCCCACCCACGATAGTAAGCTATCTAAACCTTATAATCCTCAAGCACAAGAACTCCATCTACTCATCACAGCAATATACATAAAAAAGATATCAATCACAGCCACACACAAGCACATTTTTCCACTAGTTATTACATGTTTTCATAATCCTTAATTCGGAGACCAACCGGTCAAATGTAAAGCAAAAACTATCTCAAAAATAAAAGTAAAAAATCCTCAAAACACATATGATCTTTGGAATCTAGCAGTCCTCCTAAAGTACTACATCTCTTCATAGATGCCCTATTCTCTGTCGATTGAGTTAATAGAATGGTACAATTATATTCTTGCATGTCACATGAGGCCATGTGAAGTGGTCTTGGTTAACCAAATGGACGAAAATGATGAAATGGTTAAGAATGTGGGGGGGTGTAAGAATCAAGAAAATTGTGCCAAATGCAAAAAAATGAAAATTTTGGGGTAATATAAAATAGCTCTTCTTTATTGTCAGTTGAGTATTGTTTATTGTTATGTTTGCTTGACGTATTCATTGTTGTTTGTTGATGATTGTGGAAATTTGTGACGGACTAATGTGGGTTGTGTATGCATTTTGAATGTCTCATGTCTTAGGTTTGTCTGAATTATATCAAGGGTCTATCATTATCTTTGTTTACTTGTGCTAGTTAATGTGGAAATGTTGAATCAAATGATGTGAAAAATGTAAGTTTATTGTTATGTTTGCTTGACGTAATCATTGTTTATTGTCAGTTGAGTATTGTTTATTGTTATGTTTGCTTGACGTATTCATTGTTGTTTGTTGATGATTGTGGAAATTTGTGACGGACTAATGTGGGTTGTGTATGCATTTTGAATGTCTCATGTCTTAGGTTTGTCTGAATTATATCAAGGGTCTATCATTATCTTTGTTTACTTGTGCTAGTTAATGTGGAAATGTTGAATCAAATGATGTGAAAAATGTAAGTTTTTTAATTAAGAATATTAATTTTCAGGGAAAAAGAGAAATCAAATAGCAAAAATACCATTTTCCATGAAAAATAACTATTTTTCGTGGAATATAATAACAATAAAACACAAATTAGGTTTTCCATAGAAAATTATATAATTTTTCACAGGAAAAATAATTGCAATCAAATAATGTCATTATAAAAATTAAATTTTCATGAAAAGAAATTCTATTAAAATAATTCTGTAAAAGTAATTTCTTATTCATATTTTCCACCTTGCAATGCAATCAAACGTACCATAATAGTTTTCCTCTAAACCTACTCCAATGTCAACTGTGATAGTGCAAGAGACTT
Organism: Iris pallida; assembly: GCA_029216955.1. Taxonomy (NCBI): domain Eukaryota; kingdom Viridiplantae; phylum Streptophyta; class Magnoliopsida; order Asparagales; family Iridaceae; genus Iris; species Iris pallida. The sequence goes on from JANAVB010025837.1 coordinate 11,574, forward strand.
TGCATTTGCCTAATTTCGTAACCAAAATTAATCTCATAAAAGGGTATCTTAATTTCTTCTTCAAAACTTTAGTTAAATAAGTCTTCAACGCATGTTCTTCCCTAATAATTCACCAATATTAAAAATAATAATGAATCCACCAATATTTTGAAAACCATCAACCGATTGAACACCATCTGTAAGCCTCTCTACAATTTAGATAAAGGATTTGGGTTATTAGTTTATAAATAGAGTAAATAAATATTCAATTAGAATGTATTATTATTTAGAGAAATTTTGACTTATCCCCCACTTGATTTTCTATATTTCAGGGTGCACCCCATAGTTTTGCAAAAATGTACAGCACCCCCCACTTTGGACAAAATTCGTCAGAAATTGACGGTCAACATTTTTGACCAAAATACCCCTCTCATTCTTCTTCCTCTTTCCTCTCCCCCTCCCTCCCCCCCCCCCCCCCCCCCGCACAGGCAGGATGTCGCCGCCGCCGCTCCCTGCCACTGCCCCCTCTCCCCTTCCCTCTCCTCGTCGTGCGCTCTCTCCTTCCCTCCTCCGTCGCCGCTCCCGGCCACCGTCCCCGCTCTCCTCACCCTGCTTGTGCCGCCACCATCATTCCCGGCTACCACCCTCGCTCTCCTCGTCGTGCTTGCTGTCGCCGCTGCTTGCTGGCTGCGGCTACTCGCCGCTGCTTGTTACCGTGACTGCTGCTGCTGCTATAGGGGAGCGGTGGCGGGAGGTAGCAGGGCGGGGAAAGAGAAGCGAGCGACGATGAGGGGGCGGTGGCAGAGAATAGGGAGTGGAGGTGATGGCGGGGAGCGCCGGCGGCCTGCCTGCGGGACGGGGGGGATGGGAAGGGGATGGGGTAGGGGGAGGGGAGAGAGGAAATTGGTAGAAGACAGGTGCATTTTGGTCCAAAAAAATATTTCTGACGGATTTCATCTAAAGTGGGGGATACTGTACATTATTGCAATATTGTGGGGTGCACCATGAAATATGGTAAATCAAGTGGGGGGTAATTCAAAATTTTATATTATTTATTGTCATTATGCTACCCTTTTCTTATAGTTTAGCTATAAGGAGCACAACAATAGTTATTTTCCTGAACAAAATTTGCATACATGACCTAGTCGAGCCCCTCTACACTCATACCATTCATGTCCCACTCAAACACGTCTCCTTATGCTTCATTTTAAAATCACAACATTCACATACAAAACTATAGTTTAATATTTGACCATTTTTATGTCAGTTCCAATCGAAATAGGAGACACAAATACAATCGGAACCCTTCGTCCCAAAGGAGCGTCATGATCAAGACTAATCCTAGAATACTCATGCAACTTGTGTCCCACTCAAATCGACCCTTAGACACTCTTTAAACACCCACAAATCATTAGCACATTTACGTAGAAAATTTGGGTTTAACGAGCTATAAAAGTTTATCGGTGCGTCAAAATAGATCAAAGCGAGAGCCAAATGGTGCACCAACTCGATCCTTATATATAGGACTTAATTAGGTAACTCCTAGAGGGTCTAGACAAGTTATTGGGTTCCTGAAGTAAGACGACAGCAGCTCATATTTTTTACAGTCCACAAGGGTTAAGTAGGGTAAAGGTTGGGTTTTAGCCCAAATAAATCAACCAAATGTTACCTAAACCAAACCTAGCCTAGAGGGGGGTTAGCTAACCTCAAGTGAGGGTTCTAAGCTTAGTTTTAGGCCCAGAAACTATTGGGAACATCAAGGTGCACAGCCTATATTGGGCAGCCATCGGGGGCTAAATTCAAAGTATTGTGGGTGGTTTTCTAACTTCCTTCCACTGCTCTCATCACCTAGAATTAAGGTATAACCTCTCCACTAACTTCACCACAGCCTATACCCTCTACACAATAATTTTTCCATTCATTTCCTTCACTTTTCCTCCTCAAAATAGTCCAAAAACTGGTAGGAATTTCAACAGTCCATGTTGAATGTTCATCCACTTCGGAGGCTTCCGACGATCATTCGAATAGAGGAAAGCCACCAAGTAGCATGGCCACAAAGTAGCCAAGGGTCCTACTTAGATTGTGAAGGAGTTTCAAGGTCGTAGGATGTCGTCTTCCCTTCTGAACCTCCCTCGCCATCCAAGTGGATTGATTTGGGCTTCGGTGGGATTGTTAGGGCACCAACCCTTTTTCCAAGTAAGTACCCTATCCAATTTTCTTCCGAAACTTGTAAACTAGATCTAGGACTCCCTCGACATGTCGTGACATAGGTAGAAACCATAATAACCCAATTAAATCCATATTATTTTTATGTGTTTCCATGACAATACGAAATTCTGAAATTAAAATATTGTATGTCACATATACGTGTTTTGTGACCAATATATGCAAATGCACTTTACCGAACATTTTGTGTAACCTAAGAACCCATTAACCTAAGTATTAAACCTTGTGAACCATGAATCTTGACATGCTAAACTTGGTTTTTTGGGCCTAAACACAGCCAACAAAAATCTGAATTCACAACTTTAATTTTGACATGTTGAGTTGAAAACTTGCCTAGTTTAGTTTAAATTTTAATGTAGAGTAGCCATGGAATTATACCTAACATATGACACATGTTTAAACCTTGTTTAAGCTACTAAAAAACTATTTAAACATTACATAGTCCTATTTATATTTCCATATATTTTAGGTTCACATACGTGACACCGAAATGGACATTAGAACCTAGAAATGTTTAGTTTGTTAGATGCTTGAAACCGAAAGTTGTATATGTTATTGCCGGGAACGCCGGGGCACGCTATTCGATGGAATATACAGAAACTGAAACAGTTGTAAAGACAACGTTTCAAATGCAATTCCTTAAAGAAGGTTTTGCAACAGAGATCCAGAAGGATTCTACAAATTACGAGATCTAAAAAGATATCGTAATACACGAATAATCTAAAGAGATTTTCGTGATCGTAGCAAACTGGCAGTAGTGCCTTCTAAAAAGAAGATACTGATAGAACTGCTAAAGGCAACAGAAGGATGACAGGCGAGAGATGGAAATGCTGGGGTGAATTATCACCATTGCTCAAAGCTTTATTCACCCTCTGCGAACAGCTTCCAGGAACCAGCAAGGTTGACGGAAAACCTTGGAACACTCCTGCTCTTCTGACTCCTCGGAAGACGGCGAACTCCTCTGGCAATGGCTCTACTCTTCTCTCTCTGTTTGAAGTAACAGAACCCACGCGTACTAAAAAGTACTAGTGTTTGTGTTAAAGAACACGCTCACTACTCTGTTGTGTTAAAGAACACTTAGAGTTTTTCTCTCTGGAATTCTGACCACTACTACTCTCAGAGAGAGGAGAGAACCTGCATATAGCCCACGGGGCGGTTGCCAAGCAGTTGCCTGAACTTCAGGGTAGTGGCAGAACCACTCCTGAACGTGCAGCAACTGCTG
>JANAVB010025837.1:20000-81239 GCA_029216955.1 Iris pallida
CCTGCTTCACACCCAACTTAAGCACAACAATCTCCTATGGCTCTCTGTCTCTGACTTCAACGCTATTACTTGCCGAGAGAAAAAGTCGGGAGGTCGACCCCTTGGCCATTTTCTACTTTAACAGCTTCATCTTTAACGCCCACCTGTCTTTCCCTTCAGTTCAGTGGAAGCGCCTTCACCTGGTGCAACATGCAAGAAGGCATTCGAAGATAATACTCTTGCCTCGACCGTGCCCTCATCAACTCGCCCTGGTCTGATTTGGAGATCATCTCCAATCTCTCGTACCTCAACGCGACCGAGTCGGATCACTCGCCTCTCCTCAATAAAATTAGCAGCAAATCGAACCAAGTCAAGAAAAACTTCTACTTCCTCGACTCCTGGAGCCACCACCCCCAGTTTAGGAACATTGTCGCTGCCGCTTGGAGTGGTACCGACATCCTTGACCCTCTTGTTCGTGTCGCGAAAAAACTCAAAGCTACTAGGAAAGCCCTCACTATTTGGAGTAAGGAGGCATTCGGGGACATTTTCCAGGCTGTCCGTACTGCTGAGGATAAAGTCACCCGCGTAAAAGCTCTCTTCGCTATTGACAGATCTCTAGTCGCCAGGACCTCCCTAAACCTTACCAGAGCGTTGTTGAAATTTTAACTGAAAATTGAGACTGAATTCTGGAAACAGAAAGCTAGACTAAAATGGGATAGTGAGGGTGACAAAAACACTAGTTACTTCCACTCCTGTGTTAAAGGGCGCAGACAGCAGCTCAACCTCCACCAGATCGCTGATGAGAATGGGCACATTATCAAAGATCAACGGGGTATCCAATTGGTTGCAGCTAACTTCTATTTCCGGTTGTTCACTAAGGAGGCCAATACCAGGGACAGAATTTCTTGCGACGATCCTTCGCCTGATTGAAGACAGAGACAACATCCAGATGGAGCTCCTTCCTTCTGAACGTGATCTCAAAGAAGCTGTTTGGGCTCTCGACGAACACAGTGCAACTGGACCTGACGGTTTTACTGGCGTATTCTTCCGATCGTGCTGGGACATTATCAAGTCGGATATCCACGAGGCGGTCATCGCCTTTTTCCAATAAGCCAGGTACCCCAGATCTATTTCCTGTGCTAACCTAATTCTTATCCCCAAATAGAAAAAACTGGAGACCTTCAAAGACTTCCGCCCTATAAGCCTGTGCACATTCACTAACAAAAGCATCTCCAAGATTATTGCCAACCGCATGATCGAGATCCTCCCCAAAATTATTTTCAAAGAACATAGTGGCTTTGTTGGCGACCGGAACATCTTAGACAACATTCTGATGGCACAAGAAATGATCACATGCATGAAATTACCAGCTAGGGGCGGGAATATTGCTATCAAATTGGACATGGAGAAGGCGTAGGACAGGCTGGACTAGCAATTCATGATTTAGATTTTCAGGGCCTTCGGGTTTTCAGAAACCTGAACCAATATCGTGTGGAGATCGATCAGTAATTCATGGTTCTCCACAGTTATCAACGGACAAACTGATGGCTTCTTTAAATCTAGTCGCGGTGTCAAACAATGGGATCCTTTATCCTCCACCATCTTTATCATCGCGACGGAAGCTCTGAACAAAAATATTATCAAAATGGTGGGCACCCCAAATTTCTAGCATTTTTGCACTACCAGCGGCTGTCCGATCATCACCCACCTAGCGTATGTTGATGATATCCTTATTTTCTCTTCTAAGGACGACGGGTCTGTTGAGGGGTCCACAATATGCTGCAGAGATATGCCAGACGCTTTGGTCAGCGGGTCAGCCCTAGCAAAAGTGTCATCTACGTCCACCACAAGCCCAACAGAGACCACGCCTCTACCCTCACCAACATTACTTCCTTCTCTGTTGCATACCTACCCTCCCACTACATAGGTTGTCGGTTGGTCTACGGCAGATCCAACGCGGGCATCTTCGAAGGGCTGGTTTGTAGAAGCATAAAAAAGTACAGCTGATACAAGGCCCAGGAGGGTGCTCACGTCGCCTACCCTCTTCCTACCATGGTCCAGATGACATATAGACGGGTTAGTATCCCCCACTACCAACCTAACATCACAGAGGCGCAGACAGTGAGATGAGCCGCCCAAGATGAAGTTCAGAAAAAGCACTCGCCTTATTGATCGTAGCTACATGGGTCTATTACACAGGCCTATCGCAAGTACATAAGAAAGAAGTTTCTTGAATCTCATTTACAAGGATCAATTACAAGGTCTTTGTTACATAAGTAAGAATAGAAATTTGTATGAACATAAGGGAAGGATCGTCTTCGATGGGCAGCCTTCACAGTGTGATCGTCATGGGCAGAAGAGAGATGTACAGTCTACATCAAAGTCTCTTCTCCACCGACTCACAGCGTCGTCAGAGCTGTAACGTCCCAGTCCTAAAATACTTAGGACTAAATATGTAGACATGCCAGCTGCATACATACGAAGTATACTCCAATATGTGGAATCCTCGTATGTATACATAAGTTGTAAAATACAGTAAACCATGACAACTAATCTCATCCGCAATAAGAAAATAACTATATAATAAAAACCAACTCTGAATTTATCAGTTATACAAAAGTTGGGCGGAGACAGATCTACTACCAACCATTTAAATAAGAAGAAAAATACAAGGAAATGATGGATAAAAATAGCAATGAACGATCCAAGACCAAGCCTCCTCGATAGGAAGAGAAGATCATGATCTTGGCTAGAGCACCTGCAAAAAGATATGAAAGCACACACCTGGAGAGATCACCAGGTCCTCAGAGGGACGTAACAAGATACAAGAAAATATCATGCCGTATAAACTGTGATATATAATAGAAAAAAAGTGATACATGCAACAGGGTTCCTAACCATTCTACTGTGAACATGCAGTTGAGATACAATCCTTCGACGCATAAGCCCTGGCTGATAATAGGATCTGGTATAGTCCCCTCTTGGGCACCAGTGACCAAGCACATAACGTTCAAGAACGTCAGTTGCCAACCTGAGGGAGTAAGCATACCCGTATCTCCAGCGGAGCTCCCGTGTTACAAAAGAAAGTGTAAAGGAAGCCCATACATCAGGTATTGTTCTCCCCACCCAATGCCTAGTATCATCATCTTCATGACTAATATGAACCTCTAGTAACCGCCAAGTCTACTAGCATGCAATTCTATTAGCAGTTACTCCTATCCGTCGCACGCCTCAGATGTATCGGTGGCCAGCCGACTACGCGAGTACGTGTCCTACATGTGACTCACAACATGTGATAAAGCATGTGTCAAGAACATATGAGATATAGCAATACCTCATCATCAATGGATGGTCACTATGCTAAGTCAAAGCAAGATAATATAAAGAAAGCAAGTAAAACGACCGATATAGTCGCTTGCACCCAAGTGTGACTTGGACGCACAATGATATAATACTATCAACAGATAAGTAATGCTGAATATAAATAACTAAAAATTAAGATAAAGTAAGTCACAGAGTAAGGTAGCGAGGTATCTTGCCTGGTAGTGTTGGGATGGCAACTCCAAACAATCAATCACGTCAGCAATGGAAACTCAAAATCCACAAGCGGCTTCGAATGCTGAAACAAATATCAAGAACATTCCCGGTGTAAAAGATATATCTTGGAAATGCCTGTCCAAAAGTTTAATTCTGGAACAGGGGCAAAATTATAATTTCGGATCAAAATAATATCCGCCGTTGGACCCGTTTTGTACCGAAAAGTGTGCCAATGTCTATGGTCTCTAAAATCATCAAACTACATGTCTACCGGTCCGGTTTGAGGAGACGAACCCAAACATATCTTCAAAGTTGGATTCCGGTGGGCCGTGCACAATTTTGCCCATTGGAGCGGGTCGCAGGCCTGCCAAATAGGCGTTCCAGTCTACCTTCTCAGAATTGGACCAAACTTGACATACAGGACCAGAATTTCAATACGGTCCTGTTGGCGCAAGTTTCGTCTCAAACCGACGATTTTACATAAAGTTATGGCCTAATTTGCAAAAGGTCGATATGGGGGTTACTTGACGGATACGCGCTGATTTCGTCGCGCCCACGCAACGTAATCGAGTTCCGTCAGTTCCCACACATCGACAACATCCATATGTGCCTTTTGATGCATATAGTTTGCGACTATGTTGCCCGGTTTGTCGGAGCGCACGCCGTATCGGGTAGTTTTATAAAATTTTTACAATTTTGAACGTTGTTTTTGCTATTTTTGGACCTAATATAACATGGAAATAAAACATAATAAATAAAACTAATTGCTGGGTTTCAAACTTGGTTATGTTGGCTACAATCGTGTTCAATTAGATCACAGTAGGTTGGCCGCAATCGGCCTTCCAAGTTGGGTTTTTAGGCAGCCCAATGCTCTGTTTTTCGAGCAGTGAACGCTCGACTTTGTGTCGATCTCATGGTCAATCTAGGATGAGATGTCAAAATCCCTCTGATAGGTTTCGAAGAGGATCATGGGGGCTTCCAAGGAACTTCGTACAATAAAAAATGATCACAAATTGAGGGAGATATGAGATCGGAAATATAGGTACCTGTGTCAAGTTGCAGAACAGGGAGGTTCTGTTCTTGCGGTCGGGTGCGACACATTTACGACAATCCAGTGGCAGCCAACAGCATGCAGGCAGTTGGAGACGTTCGTTGGAGTGTCGGGATCGCACTGGAGTCGCTGCGGGAGGTCGAGAGTCAGTCACGAGGAAGCTTTGTTAAGGTTTTGATCGATTCAATCGAATGAGTTTGAGTTTTATACTCGGGTTTAAAATTCGAATATATATCGAATTCAAATAAGAATTTAATTTAATCTTGGGTTTAATCCGAGGAGAATCTAGATAGGATAGAATAGAAGAAAATTCGAAAAGATTTGGCCAAGATTTAAGGGAGATTGGGTTTTTGGATTTCCTTACGGATTGCTCTGCTCTCGTTCGTATGGGGTCGGGGTCGAAGCTTCACTGTTCACGTGAACAGTGGAGAATTTTTTTTTTCTTAATCACTATATATAAGATATATATATATATATAAAAGACTTAATATATATGTCTATATAGTATAATTCTATTTTAGCACCTAGAAATTTTAAAAATAATTTCTAAAAATCTAAAACTCACTAAGATGCTCACAAAGTATATTTTAGTAATAACTTGAAATCAATATATATGATGAGTAATATTTCACTCACTAGTTTATACAAGAAAATCATAGAAATATTTACTACTATCCACTAAATAGAAAAATACCAATAATACTAAATAAAAAAATTTATAAATTTAGGAGGTTTATATCCTACCCAACTTATAAAAATTTTGTCCTCGAAATTAAGTCTAACGCCGGGTGGGGTATGCAATGCAATGCGAACGAAGAGAAAACTAACACATGGAAGTCACACCTTGGTTTCCGAAAGCATGGAGGGTAGTTATAAAAGGAATCCACATTGGCTCTATATCCTACAAGATAAGGTATTCTTTGGTTCAAGGCTCTACCCAACTTATAAAAGTTGGCTAACAGTGAGAATCGTCTTCTGAGAGGAACTAAAAGGTACATGGGGATTTCATGTTGAATGAATCCATCTTGGATTTAAGCTATATTGGTGGGACAAAATCTCATAAGATCAATCTATACCATCCCTACTAGGCTATGGTAGCCTAGAACAAGTTCTAACTCGAGAGATTGGGCTAGTTCCAAATCGGATTAGTTAGATAGGTGTCGTAGGTCTGTAAAATGTGCCTTCCGTGAGTTTTGTGTATAAGCGGCACTCGTGGACTCAATTGAGTGGCATACTAGGGCTTGTATATAGTGGGCTTCGAGTATATCATAACCATATATTGGGTCGAAAGAATCTAGTCGAGATTGGGTCTCTAGTTGAAGTCGAAAAGGACAATGGTATTATGCTAAGGTTTATAGTTAGATTTTGTGACTCGAAAGTTGCATCATAAAAATAGAGTACAAGGGGACGTGTTTGAGTGGCACATGATATGCCTAAATGAAGGTGGGCTCGTCTAGGTCTTGCATATGAAATTTGTTGGAAGGTAACCGCTGATCTCGTGCTCCGAATAGCAATGTCACGGTCGAGGACACTAAATGATCTAGATAAAAAGTAGGTGCTCAAGTGGGACTAAATTATCCTCCTCGTGGAAACCAACTTATCCTAATCAATCAATAATCTAGTAAATCCTAAAATTTAGAAGGAATCACAACCTATATACTCCAAAAGTTACTTTCTAGAAATTACACCAAGGCATGATTCTATGATTAATGAAGTTAGGAAATCAAAATTGTAATATCGTTCCCTGATTTTTGATTATGGAAGAATATTGTACGTCGTAATAGGAAATGTAATACGGTAGATATGAACCAAATTCGAGGATCGCACCCCAATTTCTAATAAATGGAAACGATTGCTTACAACGATACACAAGTCGATAAAATAGAATGATCCACTCTTCCATAGCATAAGAGAGTTACCGATGAGGGGTTATGAACTCTAAATCACGTCATACAAAAGATCTCTAACAGCTAAGTCATGTTTTAATAATAAAATTGCATAACTAGAATAATACCTGCTGGATCCCTAATTTCGGTATGGGTGTCTATCATAGTCATGGTAAATGTTTGTCCTTGCCTTTTCTATCTATCTCATGTCAAAACTGGAGGGCGTGGTTGGCTAAGGGTTGGGGTAAGGCATAAGGTTACTAGTTATTGCAAAATCAAGAGAAATTAATTAGAGACTCATAATAATTTGTTCTTTTGAGAATATATAGTCTCCTAGGTTGGTGTTTTGATCAAGGGTACGGTTCTAATCATTTTCAAATTCCAATGACTAGAAGGTCACAATAGTAGTTTTAGGGCCGAGGGGAGGACGAGTAACTCAAGGCAAGGTTTTAGTTACATGGCTTGGACGATGGTAGCTGCACTTGTGTATATAATAACTATCATGGCATAGGGAATACTTTGGGTCTACTGACATTTGTTTTTCCGAGATAGGTGGCGAAAAACAATAGAGAGTTCGAGGAAGATGTCACTGAATACAAATACGGTGTTCAAGGCAATGGAGTAATTCAAAGGAAGTTGTCAAGACAGTTGCGGATGAGATTCTAGTGACATCTATATCTCAATCCATGTGGGATAATCAAATAAAGGGCGAACCAAGTGTACTAAGGTTGATCAGACCATAATACACCGATTATAATTAGACAATATGTCCGTGGGCGTCCCCAATAAACACATGTCTTGAATAAGCTCGATAAAGAATAAGCTTGCAAAAACTGGGCTATAATAGCAGCGTTAGTCAAGATAGTCAAAAATATAACTACTCGACATTTATGATTGAAAGAAAACACAATTAGTTCAAGTTCATCAAACTCTAAGACTCATCCAATGATCGTGCCTCTACAATTGTCCTACTGGTTTCTTATCTAAGGCATTGATTGAACTAATAAGAACAGTCTAGGTAATCTTCTGAGTGTTCTCTTTAAAAAAGGTCGTAGGGACAAGGAGGATGATAGGTCATGAGGCATTCAACCCCACTTAAAAGAGTTTAACTAATAGCGTGTTTGAGCAACATAAAATACGTATACCAAGTACGAGTCATCTTCCTAACCTGTCTATCAACACGGGGAGAAAGGATAATATTTTTGGTAGAAATAGAATCGACAAGATGTAATTAAAGACAATCAACAGGGTTCAAATGGAATCAAGGATGGAGGTCAAGTATGTGGATGAGGTACCTAGATTCTAATTCTATATGCATGCCTGTTTAGTACCGTAACGTAACCGAAACGGCTAACTCCAGGTGAAGAATAACTAGTCATATACCTATTGATAGCATGGTTTCTTGAGGGAAGATAGTATGCCAGTTCCGAGGTCGTCATATTTTCTGATCATTTACCATTATAAACAACTTAAAGGCAATAACAATGGATTTATGTTTTAGGAAGGGATGAGTCAGATGGAAAATGCATGACTAGGCTTATGATTAACTAGTACGGTATGGTTCTAGTGTTAAATAAGGCAAATAGCAAGAACGTAGCAACTAAAATCATACCTGCTATGATTTCCCCCCGGGATTCTACACCTTCTACTGCTAGTGAAAGGCCTGCACGTGCTTCTGACTAGGGCCCTGTGCTCTCGCTCTGCGGAACTGCAATCGTTGTGGAGGTAATTGTGGACGTGGTGCTCCTACTATTGGTGTCATGAGCCTCGACACATGCTGAACTGGTCAAGGTGTGGGAAGTACTAGGGCTGTTGGCCTTGGAGGCTACTGATCATGCACTTAAGTTCGTGGCTCGGGACAACCTTTAATCATATGCTATCTTGATCCGCATCTTAAGCATAAACTATGACGAATTCGACAATCTTTAATGATGTATCCCTTCTTTCCGCAGTAGTTGCAGGTAGGCTTCTCTCAAGCCCGGTATAGTCCTTCTCCTTGCTGCTGCTGTGAGGTATAATGTGTCCCCGTACAATCTTTGGCTTCGTCATAATTGGAACCATAAATCATACACCATCCCAATCTACGACGGCAATCCTTCATAACGTGACCCTTTCTATGGCAGAAGCGGTATATAGAAAGCTTTTTATCGGGATATGGTGTTGCTCTAGGGTGTTATTGTGCTTCAGGATGTCTATTCGGCCCGTTCTGAGTCTCCCTGGTTGGTACTAAGGCTGACGGGGTATATAGTGTTCTGTTTAGGAAGTGGCGTGGATGATGGGGACTGGAGAGAAAGTGGCATATATTCTTGCTGGGAAGCTGGGATTCTCTGATCTGGTTGAGTCACATAATTTGGCTGAAGTGTTGTAGTAGAGGGCACATTTCCTTCTAGGGGTACTGCAGTAGTCTGTCCAGTATGGTTGGCTAGGGGTACTTGAGTCTTCTGGTGCACCGTCGATGGGATCGTGGTAGCCTGCTGTTGTTCGGAATGATACGGCATCACCGGGGTCATCAGAGAGTTCTGCTCCTCTTGGGTAATCGTATCACCAGCTTTGGGGGTCAAGGTAATGGTGCGTCCGCTTCGTAGATTCATATTGCTGACACGAAATTAGGATAACATTATGAAGGTTAGATATAAGGCGATCAAAGAGAATTCGAAAGGTTTGGAAGTCAAAGGAGGCAGTAGTTCTGGGTGAGATACTATTCATATTCCTATATGCAGGATTGTTGGGCACAGTTATGTAACCCAACAATATTTTCTGACCTGCATGGGCTACCACAAAAACATGTAACTCCTCAGTCCTAAAATATTTAGGACTAAGTACGTAGACATGTCAGCTGCATACATACGAAGTATACTCCAATTTGTAGAATCCTCGTATATATACATAAGCAGTAAAATGCAGTAATCCATGACAACTAATCTCATCCACAATAAGAAAATAACTATATAATAAAAACCAACTATGAATTTATCACTTGTACAAAAGTCGGGCAGAGACAGATCCACTACCAACCATTTAAATGAGAAGAACAATATAAGGAAATGATGGATAAAAATAGCAATGGACGATCCAAGAGTAAGCCTCCTCGATAGGAAGAGAAGACCACGATCTTGGCTAGAGCACATGCGAAAAGACATGAAAGCACACACCTGGAGAGATCACTAGGTCCTCGGAGGGACGTAACAAGATACAAGAAAACATCATGCCGTATAAACTGTGATATATAATAGAAAATAAAGTGATGCATGCAATAGGGTTCCTAACCATTCTACTGTGAACATGCAGTTGAGATACAATCCTTTGACGCATGTGCCCTGGCTGATAATAGGATCCGATATAGTCCCCTCTTGGGCACCAGTGACCAAGTGCATAACGTTCAAGAACGTCAGTGGCCAACATGAGGGGAGTAAGCATACCCGTATCTCCAACGGAGCTTCCGGGTTGCAAAGGAAAGTGTAATAGAAGCCCATATATTAGGTATTGTTCTCCCCACCCAATGTCTAGTATCGTCATCTCCATGACTAATATAAACCTCTAGTAACCGCCAAGTCTACTAGCATGCAATTCTATCGGTAGTTACTCCTATCTATCGTATGCCTCAGACTATCGGTGGCCAGCCGACTACGCGAGTACGTATCCTACATGTGACTCGCAACTCGTGATAAAGCATATGTCAAGGTCATATGAGATATATCAATACCTCATCATCAATGGATGGTCACTATGCTAGGTCAAAGCAAGAGAATATAAAGAAAGCAAGTAAAACAACCGATATAATCGCTTGCACCCAAGTGTGACTTGGATGCACAGTGATATAATACTATCAACAGATAAGTAATGTTGAATATAGATTACTGAAAAATAAGATAAAGTAAATCACAGAGTAAGGTGGGAAGGTATCTTGCCTAGTAGTACGGGGATAGGAAGAGAAGACCATGATCTTGGCTAGAGCACCTGCGAAAAGACATGAAAGCACACACCTGGAGAGATCACCAGGTCCTCAGAAGGACATAACAAGATACAAGAAAACTTCATGCCATATAAACTGTGAAATATAATAGAAACTAAAGTGATGCATGCAATAGGGTTCCTAACCATTCTACTGTGAACATGCAGTTGAGATACAATCCTTCGATACAAGAGCCATGGCTGATAATAGGATCCGGTATAGTCCCTTTTTGGGCACCAGTGACCAGGCGCATAATGTTCAAGAACGTCAGTGGCCAACCTGAGGGGGTAAGTATACCCGTATCTCCAGCGGAGCTTCCGGATTACAAAGAAAAGTGTAATAGAAGCCCATACATTAGGTATTGTTCTCCCTACCCAATGCCTAGTATCGTCATCTCCATGACTAATACAAACCTCTAGTAGCCGCCATGCATACTAGCATACAATTCTATTGGCAGTTACTCATATCCGTCGCATGCCTCAGACGTGTCGGTGGCCAGCCGACTACGCGAGTACGTGTCCTGCATGTGACTCATAACTCGTGATAAATCATGTGTCAAGTTTGTATGAGATATACCAATACCTCATCATCAATGGATGGTCACTATGCTAAGTCAAAGTAAGAGAATATAAAGAAAGCAATTAAAACGACCGATATAGTCGCTTGTAGCCAAGTGAGACTTGGACGCACAGTGATATACTACTATCAACAGATAAGTAATGCTGAATATAGATAACTAAAAAATAAGATAAAGTAAATCACAGAATAAGGTGGCAAGGTATCTTGTCTGGTAGTGCGGGGATGACAACTCCAAACAATCAATCACGTCAGCAATGGAAACTGAAAATCCACAAACGGCTCCGGATGCTGAAACAAACATCAATAACGTTCCCTGTGTAAAAAATATATTTAAAAAATGTCTGTCCAAAAGTTCAATTCTGGAACAAGGACAAAATTATAATTTCGGGTCAAAACGATATCCGTCGTAGGACCTGTTTTGCACCGAAAAGTGTACCAATATTTATAGTCTCTAAAGTCGTCAAACTACATGTCTATGGGTCCGGTTTGAGGAGACGAATCCAACCGTATGTACAAAGTTGGATTTCGGTGGGCCGTGCACAATTTTGCCCGTTGGAGCGGGACGCGGGCCAGCCAAATAGGCGTTCCAGTCGACCTTCTCAGAATCGGACCAAACTTGGCACATAAGACCAGAATTTTGATACGATCCTGTTGGCATAAGTTTTGTCTCAAACCGACGACGGTACACGAAGTTATGGCCTAGTTTGCAAAAGGTCGATATGGGGGTATCTTGACGGATACGCATTGATTCCGTCGCGCACACGCAACGAAATCGAGTTTCGTCAGTTTTCACCCGTCGGTAACATCCATACGCGCCTTTCGATGCATATAGTTTGTGATTATGTCGCCCGGTTTATCGGGGCGCACGTCGAATCGAAATGTTTTATAAAATTTTCACAGTTTTGAATGTTGTTTTTGCTAATTTTTGAACTGATATAACATTGAAATAAAAATAGAATAAATAAAACTAATTGCTGGGTTTCAAACTTGGTTATGTTGGCCATAATTGTGTTTAATTAGTTTTTCGAAACTGGCAGTAGGTTGGCCGCAATCGGCCTTCCAAGTTGGGTTTTTAGGCAGCACAATGCTCTATTTTTCGAACAGTGAACGCTCGACTTTGCGTCGATCTCACGGTCAATCTAGGGTGCGATGTCAAAATTCCTCTGACGAGTTTCGAAGAGGATCATGGGGGCTTTCCAAGGAACTTCGTATAATAAAAAACGATCACAAATTGAGGGAGATATGAGATCGGGAATATAGGTACCTGTGTCAAGTTGCAGAACAGGGAGGTTCTGTTCTTGCGGTCAGGTGCGACATGTTTTCGACGATCCAGTAGCGGCCAATGGCGTGCAAGCGGTTGGAGATGTTCACCGAAGTGTCGGGATCGCGCTGGAGTCGCTGCGGGAGGTCGAGAGTCGGTCACGAGGAAGCTTTGTTAGGGTTTCGATCGATTCAATCGGATGAGTTCGAGTTTTATACTCGGGTTTAAAATTCAAATATATATCAAATTCGAATAAGAATTTGATTTAATCTTGGGTTTAATCCGAGGAGAATCTAGATAGGATAGAAGAGAAGAAAATTCGAAGAGATTTTGCCAAGATTTAATGGAGATTGGGTTTTTGGATTTCCTTGGATTGCTCTGCTCTCGTTCGTATATATATATATATATATATATATATATATATATATATATATATATATATAAGACTTAATATATATGTCTATATAGTATAATTCTATTTTAGCACCTAGAAATTTTAAAAATAATTTCCAAAAATCTAAAACTCACTAAGATGCTCACAAAGTTGAAATCAATATATATCATGAGTAATATTTCACTCACTAGTTTATACAGGAAAATAATAGAAATATTTACTACTATCCACTGAATAGAAAAATACAAATAATACTAAATAAAAAAAATTTATATAATTTTTTTATAAATTTAGAGGGTTTACAAGAGCCAACCCTCTTATCACCAAGAGAAGTTAGAGCTCCAATATATACTGAAGGAGTAGAAGACCCAGAACCACAGCACGGCGTAGCCCTATTGCTCCAAAAGAACAAGGCAGAGCACGGCCGGCTATTCATCAGGTGAAACCGATCTCGAACCCGTGGCTTGGATCTCCCACATCCCTCCGACGTCGATCAGAGTCGTACTCCCTAAGAAGGACATTAGCATACTTCTCAAGGGCAGTGATGATTCCTTCTACACAGAGTTTCTCCACAAGAATGTGGCTCCTACAAATGAGAGAAGCCTTAACCAGCAACCAACTTACAAAAGGTCGATCGCCGTTCGAAGTTAAGTTTGGATCTCGCATGGTGGTGAAGGATGCCAAGAAGAAGACAATGACTCTTCAGAGGAGAACTTCCCTTTTTATAGGACCGAGAGTGGCCTAGAGCGCACACAATGTAGCCTCCCTTCCCAAAAGATTGGAAATATTTTTTTATTATTTATTTGATTAAATGATAATTTTTAGATTTTTATAAATAATTATTTTAACTAATTATTATGGTAGATGCCTTTAGCCATGGTAGAGTTTTGGAGTACAAGATGACCAAGAATCACGACACGGATAGTGCAGTGGCGTGCCTTGACTATTGTATTAGCCACGCTAAGGGAGACCTGTCCATAAGTGTGTCCTAATTAGAAAAACCAGGCCAAGTTGTGACATGACCCTTATAAATAGTTAAATTATTTATTATTAATATTATTTGACGTTTAAGTGACCGGTTGTACCAAATTGGCCCAGACTGGACCCAAACCAAGCCCAAGTCCATGTAGTCGGGTAGTGCGTCCATAGACGTCCGTGTCGATATATATTTTGACTGTGTACTTCGCATCCTATTATAAATGGTCTAGTAGATATTTTTCTAAAATAATTGTTATCTATATAATATCAGTATTATTAATGTTGTTTGGATGCTTTATTTTGGAACTATAGTATCATTGCTAAATATATTATTAGAATTTTTCTAATCTAATATGCCAAAATACTAGGGTATACAGAAGTGTATATATATGGTGTATATATATATCATATATGGCTTTATACATGTATAAGGTGTTACTTATAATTTTAGTAAATAGAATAAATTTGTATGTTACAACTTCTTGTTACCTATAGGATATTTTAGGGGTATACTCTGTATTTATTATATATATGCACATATTTATATAATATATATATATATATATATATATATATATATATATATATATATATGTATATATATATATATATATATATATATATATATATATATATATATATATATATGTATATATATATATATATATATATATATATATATATATATATATATGGATTATTAGTTTCATACCAATTATATATATCTATATGTATATATATACATATATGTATATATGGTATATAAATATAAAGAAATAAATAAATAGAAAATAGAATAGAAAAAGAAAAGAAATATCTATAAATCCCAGCCCAGCCCAGGGTCTCACTCCCCAGGCTAGAGCCCAAAGAAAGCAAAGAAGCAGTAGCATTCCCAAACAAGCCCCCACAGAGCCAGCCTAGCCCCTAGCTACCCACGAGCCTGCTCGGCCAATCCAAAGCACAGGCTAAACCGAATTCACTCGGGACACCCGACTGTATATAGAGAAAACGAGAGAGTTAGCAACGAGCAAAACCCTAAAATAATCGCACCTAGCGACCCACCCCCAGCCCCAGGCGCCGGCGCGCACCCCTGGTCTGCCGCGCACGGCCCCACGGGCCGTCGGAGCCGACCAAGGCGGGAAAACAGAGTACGGCATAGCAGTATTGGCGGTTGAGAGGGCTGACTTCGTGCAGAGATTTCTCTCCGATCGGTCGACCGTTTGTCGAGCCGATTGCTCAGGTATGACCCCAACATAACCATCTCGGATCCCTGTGAATTAGTTCTTATTGAATTATTTGTATGCGACAAAAAATCAACGCAAACCTCGCGAAAAATCTGTTCAAAAATAGAACTTATGAACGACCCGATACCCTATTTTAGAAGAGAAATTCTGAACCACATATTAGAGTTTTTCAAAAACAATTTTGAAACAGACTTAGTCAACATATATGAGAGTGAAATCAAATTTGTAGGTCAGGATTTCATGAAGAATACGCGAAGTTATTCACTGTTGAAAATCCAGAAAAATCTGTTTTACAAAACCAAAATTTAGAAAACTTTTTTCGATATGACGTGCGTCCCGCCAATCCGGGCGACGTGGTCATGCACCGTAAGCATCGAAAGGTGTGTAGCGGCTTTGCGGACGTGTGGGCTTTGACGGAATTCAAATTGGTCGCGTCTGCGCGACGAATTTGATGCATATCCGTCGAAATTCACCGTATCGGCCTCTGTGCAAATTTTCTAATTACTTGGTGCACGTTCGTCAGATCGAGATAAAACTTGCGCCAACAGGACCGTATCGTTTTTTTGGTCCTGTATGCCAAGTTTGGTCCAATTCTGAGACAGTTGATCGGAATGCCGTTTTGCTGGCCCTACGATCCGATTCAACGAGCGATTTTGTGCATAGCCTACCGGAATCCAATTTTGGACATACGGTTGGGTTCATATCATCAAAATGAATCTGTAGACATGTAGTTTGATGACTTTAGAGACCATAGACTTTGGCATATTTTTCGGTGCAAAACGGGTCAACGGTGGACACCGTTTTGACCCAAAATTACCGTTTTGCCCCTGTGTCCAGAATTAGACGTAAGGACAGGCATTACTAGCTTTTTGACTATTCTGAGAATGTTGGTAATGTTTGTTTCAGCCTTCGGAGACAGTTGTGATGATTTGGACTTTATGGCTTAGTAGTTGACTATATTTTGTTTGATGTGCGTGCAACCTCCAGGCAAGTATACCTTGCTTCCCTCTACAGTTTATTTACATACATATTTCTACTATTATATAGTTTTACTGGTTGATTATTGACATGTGATTTGTACATCGTTCATGCAAGTATATATAGTCCTTGTTTATAGTTAATTTTGTAGTTCATATTAGATTGGTTTTCTCGTGTATCGTGATTGGGTCATGTCGTGTCATCACCTGTACTTGGACTGAGTCGCATCGTTTCATAGGATGAAGTCATAACGAAACTGCTGTACCTTGAATTCTTGAAGCTAACCTGCGAGTCCACATTAGGGGCGAGGGTTAGTAGTTATCTGTATCCTGATTCTTGAAGCTAACCTGCGAGTCCACATTAGGGGCAAGGGTTAGTAGTTATCTGTCCGCACCTGCGAGTCCGCACTAGGGGTGAGGGTGATTTCTTGATGCTAACCTGCGAGTCCACACTAGGGACGAGGGTTAGTAGTTATCTGTATCTTGATTTCGTGAAGCTAACCTGCGAGTCCACACTAGGGGCGAGGGTTAGTAGTTATTGTTCCACACATGCGAGTCCACATTAGGGGTGAGGGTGATCCTTGATGCTAGCCTGCGAGTCCACACTAGGGGCGAGGGTTAGTAGTTGTTCAAACCTGCGAGTCCATACTAGGGGCGAGGGTTTGAGTATTCTATTGGTTATCCGTTGACATCGTGATATTGTGTTCTCTTGTTCCTCTCCAGCAGTTCGTTTATGCGTAGTGGTTCTTCCAGTCGTGTATAGTCGTATTTTCGTGTTGATTGGTCTTTTTTGTTTATTTCATATATTTTATTATTGCATGATAAACTGCTAGATAGGCATGTTTTTATGTATCTTGCTATGTCCTCTGAGGACCTGATGATCTCTTCAGGTTAGTGATTGTATGGAGTTAGCTAGTAGGTTTGGACGGCGGATGTGATGATACGCTTGCGGGATTCAGGTATCGTTATTACGTTTGTTATCCTCTCGTGCTTTATATTCCATACCATGATATATTCTGCTTATTTTATAGACTCGTATCATTCTTGGAGTCTTATCGGACATTTATGCTAGTGGGCTGCAGACCATGACCCATAGTGTTCATTCATGTTTCGTATCCTTATTGTGGATTGAGATATAGATTACATTACCAAGATTTGGCAGTATACCATAGCCTTGACAGCGTTTACGTATTCGAGTCGGGCTGGAGTCCGTTTGATACGTAGCTGGCTTGCTCACGAGCTCGTGTCCGAAAAGCGGGTGCGGGTCGTGACAAGTTTTTTTGGTGGCCCATGCAGGTCAGAGCATATCGTACCGGTTACGTAACTGTACTGGTACGAGCCTGTGACTATGACTAAATCCTTAGAAATCTCAATCCACTCTGCCTTGAAAATTCTCCTAAATTTTCTCTACGTCCTTGAAATTTCATATTTCTTCTCTATTTTTCTTTCTTGCCTTCCCGTACTCTTGATTCTCGTCCCTTCCTATTTCGGGGTGACAAATGATCGTGTTGTCTAGAATTCATCAGAGATCCTTAAGTTATAGTATAATATTGCTTGATTTTTAAAAATTGGTTGTTGATAGATATGTGGAGATTATAGATGCCATATGCCTTAGACATCTAAGGATAATGACTCTAGCAACTTGATGGAAGGTTATAAAGTTTTAATGACATACCTTTGAGGGAGTAGTGGTAACCAAAGGTGGGTAGAAGCCCTCAAGTGTTCGGAGTTATAAAATGACTAGAGGTCATAAAATATTTTTTTGAGAAATTAAATTTGAGTAGATTAAGGTAATAGTAGACTTTGATTTTTAAGGAATAGTTATGAATTAGAATTTCGAGGACGAAATTATTTTAAGGTGGGTAGACTTGTAGCCTCCCTTTCCGAAAGTTTGGAAATATTTTTTTACTATTTATTTGATTAAATGATAATTTTTAGATTTTTATAAATAATTATTTTAACTAATTATTACGGTAGATGCCTTTAGCCATGGTAGAGTTTTGGAGTACAAGATGACCAAGAATCACGGCACGGATAGTGCAGTGGCGTGCCTTGACTATTGTATTAGCCATGCTAAGGGAGACCTGTCCATAAGTGTGTCCTAATTAGGAAAACTAGGCCAAGTTGTGACATGACCCTTATAAATAGTTAAATTATTTATTATTAATATTATTTGACGTTTAAGTGACCGGTTATACCAAATTGGCCCAGACTGGACCCAAACCAAGCCCAAGTCCATGTAGTCGGGTAGTGCGTCCATAGACGTTCGTGTCGATATATATTTTGACTGTGTATTTCGTATCCTATTATAAATGGTCTAGTGGATATTTTCATAAAATAATTGTTATCTATATAGTATCAGTATTATTAATGTTGTTTGGATGTTTTATTTTGGAACTATAGTATTATTGCTAAATATATTATTAGAATTTTTCTAATCTAATATGCCAAAATACTAGGGTTTGCAGAAGTGTATATATATGGTATATATATATATTATATATATGGCTTTATACATGTATAAGGTGTTACTTATAATTTTAGTAAATAGAATAAATTTGTATGTTACAACCCCTTGTTACCAATAGGATATTTTAGGGGTATACTCTGTATATGTTATATATATATATATATATGCACATATTTATATTCTATATATATATATGTATATATGGATTATTAGTTTCATACCAATTATATATATCTATATGTATATATATACATATATGTATATATGGTATATAAATATAAAGAAATAAATAAATAGGAAATAGACTAGAAAAAGAAAAGAAATATCTATAAATCCCAGCCCAGCCCAGGGTCTCACTCCCCAGGCTCGAGCCTAAAGAAAGAAAAGAAGTAGTAGCATTCCCAAACAAGCCTCCACAGAGCCAGCCCAGCCCCTAGCTACCCACGAGCCTGCTCGGCCAATCCAAAGCACATGCTAAACCTAACTCACTAGGGACACCCGACTGTATATAGAGAAAATGAGAGAGTTAGTAACGAGCAAAACCCTAAAACAATCGCACCTGGCGACCCACCCCAGCCCCCAGGCGCCGGCGAGCACCCCTGGTCTGCCGCGCGCGGCCACGCAGGCCGTCGAAGCCGACCACGGCGGGAAAACAGAGTATGTCATAGCAGTATTGACGGTTGAGAGGGCTGACTTCGCACAGAGATTTCTCTCCGATCGGTCGACCGTTTGTCGAGCCGATTGCTCAGGTATGACCCCAACATAACGATCTCGGATCCCTGTGAATTAGTTCTTCTTGAACTTATTTGTATGCGACGAAAAAACAACGCAAACCTCGCAGAAAATCTGTTCAAAAACAGAACTTATGAACGACCCGATACCCTGTTTTAGAAGAGATTCTGAACCATATATTAGAGTTTTTCAAAAACGATTTTGAAACAGTTTTAGTCAACATATATGAGAGTGAAATCAAATTTGTAGGTCAGGATTTCATGAAGAATACGCGAAGTTATTCACTGTTGAAAATCCAGAAAATTCTGTTTTACAAAACCAAATTTTAGAAAACTTTTCTCGATAAGACGTGCGTCCCACCAATCCGGGCGACGTGGTCGCACACCGTAAGCATCGAAAGGTGCGTAACGGCTTCGTGGACATGTGGGCTTTGATGGAATTCAAATCGGTCGTGTGTGCGCGACGAATTTGATGCGTATCCGTCGAAATTCACCGTATCGGTCTCTTTACAAATTTCTAAATTACTTGGTGGACGTTCGTCAGATCGAGATAAAACTTACGCCAAGAGGACCGTATCATTTTTCTGGTCCTGTATGCCAAGTTTGGTCTAATTCTGAGACAGTTGATCGGATCGCCGTTTTGCGGGCCCCACGATCCGATTCAACAGACGATTTTGTGCACAACCCACCGGAATCCAATTTTGGACATACGGTTGGGTTCGTATCATCAAAACGAATCCTAAGACATGTAGTTTGACGACTTTAGAGACCATAGACTTTGGCACATTTTTTAGTACAAAATGGGTCCAACGGCGGACACCGTTTTGACCCAAAATTACCGTTTTGCCCCTGTGTCCAGAATTAGTCGTAAGGACAGGCAATCGTAGCTAATTTGACTATTCTAAAAATGTTGGCAATATTTGTTTCAGCTTTCGGAGACAGTCGTGATGATTTGGACTTTATGGCTTAGCAGTTGACTATATTTTGTTGGATGTACGTGCAACCTCCAGGCAAGTATACCTTGCCTCCCTCCACAGTTTATTTACATGCATATTTCTACTATTATATAGTTTTACTGGTTGATTATTGACATGTGATTTGTACATCGTTCATGCTAGTATATATATAGTCTTTGTTTATAGTTAATTTTGTAGTTCATATTGGATTGGTTTTCTCGTGTATCGTGATTGGGTCGTGTCATGTCATCACCTGTACTTGGACTAAGTCGCATCGTGTCATAGGATGAATAAGTCATAACGGAACTGTTGTACCTTGAATTCTTGAAGCTAACCTGCGAGTCCACATTAGGGACGAGGGTTAGTAGTTATCTGTATCCTATTTCCTTAAGCTAACCTGCGAGTCCATATTAGGGGTGAGGGTTAGTAGTTATCTATCCGCACCTGCGAGTCTATACTTGTGGCGAGGGTGATTTCTTGAAGCTAACCTGCGAGTCCACACTAGGGGCGAGGGTTAGTAGTTATCTATATCTTGATTTCGTGAAGCTAACCTGCGAGTCCACACTAGGGACGAGGGTTAGTAGTTATTGTTCCACACCTGCGAGTTCCACATTAAGGGCGAGGGTGATCCTTGATGCTAGCCTGCGAGTCCACACTAGGGGTGAGGGTTAGTAGTTGTTCAAACCTGCGAGTCCACACTAGGGACGAGGGTTTGAGTATTCTATTGGTTATCCGTTAACATCGTGATATCGTGTTCTCTTGTTCCTCTCCAGCAGTTCATTTATGCGTAGTGGTTCTTCCAGTCGTGTATAGTCGTATTTTTGTGTTGATTGGTCTTTTTCTGTTTATTTTCTGTATTTTCATTATTGCATGATAAATTGCTAGATAGGCATGTTTTTATGTATCTTGCTATGTCCCCTGAGGACCTGATGATCTCTTCATGTTAGTGATTGCATGAAGTTAGCTAGTAGTTCTGGACGGCGGATGTGATGATACGTTTGTGGGATTCAGGTATCGTTATTACGTTTGTTATCCTCTCTTGCTTTATATTCCATAACATGATATATTCTGCTTATTTTATAGACTCGTATCATTCCTGGAGTCTTATCGGACATTTATGCTAGTGGGCTGCAGACCATGACCCATAGTATTCATTCATGTTTTGTATCCTTATTGTGGATTGAGATATATATTACATTGCCAAGATTTGGCAGTATACCATAGCCTTGACAGCGTTTACGTATTCGAGTCGGGCTGGAGTCCGTTCGATACGTTGCTGGCTTGCTTACGAACTCGTGTCCAAAAAGCGGGTACGGGTCGTGACACATAATATGACCGATGGTTAGAATTTCCGCATTAATGGGACAAACCTAAGACTCAGCACTTTGAATTTTGGTCTTAGACCCTTGGAATTCCCCATATTAGGGTGGCAATTAAGAGGGAAGTCCTTAAAGAGCGAGTATTTATCGCTCTTTACTTTGAAGAAGCCAGAGGCTCAGCCACCTGCGTGCGCCAACCTCAGAAACAAGATGGTATTAGGCCCCCCTCCCCTTCTTTTATTCCAGAAACCAGTGTCTTCACTCTGAAGGTGCAGCTACCTGCTTGCGCCAATCACAACACGCACAAGGGTGTCATATCCTTCCCTTTCGCAGCCCTTCACTGTTCAGAGGTGCTACTTATATGTACATGCATGAGGCGCATGATGGTGATATGCTCACAACATCTACATTCCCACGGTGCAGTCATCTGCTCCGGATCAGAAGCTTAAGTCACTTCTCTACAAGAGACTTGGAAACTCCCATTGCAACCAATGCAAGTCAACCTGTCGTTCCAAAAGCACAGTAACCTCGTCAACCTGAAGCACAAGCCTAATTGTCGTCTACAGCAAAGTGACTCTGGTAGCCCAAAACACAGCTTCATAAGTTGCTCTACATGCACAGAAGTCTCGTCGTCATTCAAAGCCAAGTCCACTCGTAGCCTGAAAGCATAGAGGTTCCGTCATCTCCAGAAGTACGGTCTACTCGTCGCCACAGAAGCACAGCAGCACTTAGTCCTCACCAAAGATGCAAAAAGTATGAGTCCACCCTAATTGGTTTGTTAAAACTGCCTCTTGCAGAGAAGATTGGGATTAAATCATCATTGATATCATATCAGATTGATTTAAATCTTAGACGAGGATCAATTAGACTCCAAATCTAGGATGAAATCCCAAGATTTACTCAGTTGCATCCGAGAAAGAAAATCGGCACGCGCCACATGTCACCTTCTTCGGTTATGTTTATAACCACCAGAGATCTCGTTTGAGGGGAATCTCGATGTCCTCCACGTGTCAGCACCGCAGAAGCCCGCACCGTACAAAGACGGCAGATTCTTTCATATCTCAGGAACCCTAATGCAAATCGCATATGTGCTCGGTTCTCTATAAATAGAAGTTCTTCTTCCACCAAAAAGGAGGAAAAAAAAGAAGAAGAGGAACATTGCCAATCGACAATCTTCAAAGGAGCAACGATCTCCATCCACGAAGAGTCGACTACCCCTATCCACCTATCAGCCAAAGAACCAACCAACCAACCATCTTCAATGGATCTTCTCATCCAAACAGCCACTTGATCGGTGACCCCAGAGTCCCATGAAAGGTGCCAGAGAGCTATAGCAAGGTTGATTCGTCGTTAGATCGTCAAAGGAGTAAAGGAGCCGCTGCAGTGCTCGATCTCCATCGTCACACTTTCCTAGAAACCTCTTTTTTATGTACTTAGAATATCCTGTTTAGGACTTCCTTTTTTGTACACAGATACTTTATACGTTTAATAAAGCAAAAGGTTCGTTCAACCTTTTGTTACATCGAACAAAATGGCGACTCTGCTGGGGACTACCTTCTCCTCCAACGAGAAGGCAGTGACGCAATCTAATAACGACTTGCTGGAAGCTTCTCAAGACATGCTGGTCGTACGCTTCGACCAACAGACTTTTGAAGATCTCCTCTCTGATGAAAAGTCGAAGACTTCGAAGCTATTCATACAACTGAAGAAGACTCGACGTGTCTGGAGGCCTAAGGCGGCTGCAGCCAGCGGCACGATGGCGGGAACTGCGTCTCAGGACCCCCTCAACGTCAAGGCCACAGAGAAGATTTTGTCTGCTACAGCCTTATTCCCTCACCCGATTCTCATTCCGGGAAAGCATGGCAAAGAAGATGGTGGTTCCATGGTTGATCTGACGAAGGGACGATGCTAAAGGAAATACACATCGGTCCAGCCCCTCACGACGGGTGTATTTTCGGAAAGGAGATCTGTCTTCGACAGAATCGATTTCCCTGCAGGTAAGCCTTCGACGGACTCTAAATACTACTCACCCGCTGGAGGTAGTAGGAAGAGATCCCAGGTGGCTCAAGCTTCGTACAACAAGCGTGCGACACCAATGGCAGACCAGAGGCCCGTGTTGACCGTAACACACGTAGCCGACACAAAGCTGTACAAGATTGGCTATTACGCTCCGATGCCTCAACCAGTCGAATCTTCCCTCTACTAGGGTGCTCCTGTGCGTAAGACAAGCTAGGGGTACGTCTTACAGAGAAGGAGCCACACGAGCAGCATTCCCGCAGGAGCGACAAGAGACTTCCTCGCCAGACTCGCCCTGACCGTGCTTACATGCAGCTTTCCTGCATGTACAATGGGAGTGCTACGATAGAAGATCCAATCCTCTCTTAAGTAGAAGAAGAATCTGTGGTGCAAGACGTGCCTAAATCAAGGCACTCTTGTACCCAGATTACCATCAACTATTGTTGTCAGCAGACGGCTATGCCATCGCTGAGCAGGCGCTCCGTCTTCTGGAGACTCTACTCTACGCCGACTCTACGCTAGAGGCCTAACAGGGGATCGGTGAGCCATAAAGAAGACAAGCCCCGTATCGCCACATGCTACGCGGTGCAGGGTTCGAGAGTCTTCAAGAAGCCCTCCCAGAATCCTTCCATGTCGGTTGCTAAACCGAAAAGAAGGCCAGAGAACATTAAAGCTAAGGTACCCGATACAGGTGTATTCCAAGGCACTCGTTCCAAATCTGCATTGGGTGCCTTATCAAAAACTGGGGGTAGCCAACCTCCTACCATGCACAACAACCCTGTGTTCCAATCTGACGAAGTGCAATACGACACGGATGTCTCCATTGGCGCAACCAGTCACCAGACTGGGGGTAGCAACCTTACTGAGTTCGAAGAATATTACAATTTTATGGTATATCCTTATGGCAGTGAGACTCATGCGTCTGAGCCAGAAAGTGAAGGATCTACGGCTTCTTCGAGTCGTCCTCACACTCGGTCTGTGTTCATAGTCGACGACAATAAGAAAGACAACAACGAAGCTCTCAGGCGTATCGAAGTCCTCGAGACGAAGTTGGATACGCTGACGGACACCATGAAGACCCTGTCCTCGGTCATCATCGACCTCAAGTGTAACATTGCCCCTGCTGCCTCTACACCTAGGCATGATCCGCCTACCAATGATGAATCGAGCAGGTTGCCTACTACCAATCAGACAGGACCAGCCTCGTCTACTCCATCGGCTACAGGCTCCGCAATGCCGACCGAGATACAGCAGGCCATCAAGGAGCTGTATGCTCATCATGATGCCAAGGTGAAGCAAGAAATGCTCCAGAAAATGGGAATCTGGCAGCCATACCCTGCCGAGTCTGACAACTTCGTCTATCCTTCCAAATACAATCTGCATACACTTACACCTTATGAAGGGAAAGGGGTCTCCCCGACAATACTTGAGGTACTTTGCCTTAGTAATGTGGCACCTGCGAAAGGATGACGCCCTCCTGTCCAACATATTCATAGGAGCCCTGCAGGGGGTAGCCTATGAGTGGTTCTGCAGTCTTGCGGACGACTACATCTCGTCATTTGAAGACCTAAAGACTCGGTTCGTGGACCGATTCTACGAAGGAGGCATAAATATGACCATGTCGACCCTCATGGAAATTATCCAGAGGGAGAAAGAGCATGTTCGAACGTACATCGAGCACTTCTGCCAGGCAACCCTCAGATTACCACCCGGCATGTCTGAGCCCATGCTTATGGACTCCTGCCGCAAGAACATGCAGCCCGCTATAAAATTATGTTACAGTGCTCCCTGCATGGAATGGACGCCTTTCATTACAGAGGTGGATGCCGCACAAAGGAAAGCCCAGGATGCGCAGCTCCTGGGACTACACTTTTCTGCGCCCGAAGATAAGGGGAGATGCTCGTACAACAACAACCCTAACGACGAAAATGGCAAGCAAGCCATGACCGTCAACATCTCCAAAGGTTCAACAACTGTGAACCCAAGTCTGCGAAAGCGCAGAGGCCGAGGAAGACTTACTTCTTCAATGACGAGGATATACTAGAACTCTTCGAAATGCTTACGAAGAGTGGCAAACTGTCCATCCCGCCACCCAGACGTCCTGATGAAGTGGGAAAAGTGGACCATCCCAAGTACTGCCATTACCACCAGTACGTCCATCACTCAACACAGACCGTTATGTGTTAAAACAGAAAATTTAGCGCCTTATTAACGCCAATGTCATATCGTTGGATTTCGAGCAGAAGACCGTCATAGCCAACATGGTTACTCTCCAGTTTGGGAGTTTTCCAGCCACAGAGGTACAAGATGGCATCATCCCTACTCCAAAGGCAATGATGGAAGTAGTCAACCTTCCGCCAGCATGGGACAACACTCAAGGGCTTATCCCGTTCTCCATATCTCAAGATAGAGTCATGAGGGTCCATCCGGACCAGGCTCCAGTCACGATGAACCAGTAATCATCGTGAATCTCTCAGGAAACATTTCATGACCTCGCTTCTGAAATATTATCCTAAGACGTGTCTACCATGTACTCTCTACCTCTGAGTAGTCACCTCCTCCACAATAGCTATAAGCTATCATAATCTTTCAAAAATATTTTACGTCTATATTACCTTTTGTCACATCCATTTTTCTATTTAAGGGTATTTTGGTAATTGTAAATTTCTTTGATTATTCTATATATATTATATTATTGTGTAGTAATTTTTGGCCTTTTGACAGTATAGCCTGGGTGCAACCTAGCCTAGTGTCTCACCATGAATTAGTGACCTAGTAGTATGATTTGTTAGGATTAGTAATCCTATTCTAAGGTTATAAGCTATTGGCATATTAATTAGGGGCTAGTTAGCAACTTACTTTTTATTAATGTTTTATTTTAGCCATAGAAAAGAGGCCCAAGCCCAACCATTAGGAAACCCTAGCACATTATGGGTGGCCGGCCAAGCTAGGTCAAAGGGGGAAAGCTTATTTAATATCCTATGTTGTGAATTCTTCTCTTTTCATTCCTTCTCCTCCTGACAAAAACCTAGGTAAGTATCTTTCCTAACTTTTTTATTTCTTCTCCTTTTAAACCATAGTCTTTTGCATTAGGTTCTGATCATTATTTATGAATTATTGTTCGTGAGAAAATTCAGATTTTGAGTGCATTGGAGTTTTGGAGACGTAAGGAGGATCTACACAATTGAAGCTTTCTATAGGAATTCATCTCAATAGGTAATTTCTCCAAAACTCTATAATTTCATGAACTATTCCCGTAGATGCATCCATCTAGGTGTCCCCTAGCTGTAGGATGAGTTTCGTAGGAATTTGTATTAATTTGGAGTCCGTATCGGACACGTATCAATGTTCTTGTATTGGTGTTTGATGAAATGCCACAAAGGAATTTTTGTTCATAATTTTGAAATCTAATTGAATGGATTTGTAGATCTATGCATGACTTTTGATTTTGTATTAGACTGAGCACGTTTTGAGTCGTGTTCGTGTCCAGAATCGGACACAAACCACAGCACGAGACACGCGCGCGCGTGCCCTGCTGATCAGGTGGCAGTGTGCAGTGTCTGTGTCACTTAGACATGCGAAACTTTGTGTATGGCTTAGGGACATGACTAACATGTCAGCCCCCAAGTGCCATGTCATCTTGTTTTGTGACGGACTCGCAAATCGAGCCACAGGGATCAGGGCCTGTCGTGCGCGCGCAGTTCAGTCGCGTCTGATACGCGCCTCGCACGACACGAGGACATGTCGTGGTCATGTTTCAGAATGACACGTCACTAGCCCTAAACCCCCTCTAGGACTGTGCACGAGCTCGACTCGTCTCGAGCTCTGTGTCGTGTCCACGAGCCACTGACACGCCCGTACAAGACAGTGCCTGGGCAGTACTGTTGTGCGTATAAATTTTGTGTTTTGACACTTCGTGTCCAGTTTTGTGGACACGAGATGAACCCTCTAACACGTACACATATGTGTGACACTTCTCCATGCCTGAATTAGGTTTTTATTTGATTTTTGGGTTTCGATCTTGTTTACTGATACTCGATAAAACTGAAATTGAAATGGCATTTTTAGAGTTTTGTTTAAACTAAAATTTCAGAGTTTTAATATCACTTTAAATGATTAATAAATATTAATTTGATATGTTTTAACATATATTATTATCTGTGATATCATGTATTACATTTGGGTTCTTGTGGTGTTCATTTGGGTTGATGACAGGGGAGTTTATGCATGTGGAATTCTCAAACTGATATGAAGGTTATATATATATTACAAAACCTGAGATTTGGTTTAAGGCTATTGATTTCCTAAAATTGCTTTAGTTTAGTTGATGTTCTTAGATTGTGTGGAGACAATTTCAGGTTTTGAGATTTGGAATCCCAGTTTTAGTTGAAGTGTTATTCTCAGTTTTTTTCCTTGTTTTATTATCAGTTTTCTTTACATTGCCTAATATGTTCTCAGGGTTAGTTAATCACAGGTTTGACATATAGATAGCATTATCATGTTTATTGATTGTTGTTGTCACACTTAGTTCCAGTTTTGGTTTGTGAACTTTGAATCTATTTTGAATTGATTTCAATTTCAGACTTAGACTTAGGGTTATACTTTAATTCATTCTCAGGTTTTGATGATTAGTTGAGTAACTTAATTCTCAGTTGAAGACTGAGAATCCCTTTGGGTTCATTCCAGTTCAGTGAGCATGAGCTCTCATATTTGTTTTGGTATTCCTTGTCTTTAAACTCAGGATTCCTACACTGAGATAATCCTCAGTTCTTTTTTTCTTTTTTCTTTTATTTCCTTTTGATATCAATTATGCTTATATATGTTTGGTAGATATATAGATACTTGATTCAATTGTGGATATCCTCTACCTTGATTTCACATATAGGCATTCCTCTATGTAGTTTGAATGGTATGCTTATATTGTGTGTGATACTATATATCTATATTCATACCCATATGTAATGAATGAATATAATATATAAGTACATGTTGTGATTGCTATTAGATATAGTCTAAGGGTTATGAGTCAGTTTGGGTTTGACCCAATGAGCCGATATTGGCCTAGTTGATTATCAAGTCGACCAAATTGACAAAAGTCAACTTTAAGTCAAACTTGATCCAAATCAACTCAAATGAGCTTAGAATGACTAGGTAAGTTGTGTTTGACCTAAAATTTGGTAGATAGACTAGTTGACTTATGGTTGACTAGGTTTGACCAGAGTTGACCAAGTTTGACCAGAGTTGACCAAGGGTTGACTTTGACCTAGAAGGACCTAGAATCATTTAGAATGCATTGTAGACTATTCTTATTTCATTTTAGACATGTTGTGACCTATGTTGCTCTAAAATAGGACTCAGATACTCCAGCTAGACTCATATTCTCATCAGACAGCCAGGATATTAGGCGAGTACATTCTCTGACCGTTTCATACTTGTTAGGAATTATATTCTTGTTATAGTTTAATTTACTTGATGCTGATACGATATTATCACGGATTAGTACTATATAGATCTTTACATGAGATGTTATCCCCTCGGGTGCATCGAATATATTATGTCATGTGCTTTTCACGAACATCATGCATTATGTGGACTCTTATTATTCATGTATACTCATGTGCTCTCATGTACTCTCATAGTCTCATGAGCTTCATGTATAAACTGTTGACACAAAGTCACAGTCAACCAAATATTGATAGAATTGACTAAATGATACTTGTGATAATTTAATACGACACATGAAGACTTCATCCAGCTCAAGTCAGACGACGGCCCAGTTTTGCAATGCAAGTCATTTTTGAGTCTGTATTTTACAATTTTATTGAGTCTAGACTTATGTAAACTGAGCTATGCTGAGCATCTGAGACTTAACCTATACCCATACCCAAAATCCAACAGCTCCACACACATCCAAATAAGCCCATTGGACCAAAGACCCATTCTGTGCTCTGGAGACAGAGTTCGGGCCGAACTCTGCCTCCACACAGAGTTCGGGCCGAACTCTGTCCCCTAAAAATTAGCACCCTAATTTTTAGGGTTGGCTGGTTGCAAGTTGTCCAACGGCCAAATTTTTGAATGATCAAACCAGAATTCTGGCCGAATTCTGCCTACCTGGTATCCTATAAATAGGCCATGAATTCTCTCATTTTCATCCATCCAATCTTCTCTTCTCTTCTCTTCTCTCTAAAGCTCAATACAAGCCATACCCTTCTTCATCTACTAGCCACAAGCTCCCTAAGCCTCAAGTGCTCAGCATTTTTCAGTTAGGAGTTTGTGCAAGAGTTCAAGAAGTCGCTTGGAAAATTCCAAGCATCGCCACTGCGATCTTTGTAAGAAGTTAACGTGCTCTTCTGAAGAAAAGGCACGGGATGTAACTACTAATTCATAAATAGTAGATTTAATCCTGAGCTAGAGTTCTCAGGCTTGGACTAGTCCTCCACGAGGGAAACCAGGTTAAAATCGACTGTGTTTGCGTATGCTTTCTTGCTCCTTATTTATTTTCGCAATTACTCTGATTATTTTTAGCTTGTGAAAGAGTTTAATTTTTAATTGGCTATTATCGCTATAAACTCTATTCACCCTCTCTAGAGTTGCCATCTGTTCTTCAATTGGTATCAGAGCTCTGTTCTCTCTACAAGGACTAACATCCTAGAGCTGATCCATAGCAACCACACAATCTATGATTTCCAATCATGGTGAAGGGCAGTCCACTCATAGGCCTCTCCTATTTGATGGAACTAACTACACCTATTGGAAAACAAGGATGAGCTTTTATCTCAAGTCGCTAGACTTCGACCTGTGGACCATCGTCACCGATGGTTACAAAAAGCCCGCCAGGATAGTTGTCAATGGTGATCTCGTTGAGAAATCACATGACAAATATTCTGACGAGGAGAAGAAACAGGCAAGTCTAGACGCAAGAGCTATTAATGCTTTATTCTGTGCTATAGACAGGAATGAGTTCAACAGGGTCTCAACATGCACCACCTCTCACGAAGTATGGAGACTTCTAGAAGTGACGCATGAAGGAACCACCCAAGTCAAGGAATCGAAGATAAGCCGTCTCACTCAAGAATATGAGGCTTTCAAGATGAAGCCAATTGAGACGATCACGCAAATGTTCACAAGATTTCTCAACATCATCAATCCTCTATCTTCGCTCAGCAAACAATATACAAATCACGAGAAGATTTGGAAGCTATTTAGGGGGTTACCAAAGATTTGGAACCCTAAGGTGACAGCCATCATAGAAGAAAATGATCTCACAACTATGTCCATGGAGACTTTGATAGGAAAGCTGATGACTCCTGAGCTTGACCTCAAAGACTTCGAAGAGCCTGCTCCTAAGTCTAAGGAGATCGCCCTCAAAGCTCACCGACGAAGGGCTGACCCCGAAGAGACGGATGACGATAACTCGGAAGGTGATGATCAAGCTCTCCTTGTCCGCAACTTCAAGAAATTCCTTCGCTTCAACCGAAGAAAGAAGGAACCACAAGAAGACGACGAAGAAGAGCCAACCTGCTACGGTTGCAAGAAGACGGGACACGTCCGAAAAGACTGTCCATTCTTAAAGAAGAGCAATCGTTATGAGAAACCATACAAGAAGGCCTCCTCAAAAAAATATGCCAACACAAGCATTTGGCATAAAAGCGAAGCTAGTGACTCCGAGGAAGAAAAGGACTCTCCTCAAGATACTGCAAATATGTGCCTAATGGCAACGTCCGACAAGGTATCAAACGAAACTCTTGATGACTTCACTTTTGATGAACTTGGCGATGCTTTCACCGATTTACTTAATGATCACAAAAAGGTCATTGGTAAATACAAACATGCCAAGGAAAAGATCAAAAGTCATGAAGTCGAAATTCAAAGACTTTCCTTATTGCTTGATAACATTAGAGACACTTCATCCACGGAAGTCACAAATGAGGTATCTAAGCTTAAAATAAGCCTACATGATGTCGAAGCATGCATTGAACAACAAACACAAGAAATCACAGCACTCAACACGGAACTTGCTGAAGAAAGGAGTAGACACAAGATTTCTATTACTAAGATATATGGTTTGAATGCTAAGATTACTGAACTACAGGATGTCTCTAAGAAATTAGAGACTAAATTGGGAAAACAGGTTGCTCAACCTCAAACCCAATTACATGAGACACACACAAAGCATGACACTACTCATACTAGTCAACCACGTTATCCACCTGCAGCACGTAATCATGCATACATATACACACTTTCACAAAGCACACAAACCACATGCACGTAGAAATAATTCTCATATGTCACAGAATCATCATGCTACACATAGATACAATCATCAGCATGTTTCACAAAAACAAAATCACCATCACTCTACATATAGACATCATCACCATGCTATTCCATATGGACAATATCACCATGCCACTCCACATCACTCTATATATAGTCATCATCACCATGCTAACTCTACATATCATCATACTACTCCTCATCACTCTACTTATAGACATCATCAGCATGCTCCTAATATAAATAGGAATACTACATGTACTTATTGTGGTTTACATGGACACATTTCACCACAATGTAGAATTAGAAGATTAGTAGATAGAAAGATATATGCATGGTTTCTGAAAACTAACTTTTCAGGACCCTCAAGAACTTGGGTACCAAAGGTCACATCTACTCTTGATGTAGGTGGACCTTCCCTCCTCAACTAAGAGTAAGTAGATTCTTGATAGTGGATGCTCGCGGCATATGACGGGAGACGCAAATCTTTTTGCATCACCATCGATGAATAGAGAAGGATATGTATCCTTCGGCAACAACCTAAAAGGTTATATTATAGGTAATGGTATTATTGGTCATCCTCCCTCTCCCGTAATAATGGATGTCTGCCTAGTAACCGAGTTAAAGCATAACCTGCTCAGCATTAGTCATCTTGCTGACCATGGATATGACATTAACTTTGGACAAAATAAATGCTTTATTTATGATAGGTCAACAGGAGACATCGCTTTTGAAGGGATAAGAGAGGATAATATTTATATTTTCTATTTGTCTAGAGATACTAACAATGCAGGTAGATGCCTATATGCTCATAAGGATGAAAGATTACTATGGCACCAGCGTCTTGGTCATGCCAATATGGATACTATATCCAGGCTATCGACTAAGAAGCTAGTTAGAGGCTTGCCCGATATCACATTCAAAAAGGACACGGTATGTGCCGAATGTGAATTGAATAAGACAACCAAGTCCTCATTTCATTCCATTAACTCTGTAAGTACTACTAGACCCTTGCAACTACTCCATATGGATTTATTTGGCCCTAGTAGAGTAGCCAGTCTTGGTGGAAAACTTTATGCCTTTGTTATTGTTGATGACTTTTCTAGATTTACTTGGGTTTTCTTTCTTACAAATAAAAGTGATGCTATTTCGGTTTTCAAGATTTTTGTTAAGAAAGTTCAAAACGAAAAAGGCTACATGATTACTCGAATCCGAAGTGATCATGGAGGCGAATTCAAAAATTCTGGTTTTGAAAAGTTTTGTGATTCTAATGGTTTTGATCATGAGTTTTCTTGTCCAAGAACTCATCAATAAAATGGTATTGTGGAGCGGAAGAATAGGACTCTTGGCGATATGGCTAGAGTCATGTTGAACAAATTTTCACTTCCGAAATACTTTTGGGCTGAAGCTGTCAGTACAGCATGCCACATTTTAAATAGGGTGTTTATTCGTCCTATTACGAAGAAAACACCCTATGAGCTTTGGTTTGGGAGAACCCCAAATGTTTCTTATTTTAGAGTTTTTGGTTGTAGATGCTTTATCCTTAACACCAAAGACAACTTAGGCAAATTTGATGCCAAAGCTGACGATGGTATTTTCCTTGGATATGCTGCCAAGAGCAAAGGATATAGAGTGTTTAACAAACGCTTATTAATTATGGAAGAGTCTACAAATGTGACTTTTGATGAAGATAACAGTGCAGCAGCTACTCTTGATGATGATGTTGAGCCATCAACTTCTACTCCAATGAATACCACAACCGAAACCAACTCTCTGGAGGGCTTGCCAAAGAAATTTTCTTTCAAGCCTTCACATCCCGAAAATTTGGTAATAGGTGAGGTTTCACGTGGAGTAACTACTAGATCATCATTAAGAGACTCTGTTGCTAGCACTGCCTTTATTTCACAAATTGAGCCGAAAAACATTTTAGAAGCTTTCAATGATGAATTTTGGATTTCTGCTATGCAAGAGGAACTCAACCAATTCGAGAGGAGCCAAGTATGGGAACTCGTTCCTAGACCGGCTAATCACTCGATTATTGGTACTAAATGGGTTTTTAGAAACAAAGTAAATGAAGATGGTTCAGTTACACGCAATAAAGCTCGTCTAGTAGCCCAAGGATACAACCAAGAGGAAGGTATCGACTATGATGAGACGTGTGCTCCTGTTGCTAGATTGAAATCCATTCGGATGCTTTGTGCATTTGCAAATTTTCAAAATTTTAAATTATTTCAAATGGATGTTAAAAGTGCATTCTTGAATGGATTTATTAAGGAGGAAGTTTATGTAAAATAACCCCCTGGTTTTGAAAATCACAAATTTCCCGACCATGTGTTCAAGCTAAAGAAAGTGCTACATGGCCTCAAACAAGCCCCTAGAGCTTGGTATGAACGGCTAAGCAATTTCTTGCTTGAGAAAGGTTTTTCAAAAGGGAAAATTGACACCACACTTTTCATAAAATCTTTTAAAGACACTATTCTCTTAGTCCAAATATACGTAGATGATATTATATTTGGTTCTACTGATGAAACCCTCTGTCAAGATTTTGCCAAGTGTATGCAGACCGAGTTTGAGATGAGCATGATGGGGGAGCTCAACTACTTTCTTGGACTGCAAGTTAAACAAATGTCAAATGGAACTTTCATCTGTCAGTCGAAGTATACAAAGGACATGCTGAAGAAATTCGACCTTGACAACGTCAAACCAATCAGCACTCCAATGGCTACTACAACTAAACTTGAACCAGATGAAAGCGACAAACCCGTGGATCAACGTAAGTATCGAGGTATGATAGGCAGTCTACTCTATTTAATTGCTAGCCACCCTGATATTATGTTTAGCATTTGCCTGTGTGCTAGATATCAAGCTAATCCTAAGGAATCACACATGACTGCTGTTAAGCGTATCTTTCGATACCTTGAGGGTACGGTTACAGTGGGCCTATGGTATCCCAAGTCAACATCATTTGACCTCATTGGTTACTTTGATGCGGATTTCGCCGGATGCAAGGTCGACCGTAAAAGTACGAGCGGTACGTGTCATTTATTAGGAAAGGCTTTAGTCTCTTGGTTTAGCAAGAAGCAGAATTCTGTCGCACTATCCACAACAGAAGCTGAATACATCGCAGCTGGGCGTTGTTGTGCACAAATTCTGTGGATGAAGCAAACCCTTGAAGACTACAACTTATCTTTCATGCACATTCCAATCTTTTGTGACAACACTAGTGCTATAAATCTCACTAAGAACCCCCATTTGTCACTCACGCACGAAGCACATTGAAATACGTCATCACTTTTTGCGTGATCATCAGCAAAATGGCACTATTAACTTAGAATTTATTGACACTGATCATCAGTTAGCAGATTTCTTTACAAAACTATTATCCGAAGAGCGCTTCAATTTTCTTTGTCGTGAACTTGGAATTTTGGATGAAGCTGTTATTAATTAAAATAAACCTACGTAAATATCGAGTATGTCGTTATTCTTTTGTGATGAAATTGCTATGGGTACAAGCCGAAAGGGTCCTTCTGACAACAAGGCGTAAAAGCCTAAGCGACACGGTGCACTAGTCCTTAGGACTACCGCTAGCTGGGATCCGGCCCCTGCAGCTAACCCATGGCAGCTTCAAAATATTAAATTATGGCATAATTTCTTGTTTATTACATGGTTCATTTTTATTTATCACACGTTGAAATACTAATTTTTTAACTTCACTTTGCTGCTTCGAAGTTCACTCTCTATCATTCTCTGTTTATTACATGGGTCTTTTCTTGTATTTGTACTCACCTTTGCTTTTTCTTTGGTCTCTCACACTTAACCATTTTTTTCTCAGCCTGATTCCTGTTCTGTCAACAGAATCCGGAATTCGGGCCGAACTCTGCCCTTACCAGAGTTCGGGCCGAATTCGGTCTGGCTGTTCCAGAACCGGGAATAACCTCAGCCGCTGATCAAATTTAGATCCAATGGCCCATATTTGTTTCGACCAATTGGAACCCTTCACATATATTCGGGCTCTCCTTCTTCTTCTCCTCCATTGCCACCTTTTCCACTTCTCCAAACACTTTTTCTCAAAACCCTAACCCTAGTTCTTCCTTTCTAGAGCTCATCTCTTCCCCAAACTCAAGGAGAAGGCCTCTCTCACCATTCTCCTTCATTATTCATCATTACTTTGAGGTATATCTCAACACTTTTCTATATCTCAATTTCCTTCATTATCTTTATTGTGTCATGGCTCCACGTTTGTTCAATCGCGGAAAGAGACTTCGAACCGAGGGAGCGTCCTCTTCGAATGCTCCTCCTCGCGTTGAACCGCCCGTTGCACCTCCCGTTGCACCGATCGTTGAACAACAACCACATATCCACCCGTTGTTCAACCCACCTCGTCCACTCGACCCCAACATATATGACGACCGGATTTTTATATCACTTGACACTTCAAATGCATGGTTTAGTGATTTTCGGACACGTCCGGTGTTTGCGGGTCACCCTATCAATTTTACTATATTTTCACAATATGATTCACTTTTTCATGATCTTTGTCTTGACGAACTTGTCACCACAAATTCGATCATTTATCGTAGTGCTATTGAAATGTTTTACTACAACCTAACCCATGATGATACACATATTTTCTCACGGGTTGCGGGAATTGACACCTCTTTTGATGATTTTGATTTGGCCGAACACCTTGAACTCCAAGAACCAAACTCATGGGAAAAGATTGTTGAAGCTCGATTGTTTCAATTTCCCGATGGGTCTTCACTTGAAAGCTTCAAGGACGACTTGTGTACCCCTAACACACGTTCTCGTAAGCTTTTGGCCAAGTATCTCAATCCATACTTCTATGAACTTCATCGGATTATTTTTAACACTATTCTACCCAAAGTGGGATCTACCGATGAAGTCACCTATTTTGAAATCTTGGCTTTGTATCATCTCCACTTTCATGTTCTCTTTAATCTTTCACGTACCATGATGGACTGGATGATTAATTGTGGGAAGAAACCAAAATCTTTGGTTTATGCATTATATCTTCCTATGATCTTTCGTGCTTTTCATGTACCCCTTAATGAGTGTCAGTTCTTACCTGCCCCTGCCTTCCTCTCTAAGGCACGGAGGCTTCAGGCAGCCATTGGCTCACCAGTCGTGTCTGAGCACTCTGACGATGAGCCCGATGCACCTCCTCTTGGACAGGATCCTCCTCCTCCTCCTCCTGCCACTCCCGAGTCTCTTCAGATTATGCTCCGCGATCGCTTCACCTTGGAGGATGATCGTTGGACTCAGCTGGATTACCAGACCACCTTGCAGATGAGTGCCATCAGCAACTCGCTGCACGATATTCGGTACTCCATGTTTCGTCATCCTTCCATGCCTATTCCTATGGAGCGGTACCCTGGTCGTGAGGGATATCGTATCGATGACCCTTGGGTTATTCGCTACTTGGATCCGGATGCGGCCTTCGTGGACCCTCGTCGTTCCTTCACTGATCCATCAGACGACGCTGGGCCTTCACGAGCTCGATGATGGATTTGGATTCTACTTGCTGCTGCTACTGAGGATCATAGCTTATGGTTTATGCATTTCGATTTTAGTTGATGCACTTTGGTTGTATTAAACTTATTAGTTGTGACTCTTGAGACATTTAGTAGTTTTATCAGTTTCTATGCAGTTTCTTCTCTTATCTTTTGGTGTGCTTGCCAGTTCTTATTTGATTATGGTTAATTGCTAAATGCCAAAAGGAAAAGAAATTTATATTCTATATTCTTCTATATTTTTGTATATGTATCTGTGCTTTGGGAGAATGTTCTTATCAGGCCATCAGGATTCAAAGCAAAGTTTACGGGAGAGCTATTTTTTAAGCACGGCACTAATTATGGGGGAGCTATGTCATTTCTCTTAAATGTGTCCAGGTATGAATATTGAATATACAACTATTATTTTGTCAATTATCAATATGGGAGAGATTGTTGACACAAAGTCACAGTCAACCAAATATTGATAGAATTGACTAAATGATACTTGTGATAATTCAATACGACACAT
Organism: Iris pallida; assembly: GCA_029216955.1. Lineage (NCBI taxonomy): Eukaryota > Viridiplantae > Streptophyta > Magnoliopsida > Asparagales > Iridaceae > Iris > Iris pallida. Next base: position 57,653 of record JANAVB010025837.1, read on the forward strand.
GAAGACTTCATCCAGCTCAAGTCAGACGACAGCCCAGTTTTGTAATGCAAGTCATTTTTGAGTCTGTATTTTACAATTTTATTGAGTCTAGACTTATGTAAACTGAGCTGTGCTGAGCATCTGAGACTTAACCTATACCCATACCCAAAATCCAACAGCTCCACACACATCCAAATAAGCCCATTGGACCAAAGACCCATTTTGTGCTCTGGAGACAGAGTTCGGGCCGAACTCTGCCTCCACACAGAGTTCGGGCCGAACTCTGTCCCCTAAAAATCAGCACCCTAATTTTTAGGGTTGGCTGGTTGCAAGTTGTCCAACAGCCAAATTTTTGAATAATCCAACCAGAATTTTGGCCGAATTCTGCCTACCTGGTATCCTATAAATAGGCCATGAATTCTCTCATTTTCATCCATCCAATCTTCTCTTCTCTTCTCTCTAAAGCTCAATACAAGCCATACCCTTCTTCATCTACTAGCCACAAGCTCCCTAAGCCTCAAGTGCTCAGCATTTTTCAGTTAGGAGTTTGTGCAAGAGTTCAAGAAGTCGCTTGGAAAATTCCAAGCATCGCTACTGCGATCTTTGTAAGAAGTTGACGTGCTCTTCTGAAGAAAAGGTACGGGGTGTAACTACTATTTCACAAATAGTGGATTTAATCCTGAGCTAGAGTTCTCAGGCCTGGACTAGTCCTCCACGAGGGAAACCAGGTTAAAATCGGCTGTGTTTGCGTATGCTTTCTTGCTCCTTATTTATTTCCGCAATTACTCTGATTATTTTTAGCTTGTGAAAGAGTTTAATTTTTAATTGACTATTATCGCTATAAACTCTATTCACCCCCCTCTAGAGTTGCCATCTGTTCTGCATAAACTATCATGTACAATAATATAACCTGTCTAGATCCTTGTTTATTGATTGGGGTATGGGGTATAGAAATAGTCATGTGAACAATCACAAAGTAGTGTAATCATGTACAAACTCTTTAGTGTAATCATATACAAATTAAGCTGTTCACATGTCTATATTGTACTCTAAATCACATAGTCACTTACAGTTCTCTATTATTATATATAGATAGACTTGTTTATCAGTTTTCTTCCTTTCTTTCATGCTTATTTCTTACAGCGTTTCATGTATCTTAGCCTATCACATGCTTTATATTTCCTGTCAAGATATGAACAGCGTGAGATGTATTATGCTCGTTCCCATCCTGATTGGACTGTTAAAAATATTACAGGTGATGAGGAGGAGTTATGTTCTACGTATTTTGGCACAGGCTTAGATGACACCGGTGACTTGGACCCTCAGGAGGATCCTACAGTTGCTGAAGACTTGCCTATTATCTTGATTAGATTTGTAGACTAGTTTTTCCTTGTTGTCTTCCTTATGTACTTTCAGTTTCTGGATACTAATAGATGTTGTATATTCAGATGTTACTCTCATGGTAGCTGGTTGGAGATTACTCTTTTATCTTATATTTTATCTTTTTTTTCCATCTTAGATGCTGTGATTGAGTTGTACCTTTATATTGTTTCCTTTTGGAGTGTATATCATTGTACAGGTTTGATTATTGCTAGATGTTGTAACCTAGGACAACGTTCTACCGCCGACACTGCGGCATAGGCTGGACGTACCCACTTCTCGTGCCCATACACTGGATGCGGGTCGTAACACATTTTTAGTGGTGGCCCATGCAGGTCCAGACGCAACTAGTGCAATTTCGTGGCGGTACTCGAATTAGAGTATCGTTACAGCCTGTAATAGGATATAGGTTATAAGTTAAGGTACTCAATCACCTTAGGGAAACTCTTATCTAATTCTTGCTGCTAATTGCCTTTTTTTGAATGAACTGTCCTCCTTTGATTATATCGCTTCCTTCTCAGTAATTGATTCTTGTTTTGATCTATCTTCGGGATGGTGGAGACACGATCGCAGCGCTCTGGTCAAAGGGATACCGCTGAGAGATCTGCTACTTCTCGCCCGACTCAGCAGGGCCCGGGCACCATAGCACCTCTTATTCCAGCTCAGGTAGGACCGTTTGTAAATTTTGGTGGTGCTCCTCCACCGGTTCCGAGGACTACCCAGGGATTTAGGGGATGCCACCACCACCACCTCAGGGGACAGTCGATATGGGGTAGTTCTTTACCTTCACGTAGCAGATAATGGAGACCCAGCGACGCTAGGCGGAGGATATGAGATAGGGCATTGACAATGCCCATCAGTTAGCCATGGTGGCAGTAAAGAAGGTGACTGTATAACCACAAGAAGGGTAGATACAGCCGTACCAGCCGAGGACTCCAGGCATTCAGGATTTTCAAAAGATGCGGCCGCGAGACTTCAAGGGTACCGAGGGTATCCTATATGCTGATGACTGGATCGAGCATATAGAGGAGATCTTCCGTCTCGCGGAGATACCAGCCAGGATTCAGATAGAAGCAGCGGGTAGCCAGATGCAGGACCTTGCCCGCACATGGTACCAGACCGACCCCAGGGTTGGTATACAGGGGTAGACTTGGGAAGCTTTCAAGAAAATCTTCAAAGAGAAGTTCTTCCCCGATACAGCACTTGGTGCCTTGGAGACGCAGTTCGAGAATCTGGTCCAGGGGAACCAGATAGTAGAGGAGTACACGGGAGAGTTCTGCCGTCTGAGCATATTTGTGGAGGGCCTGAGCGAGACAGGAAAAGCTAGGAGATTCAGGAAGGGCTTGATTAAGGAAGTCAAGTCCTTGACCAAGAGCAACAGAAATGCTACTTTCGAGAAGATTCTGATGGAAGCTATGGCAGCGGAAGACGACCTCGAACTGAAACTGAAGAGAGGTCATGATTCATATTGAGCCAGCGACAGTGGAGGCTAGGCCAAGAGGCCTCATTATCAACAACACCATCAGCAGAAGCCGTTCCAGTAGCAGCAGTTCCAGAGTCAACATCGTGCGCCTTTTCAGCAGAAGCAGATATAGCAGGCACCTAGACAATAGCAAGTTAGCAGTTGCACTTTCTGCAAGAAGCCAGGACATATGTGGAACAAGTGCAGAAAGAGGCTAGGTAAGGGCCTCCTTTGTGGATCCGCGGAGCACCAGTTGAGGGATTGTCCCATGTCTTCGGGATGTACAGCATAGGGAGCAGGAGCCAAGGCTCTGACAAGGCAGCAGAAGGGACTATTGCTGACCCAGCAGTAGAAGTTTTCCCAGCACCAGCAGCAGACCAGAGAAGGTCAGCAGGGGCAAGCCTTCGCCATGTCAGTCGAGGATGCAGAGGCAGTAGGAGATCTGATAGTAGGTTCTGTTTTTCTTGACTCATTTCCTACATTTGCTTTGTTTGATTCGGGGGCTTCCCATAGTTTTGTGTCTGTATCTTTTGCTATTAGACACCAGCTTCCTTATGAACCATTGCCTAGGACTTACAAGATCACGACTGGGGGTTGTATCATCCTCGTCTATGATGTTTGCAAGGATCGAAGAGTAGTTTTGGAAGGCCGAGAACTGGATGTGAGTCTGCTCGTAATGCCATTACCGAACTACAGTATTGTACTCTGTATGGATTGGTTGAGCAGGCACCATACCAGTATAGATTGTCATGCTGGTAGAGTTCTCTTCACAATGCCAGGAGAGCCAGAGTTTGAGTTCACCAGACGAGAGACGGACCAGAGCAGCGGAGTCTTCTACGGAGCTTCAGTAGAGGAGCAGAGCGTGCCACATCCATTAATAGCTGAGTTCATGGATGTATTTTCGGAGGAGTTGCCAGGGTTACCTCCGGACAGAGATGTAGAGTTCTCTATAGATTTGGTGTCCGACGCAGAGCCGATATCTCAGCACATCTATAGAGTGAGCAACAACGAGCTAGTGGAGTTGAAGAAGCAGGTGGATGAGTTACAGGACAAAGGCTTCATCCGATCGTGTTCTTAACTATGGGGTGCACCAGTAATCTTTGTGCCAAAGAAGGATGGGTCAGTACGGATGTGTATCGACTACAGGGCTCTCAACAGCCTCACGATCAAGAACAAGTACCCACTACTGAGGATCGATGATCTGTTCGATCAGTTGAGCAGAGCGAAGGTATTCTCTAAGATTGATCTGAGGTCAGGTTACCATCAAGTGAACGCAAAGAAGGAGGACATTCCAAAGACAGAATTCAGGACACGGTATGGCCAGTTTGAGTTCATGGTGATGCCGTTTGGGTTAACTAATGCCCCGACGGTATTTATAAACTTGATGAACAAGGTGTTCCACCAGTACTTGGACAAGTTTGTGGTGGTGTTCATCGACGACGTCTTGGTGTATTCGAAGACCCCGGAGGAGTACGAAGAGTATTTGAGAGTGGTTCTGTAGACTCTCAGGAATGAGCAGCTTTATGGCAAGCTTTCGAAGTGTGAGTTCTTTTTGGATCAAGTTGATTTTCTGGGTCATGTTGTGACCAAAGATGGGATCTCAGTAGACCCGAAGAAAATCAGAGCAGTTGAGGCATGGACAGCACCGAGTTCAGTTACGGAGATCAAGAGCTTTCTGGGATTAGCAGTCTACTATAGAAGGTTCGTTCAGGATTTCTCTCGGATTGTAGAGCCATTGACTAGGCTGACTTGGAAGGACACAGAGTTTATCTGGTCAGAGAAATGTTAGATTGCTTTCGATGAGTTGAAGAAGCGACTAATGACAGCCCCGATTTTGACATTGCCATCAGGATCAGGCAGGTTCACTATCTACAGTGACGCCTCAGGGAAGGGTCTGGGTTGTGTCTTACAGCAGCATGGGAAGGAGATTGCCTATGCATCCAGGAAATTACGTCTGCATGAGAAGAACTACCCTACCCATGACTTTGAGTTGGCAACAGTTATCTTGCTCTTTAGTTGTAGAAGCACTATCTATACGGAGAGCGTATGGAGATCTTGACAGACCACAAAAGCTTGAAGTATGTATTTACACAGAAAGAGCTCAATATGAGGCAGCGCAGGTGGTTGGAGTTGATGAAGGACTTTGACATTTCCTTGCAGTATGACCCAGGAAAGGCCAACGTGGCTACCGATACCTTGAGTAGGTATCCGATAGCTATGTGTTTGACGATGGATCGTCACTTGTTAGCAGATTTAGAGAGCCTGGGAATTGAGGTGATTGTGCAGGAGTTCAGATTCAGATGTGGGGCCTTCAGATTCAGTCGAACCTGATGGAGAGGATCAAGTCAACTCAGTTCGAGGATGTTACTCTGCGGTGTATCCGAGAGCAGGTTCGAGCAGGACTGGTAGATGATGAGTTTATTCTTGTAGGGGATAGTGGATTGAGGCACGGTTCCAGACTGTATGTGCCTAACGGAGAGCTTTGGGAGCAGGTTATACAGGAGGCCCATCACTCCCAGTATACTATGCATCCAGGTGCCAACAAGATGTATAGGGATCTGAAGGAGCATGTATGGTGTATGGAATGAAGCGGGAGGTAGCTCGCTTCGTAGCCAGGTGTTTAGTTTGTCAGCAGGTTAAGACAGAGAGGCAGAGGCCAAGAGGACTATTACAGCCATTGTCCATTCTGGAGTGGAAGTGGGAGCACATCACGACGGACTTTGTTTTGGGATTGCCGCGTACACTAGGAGGAAAAGACACGATTTGGGTCATCGTGGACAGGTTGACCAAATCAGCCCACTTTTTGCCATTTAAAGTGGATACATCGACTGAGAGGCTAGCAGAGATGTATATGCGGTAGATTGTCAGGATACACGGAGTTCCGGTGAGCATTGTCTCGGATCGAGATAGTTGCTTTACTTCCCATTTTTGGCGGAGTCTGCAGACTAGTTTGGGTACTCAGCTCAAGTTCAATACTGCATACCACCCTCAGACGGACGGACAATCAGAGAGGACTATTCAGACACTCAAGGACATGTTGCGGACTTGTGTGCTGGATTTTGGAGGCTCCTGGGAGGATTATTTACATTTAGTAGAGTTTGCATACAACAACAATTTCCAGGCCAGCATTAGGATGTCACCATTCGAGGTACTATATGGGCATAGATGTCATACACCCTTGTCTTGGGATGACGTTGGAGAGGGAGCTTTATTGGGACATGAGATGGTTGTTGACGCAGCCGAGAAGGTGAAGCTCATCAGAGATCGACTTCATGTGGCACAGGACAAACAGCGACATTGGGCCGATAGCCACCAAAGACCTTTACATTTTGAGGTACAACTTAGATTTAGGATTAGGATTTTGTTTATTTTTTGATTTTATTTGATCATGTGATTGTTATAGTTAAGCTTTTGACCATGTTTGTGCTAGGTTGGAGATCTGGTGTTCCTGAGGATATCTCCAATGCATGGTACTATTCGCTTTGGCGGAGGTGGAAAGCTTAGTCCGCGTTTCATCGGACCTTTCATCATCAGCGGAAGAGTCGGTGACGTGTCATATAGACTGGACTTGCCCCCTACATTGGAGGGAGTCCACAATGTATCTTACGTGTCGCAGTTGAGACGGTATATGGCAGATCCCAGCCATGTACTGGACCATTCCGAGATCGAGGTGGGCCCTACTCTTAGTTATCCAGAATAGACTATGGAGATTCTGGATCGACGGGAGAAGGTGTTGAGGAACCAGACTATACCCTTGGTTCACGTAGCTTGGAGGCACCACTATCCAGGTGAGTCTACCTGGGAGAGGGAGGATGAGATGCGCGAGAAATACCTTTATATTTTTTCGCCGTGAGGTATGACTTTTCTATCCTTCTCATCTATTCAGTTTTTGTCTTTAATTTTGAGGACGAAATTCTTTTAAGGAGGGTAGATTTGTCACATCCATTTTTCTATTTAAGGGTATTTTGGTAATTGTAAATTTCTTTGATTATTCTATATATATTATATTATTGTGTAGTGATTTTAGGCCTTTTGACAGTATAGCCTTGGTGCAACCTAGCCTAGTGTCTCACCATGACTTAGTGACCTAGTAGTATGATTTGTTAGGATTAGTAATCCTATTGTAAGGTTAGAAGCTATTGGCATATTGATTAGGGGCTAGTTAGCAACTTCCTTTTTATTAATATTTTATTTTAGCCATAGAAAAGAGGCCCAAGCCCAACCATTAGGAAACCCTAGCCCATTATGGGTGGCCAGCCAAGCTAGGTCAAAGGGGGAAAGCTTATTTAATATCCTATGTTGAGAATTCTTCTCTTTTCATTCCTTCTCCTTCTAACAAAAACCTAGGTAAGTATCTTTCCTAACTTTTTCATTTCTTCTCCTTTTAAATCCCAGCCTTTTGCATTAGGGTCTAATCATTATTTATGAATTATTGTTGGTGAGGAAATTCAGATTTTGAGTGTATTGGAGTTTTGGAGACGCAAGGAGGATCTACACAATTGAAGCTTTCTATAGGAATTCATCTCAATAGGTAATTTCTCCAAAACTCTATAATTTCATGAACTATTTTCGTAGATGCATCCATCTAGGTGTCCCCTAGCTGTAAGATGAGTTTCGTATGAATTTGTATTGATTTGGTGTCCGTATCGGACACGTATCAGTATTCTTGTATTGGTATTTGATGAAATGCCACAAAGGAATTTTTGTTCGTAATTTTGAAATCTAATTGAATGGATTTGTAGATCTATGCATGACTTTTGATTTTGTATTGGACTGAGCACGTTTTGAGTCATGTTCGTGTCCAGAATTGGACACGAACTACAGCAGGAGACACGCGCACGCGTGCCCTGCTGATCGGGTGGCAGTGCGTAGTGTTTGTGTCACTTGGACATGTAAAACTTGGTGTATGGCTTGGGGACATGACTGACATGTCAGCCCCCAAGTGCCATGTCATCTTATTTTGTGTCGGACTCGTAAACCGAGCCGCACGGATCAGGGCCTGTCGTGTGTGTGGGGTTCAGTCACGTTTGATACGCGTCTCACGCGACACGAAGACACGTCGTGGTCGTGTTTCAGGGTGACACATCACTAGCCCTAGACCCCCTCTAGGACTGTGCACGAGCTCGACTCGTCTCGAGCTCTGTTTCGTGTCCACTAGCCACTGATACGCCCGTACGAAGCAGTGCCTGGGCAGTACTGCTGTGCGTGTAAATTTTGTGTTTGGACACTTCGTGTCCAGTTTTATAGACACGAGATAAACCCCCTGACTCGTACATATGTGTGTGACACTTCTCCATGCCTGAGTTGGGTTTGCATTTGATTTTTGGGTTTCGACCTTGTTTACTGATACAAAATAAAACTGAAATTGAAATAGCATTTTCAGAGTTTTGTTTAAACTGAAATTTCAGTTTTAATATCACTTTAAATGATTAATAAATGTTAATTTGATATGTTTTAACATATATTATTATTATCTGTGATATCATGTATTACATTTGGGTTCTTGTGGTGTTCATTTGGGTTGATGATAGGGGAGTTTATGCATGTGGAATTCTCAAACTGTTATGAAGGTTATATATATATATGTTGCAAAACCTGAGATTGGGTTTACGGCTATTGATTTCCTGAAATTGCTTTAGTTTAGTTGATGTTCTCAAATTGTGTGGAGACAATATCAGGTTTTGAGATTTGGAATCCCGATTTTAGTTGAAGTGTTATTCTCAGTTTTTTTCTTGTTTTATTTTCAATTTTCTTTACATTGCCTAATATGTTCTCAGGGTTAGTTAATCATAGGTTTGACATATAGATAGCATTCTCATGTTTATTGATTGTTGCTGTCACACTTAGTTCCAGTTTTGGTTTGTGAACTTTGAATCTATTTTGAATTGATTTCAATTTCAGACTTAGACTTAGGGTTATACTTTAATTCATTCTCAGGTTTTGATGATTAGTTGAGTAACTTAATTCTCAGTTGAAGACTGAGAATCCCTTTGGGTTCATTCCAGTTCAGTGAGCATGAACTCTCATATTTGTTTTGGTATTCCTTGGCTTTATACTCAGGATTTCTACACTGAGATAATCCTCAGTTCCTTTTTCTTTTATTTCCTTTTGATATCAATTATGCTTATATATGTTTGGTAGATATATAGATACTTGATTCAATTGTGGATATCCTATACCTTGATTTTCACATATAGGTATTCCTCTATGTAGTTTGAATGGTTTGCTTATATTGTGTGTGATACTATATATCAATATTTATACCCATATGTAATGAATGAATATAATATATAAGTAAATGTTGTGATTGCTATTAGATATAGTCTAAGGGTTATGAGTCAGTTTGGGTTTGACCCAATGAGCCTATATTGGCCTAGTTGATTATCAAGTCGACCAAGTTGATAAAAGTCAACTTTAAGTCAAACTTGAGCTAAATCAACTCAAATGAGCTTAGAATGACTAGGTAAGTTGTGTTTGACCTAAAATTTGGTAGATTGACTAGTCGACTTATAGTTGACCAGGTTTGACCAGAGTTGACCAAGGGTTAACTTTGACCTAGAAGGACCTAGAATCATTTAGAATACATTATAGACTATTCTTATTTCATGTTTGACATGTTGTGACCTGTGTTGCTCTAAAATAGGACTCAGATACTCCAGCTCAGACTCATATTCTCATCAGACAGCCATAATATCAGGCGAGTACATTCTCTGACCGTTTCATACTTGTTAGGAATTATATTCTTGTCATAGTTAATTTACTTGATGCTGACACGACATTATCACGGATTAGTACTATATGGATCTTTACATGAGATGTTTTCCCCTCGGGTGTATCGAATACATTGTGTCATGTGCTTTTCACGAACATCATATATTCTGTGGACTCTTATTATTCATGTATACTCATGTGCTCTCATGTATTCTCATGATCTCATGAGCTTCATGTATAAACTATCATGTACAATAACATAATCTGTCTAGATCCTTGTGTATTGATTGGGGTCGGGGAGTAGAAATAGTCATGTGAACAATTCCAAAGTAGTGTAATCATGTACAAACTCTTTAGTGTAATCATGTGCAAATGAAGCCGTTTATATGTCTATATTGTACTCTAAATCACATAGTCTCTTACAGTTCTCTATTATTATATATAGATAGACTTGTTTATCAGTTTTCTTCCTTTCTTTCATGCTTATTTCTTACAGTGTTTCATGTATCTTAGCCTATCACATGCTTTATTTTCTGTCAAGATATGAACTGCGTGAGATGTATTGTGCTCATTCCCGTCCTGATTGGACTGTTGAAAATATTACAGGTGATGAGGAGGAGTTCTGTCCTACGTATAATGGAACAGGCTTAGATGACACCGGTGACTTGGACCCTCGGGAGGATCCTACAGTTGCTGAAGACTTGCCTTTTGTCTAGATTAGATTTCTAGACTAGTTTCCCCTTGTTGTCTTACTTATGTACTTTCAGTTTCTGGATACTGATAGATGTTGTATATTCAGATATTACTCAGCTGGTTGGAGATTACTCTTTTATCTTATATTTCATCTTTTCTCTTTTTCCATCTTAGATGCTGTGATTGAGTTGTACCTTTATATTGTCTCCTTTTGGAGTGTATATCATTGTACAGGTTTGATTATTGCTAGATGTTGAGACCTAGGATAGCGTTCTACCGTCGATACTGCAGCGTAGGCTGGTGTACCCACTTCTCGTACCCTTACACTAGGTGCGGGTCGTGACACCTTTGAAGTATTATTCTACATCGTGTCTACCATGTCTATATTACCTCTGAGTAGTCACCCCGTTATGATAACCCCAAAGTTGTCATACAACCTAGAAAACAGTCACATACATATTACCTCTGAACTGTTATTGTAGTAGAAAGATGCTTTCCATGTCCATATAACCTCTGAGCAACGGACCCTTTCCCTGACAATTCCCCATAATTGTCATCTATAGAACCCTTCACGTCCATATTACCTCTGAGTCGTCTATACCAGGAGACTCTATCCTTACCATGTCCATATTACCTCTGAGTAAGGAAAGTATCTCTACAAAAACTCTCGTGTTTGCCATGTCCATATAACATCTGAGTAAACAACACCGTCTCCAATAAAGATATCCCTTCTGAGGGAATTCTCATCTCTGTACAGGGTTCACAACCATGAAGAGAGACAGAACCGAGAAGGGAAAACAAAAACTTCAGATACAAACAAGGCAATGTTTTCTATAACAAAAATACATATGGTCTCTCATAAAATGAGGGATAAGAAGAAGCAAGAAGTCAAAATTGGGAAGACTGGTCCTAAAGGTCTTCCAGCCGGCTCCTCAGATGAGCCTTCCGCTGTGCGATCGATGCTCGGGCCCTCCATTCGGCCTCCTGGAGTCTGACAGTCTCATCTCTGACAGAGGTCCAAGCCGGACGTACAAGAGTCAACTCGGCCTGACGGGCATTGATATCCACCTTTTTCCAAGTCAGAGTCTCCGAGCGTTGGCGAAGGACTTCTCCCTGGTCATCTGATTCCTTCCGGCCATCCTCAGTAAGGACTAGAGCATCCGCCAGCTTCTGAATCTATTCCCGGAGGTCTCTGCAGTGCTCTCCGTGATTGCGTGATGGCGACTCAAGCCCCTTCGGCGTCAGCCAATTCGATAATCTGCTCTTGGCGGGACTCCTCAGAAACCATCTTCTCCAGTTCTGCGCGGCTAAGTTCGGCAGATTATCATCAAGACCTTGAAGTTCTGAAGTAATGGCATCCAGATCATCCAGCAAGCCTCTCGCAATCACAACCTGAGCACCATACTCAGGATGGACGTGCAGTCGCGCCAACTGCCTTCGACTAGGTTTCACACTCACCCGGCCAGGGGTTGACCATGCAAAGCGCTCTCTATACCATGACTCAAAGCGTCACGGAGGGTGCTCAGCAAGAGTTTGGCACAATATTCTTTATTGGCCTGACTCATAGCGGTCATCGGAGAAGCCGCAGTAAAAGATTCCGGAGCAGAGAGAACAACCCGCTCAGGGCCAGGAGGCATAGTCATAAGTACCAAAGAGAGGGATGTAGCAAGAACAGAGCCCGACAGTGGCTGGTGTTCGGTGGGCTCCTCGACAGAACCCTTTGCTTTGCCGATCAGAGCTTGCCCAATCGTAGGGATCGCCGTTCATCAGTCCCTATAACTGGCCCCTCTGTAGAGGCCGCAATGATTGATTCTCGTATGACCCCCTCAACAGGGATCTCAGAAGAAACTCTATCAGTAAACCCAAATAAGTCCCGGGAAGGAACTTCTCCACTAAAACAGGTGCTACCCCCTCACCCGATTATATCCTTTCTCCGGATTGCTCGGACGTCCCATCGGTTAGCTTGTCGATGCTGTTGTCAGGAGTAGCGAGATCGACTAGAGCTGCCACAGGGGGCCTGTCGAAGATCGTATCTCCTCGACTGGCAGACTCATCAACGGTATTCGCTGTTGAGCCCTCGACGGCCTCTTCAACTTCCACACGAGGTAGGAAGGATAACTATGGGAAACTCATCCAATGCAGACCCCTTCTCACCCATAGAGGAAGGGGAGCCCCGAAAGATATTAGCAGAAGTACCTCGACGCCTTCAGGGACTTGCACTATCCCCGGTACAGGTATTAGCGTAGATCCTTCTGGAAAAGAAGGCCAGCCCCGGGTATTGTCGTACGAGTACTCCCAAGGTCTGGATCGTCACAGGAAGCTGAAAAAGGGGTCTCATTGACCCAGGGATATGACCCTTTCCTTGGGCAGAGGATTCCCCCAGTTGCTCGAGTATCCTTTGCACCTGTGCCAACAGAATAAAGGAAAGTAAGAAGATTTATATATGTATATGAACCGCAGACAACGACTCGGGACAGAATAGGACCTGAGAATCTGAGGTAACGGAAGGAGCGCCACGCCATAGAGGACCCCTCCGTGGAGCCATCTGCTTCACCTTCTTATGGGCAGGAGTGGTTGAAGGCGACAAAAGGACATTTTATCAGGGCTCAAGGGCGTTTCATCCTCCCGTCGCTCTTGAGAATTGTTTGAAGCAATATGAGACTTATGGCGAGCCTCTTCCACTTCCTGTAGCTTCGGTCGGAGTTGATCAAATTGGGTACCCATGATGAAGCTCCGTTCCTGATCAAAACCTGGTGAGAAGCGAGTAACCAAGTAATAAAACTTTATGGTAGAGAATAAAAGCAGGGTTCTTCATTCACGTTAGGAAAGGTGAACGTGGCCCTAGTGGAAACAGCGGTATAATAATTCCAAGCATGGGCACCGTCCAACAAACTCCCCTCATACCCTAAATAGGGGCTAGGTTCCATCATGGTTTGGCCATAGCTAAACTGTCGTGCAGCTATGTAGATAAGGCTCCAAGTATTTTATTCTGGCTCCGATAAACCAGGTGCGAAGGGCGGATAGATAATAGCTAGCAAAAAGCAACAGAAGTTAACCCCCTTCCGTACCGGCTCGATCGTCAAGTTCGTCGCCAGCTCCATGCCCCCATAAGAAGGCGAGACCGGATTGAAGCTATATCTATCCGGGCGGCCTAACACTCTCCTATATATCGAGATGTCTACATAGAACCACTTCGATTTATGATAGTGGCACAGGAGTGCATCTTCACCATCATCGCCATCTAGGACAGTGGAAGCAATCAGCCCTGGACGATGTAAAGCTAACCAAGCCATTAGATAATGGTAGGGCAATTCCTCGAGGAAATATGTTGCCTTGACTGGAAGGCCTTATAATCCTTCCAGAAAAATCCCTCAGACCTCTGAGAAGGTTGCAGACCATAGCCGGAAGCAATGCTAACGAATGACCAAAAGCCAACCTTACAGCCGGCATGATGAGTTCCTTGCCAGTCGTCCTACGGAGCCTAGGCCTCCAGGGACCATGGCTTTCCGTAACCACATCATCAGAAAGGCTGCTAACGCCACTTTTTGGCGAACGGGAACAGAATTTTGGTGGAAGCAACTAAAGACCGCAGAAGCAGAGATTTCCTCATCAACCACATGAGGCGGCTGTGTCTTTGATTTCACCTCCATGTCTTCTCTCAGCAAGGCTGTACGCCTACGAATAGAGGGTTGGATAGCCCGACCTGCTGATAGGTCGATACCAAAAAAAATACTGCCTCCAAGGGTTCGTTTGGGGCGAGGCATGCATGGAATCCTGACGCACGCAAGCCTGGTGATGACAGAGTAACTCTTTGTACACCTCTACCAGCTCAGGGTGCTGGTCTTCTAGCCCCTTAAGCTCTTTTGGGTAGGACAAAACTCTATAGGTGGTTATCGCCCAGGGTAGCTTGGAAACGGAGAACATCTCGTGAAGGGTCAGCCCCATCTCTCCGTAGGGTAGAAAAATGGTCCCGGTGTCGCAATTAAACGATTCCAGTAAAAATAAGAACAAGGGCCGATTGGAAGGAATGCCATATTCACAACCCCTAATGGCACGACGAAGGTTAGTGTGCACAATATCCTCCTTAAAAGTACTCAGCACCCATCGGTCAGGTCGCTCCACTTTCGATCAAACTGCATCCATCCTTCGGGACGAAATGAACCCTTCGGATAACCACGGCCAGATACCAAGAGTTTGATGGCAAAAATAGAAGCACGAGACGGTGACAATTCAGTAGGCACATCCTTGAAGCTAAGCCCAGGGAGCAACACTCGTTGAGAGGATGATGATCTACCCGGGATAGACACAGGAATACTCTGATCTGCGAAACCTTCGCCCACATGGATTCGGCCCGAGGTCAAACCCACATGACTGGGGGTTAAGCTCCAGTCCAATAGTTTAATAAAAGCTTTTCATTCCCCCTTCTTATTAAAACCTTTTCTTTTCTTTTTCATGCGTTTGATCAATATTATTCCTACAAATTCACCGATCGACCAAGTCCTTCTATCCTAGTAGTCCTTATATTCGAGGACGAATTTATTTCTAAGCTGGATAGAATTGTAACTCCTTTTCCCAAATTTTTCAAAAAAAATATTTATTTATTCTATTTTTCATACTTTTAAATAAATCATCTTCGAAAGGTATAAATGTTATTTTCTTGTCATTTCAAAAACGAGTTTTAAAATAAATGATTTGAAAGTACTAATTTCTTGTAATAAAAATATTTTAATCATGAATTTTATTATTATGCATCATAAAGATGTTTGTCATTATTTTTGGACTTTCAAAACTATTTCAAAGGTGATTTAACGGCATATTTATTTTGTCAAATTATTTTAAATAAGATATTGTGTAATAAATATATTTTAATTAGTTTTGCTAGTATAGAATATTATTAGAATTTCTTTGCTAATGCTAGATGTTATTTCAAATTATAAATATAATCCATTATGGGATTAAGATTATCTTAATTTATTTTATTGGTTGTTATCTCGCTAATAAAAGGATTTACTTATTAATTGGAGTTTATATAATTTAAAAATTTTGATGGTATCTTTATGTTTAAACTATTATGATTTTGAACTAAGATTTGATTTATACTAATATGCCTTAAAATATTTTTGCTTGAAACTAATATTATTTTGAGTTATTACGATAAGTGATTAATTAAGATTTGAATTTATATGATTAAGTCACTTGACAATGTTATTTTAAGGTTATTATGTTGATCGTTTATTTGATTGGGATTTGAATTCATACAATTTGAATCATCTGATAATATAGAATAATATTCAATATATTAGAAATCATTTATAGTATTTCGATTAGATTAATTTGTATTTAAAATTATATTGAGTTTATGTGAAGGTTTATCTATTAGAATTTAAATTATTTCATAATATTAGTAATTACTTTAAATTGTTATTTGAGATCATTTAAAAGATTTTGATTAGATCAATAATTATTTTAAATTGATATTATTATCCACTAACAAATTATGATTAGGTTAATGATATTTTAAAAAAAATATTTGATTTTAAATAAAAGGAAGGCGTTATCTATTAGGATTCTAAATCCTTATATGTTAAGGCCCTTCATCCCTATTTAAGGAGAACCTTTTTTTAAACTGTCTACAAAAAATAAATTCTATTCTATCAGCCACCCACCACCTGCAACGTCGCTGATTCGACAACCCAAACCACGACCGCTTCCAACCTTCCCAACCTCCTCTTCGGCCACCCCGCAGACTCACGCCAATGCCACAGTGACCACCACCGACCTCGAGCCGCTACTCTCGCCTTCTCCTTCCTGCCAATACACCAGCCTAGTCCCACCAACACCGACGATCGCCACTAACAATCACAATATCCAGACATCATCACCATTACCATTCCGTGTCCCAGTGTCCCTGTTCTCGTGTC
Organism: Iris pallida; assembly: GCA_029216955.1. Lineage (NCBI taxonomy): Eukaryota > Viridiplantae > Streptophyta > Magnoliopsida > Asparagales > Iridaceae > Iris > Iris pallida. The sequence goes on from JANAVB010025837.1 coordinate 73,799, forward strand.
AACCATGTCCAGACCCGTGCGTCCGTGTCCTTGTCAACACCCATTCCTTTTATTCAGTTTTACACCACAAATACATATTCTCGTGTCCGACTCGGACACGAACTCAGAACCCCAAAGAAATATTGTGTCCAATATCCCGGACACGTACAGAAAACTACCTGAGCCTAACCTTCTCCGAGCTGCCTGCCCTTCTCCGCATCCGATGAACCTACTTCTCCACCGCCTGGCCGCCACTTCCCTCCACCAGCCATCAAGACCACCAATTTATCCCCACAACCGAGCCACTAGCCCAAGCTCCAGAGCAGCGCTCGACCAAGCCTCTGCATGGGCGACGACTGATGAACCCCTCGCCGTCGCATACGTCTTTCTCCACGTCGGCATCGTCCCCGTGTTGTACCGCCTGTCTGATGTTCTGTACTGACTCCGCCGTGGCCACCCAGTACGACTCCGTCGAGCTCTAGAGAGATCTATCCTCTCCCACCGCACGGGAACAGATCCTTGTGACCCCTGCGTCTGTGCTTCTCCTCCGCTGAATTCCCCAGTGAGCCCTCATCTTCCTTCCTCCTTCTTTTTAAAATTATTCTGTGGCTTGTGTTGTCTCTTTCCTAGAGAGAAGATAGTTGGGGGAGGGGGTAAATATGGTGTGGATTTGGGCCAGATTTCTAGGACTGGGTATATGGGCTAGAAAAGAAAGAAAGAAAGGAAGAGATTGGGAGTTGGACTGGCCAGGCCTAGTAGGCTGGTCTGGACTCGGTTTGAGCCCAGTAGGTTAGTTAGGAATTTTTAGTTTAGTTTGATAATCAGTTGGTAACTATTTTGATTAATGTTAGTGTTAATATTTTAGTAAAACTTTATAATATTGTAGTAAATATTTTGCTAATTAGTACATATAGTTAGAAATTTTATTATATTAATTAATTAGTTATATTTTTAGTTATATTGCTAAATCATGTTTATAAAATATTTAGCTAAATTTTAATATTATTTATTTTCTAACAATTAGTTATTGGAGTGGCAGTTTTATTAACTAGTAGTTAGTTATTATTTTGTTCTTATTTTACTCAAGGGTTTTAATAGTATTCATTATTATTTGGAAATTATGTATTGCTGTTATTTTCAAAAATTATTTGTAACAAAAGAGAGAGTAGTTAGCTTGGGCATTATAATATTGTAGTAAATATTTTGCTAATTAGTACATATAGTTAGAAATTTATATTAGCTATTATAATTAATTAGTTATATTTTAGTTATATTGCTAAATCATGTTTATAAAATATTTAGCTAAATTTTAATATTATTTATTTTCTAACAATTAGTTATTGGAGTGGCAGTTTTATTAACTAGTAGTTAGTTATTATTTTGTTTTATTTTACTCAAGGGTTTTAATAGTATTCATTATTATTTGGAAATTATGTATTGCTGTTATTTTCAGAAATTATTTTGTAACAAAAGAGAGAGTAGTTAGCTTGGGCCTTATATGAAATTTCAAACAAATTTTGAAGCTAAATTATTATTATATATTTCTATGGTATTTTAAAGTAGCTTTTAGCTAAAAAAGAGTTCATAAGATTTATATGGTATTTTCTTAAAGGTCTTTCAAATGTGTTTTATAAAGTTTTTCTAAATAGTTTCTAATTATCTTCTAAATAAATATATATACACTTGGGCTTTTACTTGTTTTTTATCCAATATAAGTATTATAAAAATAAATATTTTCTTAAAGAGGTTTTAATACATATTATACTTTTAAATATATTATAATTAGGTTTTATCTCTAAGATGATTTTCCAGATATTAGATATAGTTACTATCTAAAAGATTCTTGACCAATAAAATTAGAGTTTTAATATTATAAGGTATTTTCCAAAATAGTTATAAGTATTTTCTAATAAATATATATTCTTTCAGGATCTTTCCTTCTCAAAATCTCTATTAAATTAGATTAATCTTGACCATGATCAATCTAATCATATTCCTATTTCTTTTGCCAACTTTGGACTCCTTCACATCGGCCCTAGCTAACTGGACTCAACGGGATTATCGATTGCATCAGCTAAGAACCACAGACGAGTAGATTTTCTAATAGTTTTCATATATGATAACTTCTATGATTCATATATTTAGTATTTTCTTACATTATTTTCTGTTGATTCTCGACACGATGGTTACACGATGTGTATTATATTTCTTTCATGTTAATTTCGTGATTACTATGTTCGTGACAAATTTTCGTGTTCATGACCTGTTTGGATCAATTAGTACTAGTCGGACGGGGAAATACATTAGTAGACATGTGAATATACCCAGAAATATTCTATTTGTCTCATCGTTAATATTAGAAGCCTGTCACGGACTTAGTATTTTAGGCTACACTTCGACCCGTGCGCACACTATCTTCATCCTTGAAGAGCCGTGCAAGCCTTCTCCCAACGCTTAGCTAGATCGCTAAGGCAATTGAGAATATTGTGGAGTAAAAGAGAGAGAGTGGAAGATTAAAACTTCACTATACTAGAAAAGACTACAACTTTGGGTGGTGAGGAACAAATGAGGCCTCCCCCTTATTTATAATGGCTCATAGAGCTTTACATGGAAACTTCTGGAAAGAATATTCCAGGGATTATTCCTCCTACCATAACTGGAATGGCATATTCCAGGTTTATTTCCTAAAAAATAAAAGAAAACTTCTCGGGCCATCCAGAAGGATCTTGGGCCGCCTAGAACGATCTTGGGCCTTCCAGAGAGATCCATTATCTTCGAGAGATTCGTCATCTTCTAGAATGTTCTAGAAGCTTCCCGTATAACCCCGGTCCGTGGAGAGTTATGCAAATTTGTCTCGGTGGGACGCAAACTTTTGTGAGTGACATTCTCTCCCACCTTTTCGTCGACGCCCTCGTCGACGGGTGCAGCAAGTCTCGTGCGGCGCTTTCTTTGTCCATCTTCTCCTCAAGATCGGAAGCAAACTGGTTCGCCACACCAACTCTGGCCTCGGTCCGTGCCCTCCTCGGCACATGACAAATCTCGTGCGGGCTGTCGAGTCGTCGATTCCCTTGTCTTGTGGCTGTATATGGTTTTGCATACCTCCGTGCATGCGAGCCCCCTTGCAAGCCAGTCGACCCGAATGTCCCTCATTAGCCTTGAGCAACTCCTTATGCGAGTTACTCCGCCTCGTCGCTTCTACCTCTGTATAGCTTGCGACATGCTTCTCTGCCCTCGAGCCCAGCCTAGTAGCACGGTTCACTTCCTTCCGTTGAAGTGGCTCCTCGGGACGCCCCTATGCAATACCCTTGGTCTCGCATGGAAGGCCTTCCTCCTCAAGCCTTCCTTCTTCTCGAGCACCGCTAGGTATGTCGTCTCCGTTTTGCCACCTCTTGAGCTGAGTAGCGGAGATAGCTTCCCCCTTTGAAGGCTTGCCGCGTGCACCTTTCACCATGCACGATGAGCCTTCTTCCATGAAGCCGACAACTCCCAAATGTGGCATCGGAATCGCCTTAGCGTGATAAGGAAATCCATGCCCAATATCATCTTGAAGTCATCCAGCAACGTAACAGTGAAATTGGCAACACCCGACCAATTTCCTACCGTTATGCAGACTCCCTTGGCTATCCCCTGTACGGGGCGTACCTCCACGTTGACCGCCTTCATCATGCCCGAATCTTCCTCCAAGGCTAGACCCAAGCGACAGACCTCCGGGACCGTGATGAAGTTATGAGTGGCGCCCGTGTCAACCAACGCCCTGTGCTCATGCCATTGATCCTTACATCAATGTACATGAGCTCCCTACTCGGAGTCCTCGATACAGCAGACTTTGTCTTCACGTCATTGAGTAAGCGTAACACTCCCATGTGCGCTTCAAGTTCGCACTCTTCGCCCTCCAACTCCTCGCTTCGAACGACATTTACACGCATGCTCCTCATCGGACAATCACAAGCAAAGTGCTTCTCTGCATATGAAGCATGAAACAACTCGCTCGGGTTGGGCCACTCGTGCTTCTTCCCCTCGGATGGACCTTCCTTAGGAGAGCTCTCCCTCTCCCCCACCATTCCTCTTGGTGGACTTTGGCTTGGCCTTGACCCACGTGTACTTGACGAGCTGCTCCGCTGCTGCCACGGTGGTGTTCAAGTCTTGCACCCTCTGTCGCTGTAATTTTGAACCGCCTAAGGTTTGAGTCCCTCGAGGAAGAAGAACAAATGATCCTCCTTGCCCATGCTAGATATCGTGAGCATCAAGCGTGTAAACTCCACGACGTACTCTTTGATCATTCTGGTATGCTTGAGTTGCTGCAAGCTTTGCCTCGCTACAAACTCTATTTCTCTGGATAGAACTGGGACTTGATCTCCTTCTTGAGATCCTTCCAAGTCTCTATCGAACACAAACCCTTCTCGACTTTCGTGCACCTTCGACGCCACCACAGTATCGCATCGTCTGTAAAGTAGAGTAGAGCAATATCTACCTTCTCGACGTCATCGTTGATGTGCAACACCAAGAAGTATCGCTTCACGTTCACAAGAAGTTCTCAACTTCTTTGGCATCACACACGCCGCTGAAGGATTTTGGCTCAGGGATCTAATTTTGCCTTGGTGCCTCCCTACTCGAAGGTCAACCGTTCGTAACGGCCTTATCCAAGATGGCAACTTTGGTCTTGAGTTCTCCGTAACTCTCAACCACGGTCTTCAGCTCCTCGTAGCCTTGGACCTTCCTACGCAAGTCCTCAATCTCCGCACGATTCCCTTTGAGTTCCTACTCAAGTGCGGATCGGATCTCTTAGAATTACTTCTGAAAGATTGCCATGGACGAAGTGACGTCGCTCTCCAGCCCATCGAAGTACCTTTCTAGCCTCGTGTTGCTTTGCTCTATAGAGCCCATGCGCATCTCATGTCCCTCGAACCCGCCTCCAAGACTCCAACACGTTCGACAGGATCCACAAGGCTACACTCCGCCGTAGACTCCTTGTTCTTGCCCTTCTTGTACGCCTTGGCATGCCCCTCCTTAGGCGACATGGGTCCCACCTGGACGTTCTCGGATGTCGATATGGCACCAACCGACCTTCGTTCTGATACCATTTATCACGGACTTAGTGTTTAGGCTACACTTCGACCCGTGCAGCACATTATCTTTCTCCTCGAAGAGTCGTACAAGCCTTCCCCCAACACTTAGCCAGATCGCTAAGGCAATATTGAGAATATTGTGGAGCAAAGAGAGAGAGAATGGAAGATTAAAACTTTACTATACTAGAAAGGACTACAACTTTGGGTGGTGAGGAACAAATGAGGCCTCCCCCTTATTTATAATGGCTCATAGAACTTTACACGAAAACTTCTGGAAATAATATTCTAGGGATTATTCCTCCTACCATAACTGGAATGACATATTCCAGGATTATTCCCTAAGAACATGAAAGAAAACTTATCGGGCCATCCAGAAGGATCTTGGGCCGCCTAGAACGATCTTGGGCCTTTCGGAGAGATCCATTATCTTCTAGAGACTTCCGCCATCTTCTAGAATGTTTGGAAGCTTCCAGTATAACCCCGATCCGTGGAGAGTTATGCAAATCCGTCTCGGTGGGGCACAAACTTTTGTATGTGACAAGCCGCATACGACACGTACGGTTGGCCGGATCTTACCCCTAGCCGTTTACATGTCGAAAGTAGTATTTCAACACACTAGATAGACGCAATTTTCTGGTTCCCCTTTATACATAGCTTGTTGCATGTCTTATCAATTTTGTTACTGTCTCACTTGTCATATTTACCATGCTCATTGCGTTTACTCTATGTTTCGTCCTATGATCCTATGCTCCGTCATGTATTTCATTATTATTTACTATTTTATAGACTTTGTCAGTTATTGGAACTGATGTTAGAATGTACTCGTTCTATTCCAGACTGGAAACAAAAATTTTATGTTAGTCGCGACTACTCTTAGCATTGGGGAGATACAGGTGTACTTGAAGGCCAAAACCTAGAGACTAGTTAGATAGTTTAAATTTTGTTGTAATGGATTTTATGAGACATTGTATTTAATTAAATATAAACTTTGAATATTGTAAATGATTTAGTTGTTGTGAATGATCAAATAAAAATATTTATTTATGAGCATTGTTTATTGCGGGCTAGACAGCGTTCTACCGCCGATACTGCGGTAGGCTGGACTTGAGCACGCACTCGTATCCCGAAAAGTGGGTGCGGGTCATGACATCAAGTTCATCTACAAATAAGTTTTTCAAATATAATAATTACTATTTATTAGGTCTTTAGGCCCAAAACTACTTAAATCGTATAGGCCCAACTGTAAAGTATTATTATTATATAAATCGAATTTATACAATTTCCAAAGTATTTTCTTCTATAAATCTCGGTTCATACAAATTTGTTTAAAAGATTACATTAATGAGTTAGAGCCCAAATTTAGATAAAGATCAAATCATAAATTTTATTTACTTGGCTACATAAGCCCAAAATTATACGAATTCCATAAAATCGTTTCGAAAAGCCAATAACCTGATAATAAAAATATATAACATATCGCGATCGAAAAATATATTTCCTATAGCTAATTACAAAACCAAAATTTGTGATTTTGAAGATTTAGGAAAATTTAGAAAATAGAAATTTTAAAAATTCAGAAAAATTCCAGAATTCGATTCAAGGAGGTTGCAAATCTACCCTCCTTAACGAAATTTGTGTCCTCGAAATTTAAGATTGACGTGGGCAACCGATGAATTAATTATGATGAAAGTATAGTCAAAAACCTTAGGCATGATCATGAAGAATGATATGTTTTAGCACGATCAAGAATAATCAGATCAAAATCTCTTACGCACGACTAATCATATTAGCACGATCAAGGATAAGGTCGAAGTATGGTCAAATCGATTAGGCACAATTTAGAATGAAAATTCAAGTTATGTAGGCACGACTCAAGTCATGATTAATAGAATTAATATAATTTTAGTTACAGTCAAGATAGAATCAAATTTAGGTATAGCACGATTGGTAGAATCTAGGCTCGATAAAAATCAGATTTAAAGTCGCACATGCACAATCAAAATCAAGACTTGGTATGACCAAAGATAAAATTTTGGCACGATCAAGATTTAAAGTTAAAGTCTTATATGCACGATCGAAAACCTAATGAACAAGATTAATTAAGTCGTGAATAACGATCAGAGCTCGGACGTGATTAAGAATTTGGAAATGATTTAAATTCACTTGGCACGATATAGAATGAGGTTACTAAAATCAAAATCTAGGCATGATTAGGAATAATCTAAGCACGACTAATACTAGAATCGAAATTTAGGCATGAATAGAAAATTGTTCAGACATGATTAGAGTCTAAATTCTGGCACAACTTGGTCCATAATCAATCATATAGCATGATCAAGGATCAAAATTTTGGGCACAACTTTAGGAATAAAACTAATACATATAGTCACGATCTT
>JANAVB010025838.1:0-22500 GCA_029216955.1 Iris pallida
TAATATCAAAAGGCCATGCTTGTCAATTTTTCATCTTTGAGCTTCGATCGGATCGTACCAATTACACTAAATAACATGATCTTAGCAGACTATATGCCATAATTAAATATAAACTCGCTAATCTTCCCTAAGACATCATAGAAATCATTATCTGGATCAATATCTTTGTAGTTTTGAAGATTTGATACATAAAAATTATTTTCGTTGAATCGGATCCAGAAAGCTCTCTCTGATCAGGCATTTGTTGACTTGAACCTAAACCCATTCACACAATAGTTTGGCCAGACATTGACGGCATAATGGTCCCTTTGCTATAGTTCTAATAGATTCATTCTTGTTGTATCTGGACGATCGACCTAAATACCACAAGATACGAAATTAAGTTCAACGTTTCGTTATTCATTGTGCAAGTGCATATACAAAAGTAATTATCGAGCTCCTGACATACGCCTCAACCAAAAAGGGAAATGGCGTCTTGTTCTGTTACTCTTTATCTGTTATGTATGCTCTACTCGACCTCACTTCATCATTAAATGTGTTAAAAAATCATAAAGCATCGATAATTAACATATACTATTATATTGAGATGACGTGAACATGGACACATTAATTACTTATCCCTCTAGTTCTTTACTTTATTATCGTCGCAATTGAGTAATATATACAACTGAGCAGCCCTTTGTTCGTCGTCATTTAGATATCTCTTCTTCATTTTTTGGAAGGCGTTCCAAAAGCATTAAAACCTTTTAGTATTAAATCATTAGATTCTCGATATCCATCATTGTTTCGAAGCTCTTGTTCTATTAGTAGCAACATGAGGCTTGAAATACATTGAACGAAAGTATGTAATCTCCTCGAGAACATAGGCTTCATAAATAGAACCCTCGACCAGTGACTTATTTTTTACCTTTCTCTTTAGGTGGTTCAAATGCTGTTCGAACGGGCACATCCACTGATAACCAACAACCCCACCAATACATAGGAATGATGAATTGACAAATACTCCATGGAGTTGAAGAATCCAGGAGGGAATACCCTATCAAGCTTACATAGTGTTACTGCAATGTCCTTTCTTGTTTTTCTAAACGATCAACGAGCAACTTAGTAGAACAAAGATCTCTGAAGAATATGCTAAGCTCTGTCAATGGATCCCAAATGACTTGTGGTAAAAATTTCTAAAATGCAATCAGAATTAACCTCTCCATAAATACGTGATAATCGTGGCTCTTCATACCCGTCAGTTTGTTCACCTTCGGATTGATACACCTTCTCAGATTCGATATATACCCATCTGGAAATTTTAGGTCATGAATCCACCTATAAAGTATCCATATATCCTCCTTGTCCAGTAAAAAATTTGTATTAGACTGCTTATACTTCATATTGCCTTCCTTTATCAAATGCAACACAGGGCGTCTCATATATCTTCTAAGTCTAACCTGGCCTTAGGATTATCTTTTCCTTTACGTCTATCACAGTATTAATTATGTTGTCAAATATATTCTTTTCAAATATGCATGACATCAAGGTTATGTTTGATCAGATTGGTGCTCCAATATGGCAGGTCCCAGAATGTACACCTCTTTGTCCAGTTATGAGTGCAACCAAATACATCGCACTTGCACTGCATTGTAGGCTATTCGATGGCACTTGAAAAATCTTTGACCTCCTTCCATATCATGTCTCTGGTCAACCTTGGCAGTGGATTGGCCTTCTCTACAACGTCGACACGAAAATTATTCTTGTTCTTCCGTTATGGATGATCCTTCTACAGGAACTATCGATGACAATCGAAGAAGCACGATTTTTCTTTGTGTTTCAAACAGAAAGCCTTAGTGCTATCCATGCAATACGGACATGAAAGATGACCATGAGTGCTCCATTCCGATAATATTTTATAGGCTGAAAAGACGTTGATGGTCCTCATAAGTTCTACCATTATCTAAAATTCTTCTTTATGGAAACATCACACGTTTTGGCATCTACTTCCCACAGCTGATTCAACTCATCTATCAACGGCTGTAAGTACATATCGATGTTTCTCTTCGGATTGTTTAGACCTGGGATGATAATGGTTAAGAACATATACGCATGTACATCCAAGGCGGTAGGTTGTACGAAGTGACAATCATAGGCTAACACAAAAACTAGAAGTTCGAAAGTCCGAATAAGATGAAACCGTCATAGGAGATCCCCAATCTGACATTACACGGATCCGAAGCAAAATTGGGATACTCTTAATAAAAGTACTTACATGCTTCTTCATCGGATGGACAATCCAATACTCTCTCGATCTGTACCCGCCTGTGCCAACTCATGTTTTCGGCAGTCTCCTTCACCATAAACAACCTCTGCAACTGCGATGTCAAAGACATGTAGTTCATTGAGTCAGTCAGGTTGCTTGCACCGAAAGCCCTTCTTGTACCAGTTTCCATGTAGTAATTAGCAGCACAAAATTTGCACACTTCTTCCCCTTGTCGTCTTTGTAGTACAGCATACACCCGTTGCAACATACATCGATTTTTTCACATACCATCCTGAGCTATCTCACCATTCTCTTAGATCGGTATAAGTCTGTAGGTAACTTGGCACCCTCCGACACGATCTTTATAATCAACTCAATCAGTCGGTCGTAGCATTCTTGTGACATGTTAAAATCGGGCTTGATGCTCAATAGTCTTGTAACCACCTCCATCGGTGAATGATCCTCACAACCAGGACACAATAGAGTCCTTGCATACTTTAGCAACTCCATGAACTTTGTAGCATCAACATTAGGTGCCTCTTCAGCTGCATCATAATTGTTTGGATCGAAACTAGGCCCCGCAGTGTCAAAAGCCATGGTCACCCACCCATCGTCGTAATCAGCATGGTCTTGGACATCAATATATGATGCCACATAAGGCTTCTTCTTTGATGCTAAAGGCATAAGCTCTCTGTGTGAGTTCCACTGGTAGTTTGGTGTGAAACCCCTCAAGTATAAATGAAACATCACATCCACTTATGGATGATATTTCAAGTCGCGACATTTTACACATAGACACTTAATTTTGGTGTCGTCCATGTATTGGGGGACTGCCTTGGTGAATTGTAGAAACTGCTCTATCCTTTGTATGAATTCATTTCACATACCATATATGTGATCAAAATGGCGGTTGTACATCTACGAACAATGTTGCAAGTAGTAATTCACATCCATTTTTAGATATTTATGCAAAGATTGATACGAATTGTTCAAGTATATATATTGTTAAAATGGATGCAAAGATGGATACACTTTCCAAAACTAATAGACATGTGGGCAACTCCGATTTCAAAACCTAGTAGACATGCATCAATTTTCTCATTTAGTTTTCAGAGATTAACTTACATGGACACTCGACTTCGTAGTTTTCAATATAGGCACGATCATAGTCCCAACTATTATAGACTTATTAAATATGTACAATATATGTAGGTACTAATTTCATAATGAGCTCGGCATTGGCCGTTACTTCTAATTTTCTAATTAAACGTAACTTTATATACAAAAGTTATAAAGTATATACCATCATCATTTAGTTCTAGTTTTTTGTATTGCTCGGTATTGGCCGATACTTTCGATTTTCTTAAATTAGAGCTCTATGGTTGCAGTATAGGATTTCCGTAAAGTTTTTCTTCAAGTCTACGCACATATGAACGTCATTTAATTTGGATAATAGAACGAACAACACCTAATCATATCCTACCCTAATCCGAGAACAAGATGGATTTGAATCCAAATTGCACACCAAAACTAGATTCCTAGCTATCTAACCCACCATACAAACCTATATGTAGTGATGACTATGACGAGACCTCAAAACTCCTTCCGAACCTTACCAAATCCCTCCAAAAGCATGCTCGAAGCCAAGCCTTCGTTGCTGAACTGGTAGGAAATAAATGTGTGTCCATATGTGTGTTTGTGTCCATGTGCGACCGAAAAACCCTATATATAGTCTGTGTGTGTCCACGTGTGTCCAAAAATAAACTTGTGTCCATGAAGTGTGTATGTGTGTGTCCATGTGTGTGTATGTATGTCCATGTGAGTGTCATGGTTGTGTCTAGGTCAGGGTTAGGGTATACCAAAGAAGAGGAACGGCTGGAGGAGGGGTCGATCGATGGAGGGAACAAGTTACGTCAGAGGTAGAAGGGAAGGAGCCACGTCGGAGGGAGGAGGAGAGGAACTGCGCCATAGAGAGGAAGGACGAGGAGCAGGAGGTCGTCGTCGGAGCCCCACAAGGGTCACTGGAGGGAAGAGGCCACATGAGGGTCAGTCGCCGGAGGAGAGGAGGGGGGATTTTCGATTTTGGAAAACTTTCAAAATAGGGGAAAAGTGAAAACAATCGGCCATATATAAAAAGTTAGTGACATCTTATAAATACATCGCTGAACGTCACAAATTGAAAGAATTAGCAATGTCACAATTCTTTTTGTTGTTATACGTAGCAAAATCAAAAAACTTAGCGACATCTAACGACTCATATATAAGCAACGCTTTCTTTGTAGTACCTGATTGTAGTAGCTAAACGTGGTAAGTCGTCACAAACTGCGATATTGGTTGACGTCAATATTGTTCATCGCTAAATTAATAAATTTTTGCGACATTTACATATGGCATCGCTAAAAACATCGTTAATATGCCATATTTGGCAGCGGCTAAAGTCAAGGGAAAGGCATAGATTTTGATGAGATTTTTTTTGTCGGTCGTCAAGTTGTCATCTATCCGAGTGGTGCTAGCATTAGCAGCAAGTTTTACTTAGAGGTTGAGCAGATGGACGCAAAGAAGATTAGAGGAAGAGTTATTCATGGAGCAACTAGAGGGATTTTATGAGAATGGCAAGTCATATTTAGTTTGTCGGTTGAAGATGGCTTATATGGTCTAAAGCAGGCTCCGAAGTAGTGGTACAGAAAGTCCGAGTTGTTTATGGGAAAGCATGGTTATGCACGGACGAGTCCAGATCACTATGTGTTTGTGAAGTACTTTATCGATGATGATTTCAACATATTTTTCCTTTATGTAGATGATATGCTATTGGTGGGTCAGAATGCCACCAGGATAGCGGAGTTGAAGCATCAACTGGGTGCGACCTCTACTCTACCAACTGAGCTACCCCGACCTTTTAACATTTTGTTTCATTGTTCAACTGTTTGACAAGATGAAAAACCAAAAGCTTTGCCCTCCCTCTTTATCTATCCAAGAGATAGAAGGGCAGAGCTTTTGGTGTTCCTTCTAGTCAAGAATTGAGGCCTTATAATTACTAGCCAAAATGTTTTTCTCTCATGGTTCGATATTTTGTGTCCTAGGCTTAAAGGAACCATACCAATCCATCCCGAACATGGTGGTTAAACTCTACTGCGGTGACGATACTGTAGGGGAGGTCCTGCAAAAAAATAGCTCGAAGCCAGAATGATAAAAAGCTTAACACCTCTTATTTGACTTTTTAAATATGAAAAAGATCAAAATAAAAAATACAAGGGTCGTCTTATTTAAAACCCCAATTATGACATCTCTTCTCTCCCACTTCACACCGGGGAACGCACTGTTCTTATAGAGAGAAATGCGCTTTCCCATCTTCCTTCTTAACCCGAAACAAAATGGCTGAGAAGAGGTTCCTCTTTGAGGGTACTCCTGGGAACAAATCCACTAAAGACTGGGTGGGGCCTGTAGCTCAGAGGATTAGAGCACGTAGCTATGAACCACGGCGTCGGGGGTTCAAATCCCTCCCCATCCACAATCGGCCCAAAAGTGAAGCACTTTTACCTCTGGAGGTATGAAATAATGATCGGTATAGCGGACATAAAGCTTTAAACTTGGGAATGGTCTTTTGTCGAAATGGCCTTACTTTTTATTTATTATTTATATTTATCGTAAAAATGCAGAATAGTAACCGGGTTGGAATCAGCATATTTGTGTTTTACTCCCCGTAACTCTTCCTCAGCCATGCTTGGGCAGAATAGCAGAGCAAGTACAAGTATTAGTAGCATAGCAAAAATGCGTTCCTCGTCATTAATAAGAATCAATCAAATCTCCCCAAGTATGATTCAAACCTACGACCAATAAGTTAATAGCCGACCGCTCTACCACTGAGCTACTAAGGAACAACGGGAGATTCGACCTCATAGAGTTCCAACTCCCATTCTCAACTCATGAACAATATGTGTCCGAAGCTTCCTTCGTAACTCCCAGAACTTTTTCGTAGTGGCTCCGTTCCATGCCTCATTTCATAGGGAACCTCAAAGTTGCTCTATTTCATTATATTCCATCTCTATCACAATTCTATTCATTTCATATCCCTTTGGTGTCATTGACATAAGATATGTCATTTATAGTCTATCTGTTTCTATCTTTCTATATATGAAAAGTTAAGAAATCATCATATAATAATCGAGAAATTGAAATAGAAAAGATAGGGGGACATTTGTGATTATTTTGAAATCTTTTCTACTAGGTAATCTATTATCCTTATGTATGAAGATAATAAATTCGATCATTGTGGTCGGACTCTATTATGGATTTATGACCACATTCTCCATAGGGCCCTCTTATCTATTCCTGCTTCGAGCTCGAGTTATGGAAGATGGAAACGAGAATGAGGTATCAGCAACAACTAGTTTTATTACGAGGCAGCTCATGATGTTCATATCGCTCTATTATGCGCCTCTGCATCTAGCATTGGATAGAGCTCATACAATAACTATTCTAGTTCTACTGTATCTTTGGTTTTCGTTTCTTCTGGAACAATCACAAAAACTTCTTTTTATGGATCTACTACCAGAAATTCAATGCGTAATCTCAGCATTCAATGTGTATTCCTGAATAATCTTATTTTATTTAACCATTTCATTTTACCAAGTTCAACCTTAGCCGGATTAGTCAACATTTATATGTTTCGATGCAACAAGACGTTATTTGTAACAAGTAGTTTTGTTGGTTAGTTAATTGGTCACATTTTGTTCATGAAATGGGTTGGATTAGTATTATTTTGGATACGGCAAAATTATTCTAATAAGTATCTTGTGTTAGAATTGAGAAATTGTATGGCTCGAATCTTTAGTATTCTCCTATCTATCACATGTGCTACTATTTAGGCAGAATATTGTCGCTTATTTTCACTAAGAAACTAAAAAAAAAGGAAGAAGGGGGAGAAAGAAAGGAAGAAAGTGATGTAGAAACAACTTATGAAACGAAAAAGACTAAAAAAGATACCCTAGTTTCCGAAGGTTCTTATTTTGATGGGTATCAAGATAATTGGGAACTGGGAAAACTTAAAGAAGAAAAAGGAAATTTTCGTTAAAGAAAATGGAAGAGCCCCTTGTTACTTTTCTTTTCGATGATAAATGATGGAATCGCCCATTTTGATATATAAAAAATGATCAACTAGAAAATGTTGTACAAAATGAAATGTCACAATATTTTTTATACATGTCCAAGTGATGGAAAACAAATAATATCTTTTACATATCCCCCCACTTTATCAACTTTTTTGGAAATGATAGAACGAAAATTTTTCTTTGTACACTAAAGAAAAACTATATCACGGGAATCTCTATAACTATCGGGTTTTTTTATTGAAAAAAAAGAGTATAACTTGAACAACGAATTGATCAGTCGAATCCAAATTCTAGAAAAAGAAAATGTTTTTCAAGATATGGTAGGAAAAGGATCAAATTATGCGATGATGAGAATGGACAAGAATACTTACCAAAATGTATAATCCTTTTTTGAATGGACCATATCGAGGAAAAATAAAAAATTAATTTACATGAAATCATTCACGATTGTATCACTTCGACAGAAACATTTGATTCCATAGAAATGTTCTAGATAAATAAGATTCATGATCTATTTCCTAAGCATTCTCGAGAATCTGAACATAAAAAGAATCCATTTTGCGGGGAATCCTTTTTGAATTTCTTGGAAAAGAAGCACGAAAACCTTTCCCCAAACAAGAGAGTACCTGTGAGTGAATCGAGCAATACAATGCACAAACCAAACACCAAACATAATCCACGCAGACACAGAGAATTTTTGACATGGAAAACCCTTAAGGGAAAAAATCACGGGACGATCGGAGTCCAACCCTTGAGAAGCCTTCACTAATAAAATAAAGGAGTACACCCTCTACAAATTTCTCCTGATCCAACACGGATCACCACAACACTTGGAAGCAAGAACAATTGATTACAGGTCTACGAAGAACAAAGACGACGAGTAGAGATTACCCGAACATGATCCTCCTTCGAAAATGGCCTTCAATCCTCCTTCTTCTCTTCCAAAGTTGCAATGTCACTCTTGCCTCCTTCCTCTCTCTTTTTCTCAATGTTGTGTTGTGTTACTCTTGTGATTAGGGTTAGGAAAAACCATATTTAAATTCCCTAATCCTGCAATAAAACCTCGACCATAGGATACGATCCAACGGTGATTAAATCACCCTGAAATTAGCTTCAGCCCGACGACACAGAGTTCGGCCAGAACTTTGTGTTTTGGTTCCAGAACAGTTCTGGAACCAAAGGGCAGAGTTTGGCCAGAACTCTGCCTCCCCTGTTCCAGAATGTATTCTGGTAGCTCCCGAGCTTCTTCTTTGTCTGATCCGAATGGCCTCGTCACCTTCCCGAGCTTCTCTGACACACAGACGGCGTTCGTCGCACTCCGGGGTCTTCTCCACACAGGTTGGGAACCCCACCCACCAATATTTCTCCCCTTTTACAACTATGTGGAAGAGGTCGTCATTCCGACGATCTGCCTGCAGAACTCAAACTTTTCCCTTGGTAGAATCTTGGTGAACATATCTCCTCCATTATCATCTGTATGAACCTTTTCAATCTCCACGTTCTTCTTCTCAACCACATCCCGTATCAAATAATATCGAGTCTCGATATGCTTGGACCAGCTATGAAAGGACTGATTCTTCATAAGGTGAATAGCACTCTGACTGTCGCAAAGCAAAGTATACTGCTCTTGCTTCAAGCCCATTTCCTGTAACAGCTTTTTCATCCACAACAACTCCTTACAAGCCTCCGTCGTCGCAATATACTCTGCCTCTGTTGTCGACAAGGCAACACACTTCTGCAGTCGCGACTGCCACGATACCGCTCATCCAGCAAACATCATCACATAGCCAGAAGTCGATCGCCTCGTGTCAACATCTCCAACTATATTAGTGTCGGTATATCCAACCAGCTTCGACTCATCACCACCAAAAGAAAGTCTCCAATCGGTAGTGCCTTGAAGATATCGTAGAATCCACTTAACCGCACTCTGATATACCCTTCCAGGATTTGAAAGATACCTGCTAACTGTGCCAACAACATGAGCGATGTTTGGCCTCGTACACACGATAGCATACATATGGCTTCCCATAGCTGAGGCATATGGAACCCGCTCCATATCTTTTTTTTCGTCCTCGGTAGATGGACACTGCTCCTCAGTAAGCTTAAAGTAGGCCGCATGGGGACAACTCACTTTCTTTGACCTGTCCATCCCAAAATGCTAAAGTACCCGGTAAATGTACTTTTTTTGGGAAAAATGTAGCATCTTGGACTCTTTCTCTCTCTCGGTTGATCTCTATCCCAAGAATAGTCTTTACTGTGCCCAAATCCTTCATAGAGAAGGTCGTGCCTAGTTGGTGCTTCAACTCTGCTATCCTAGTAGCATTTCGACCCACTAATAGCATGTCTTCAATATAGAGCAATAAAATGATGAAATCATCCTCGACAAAGTACCTCACAAATACACAGTGATCCGACGTCATCCGTGCATAACCATGCTCCCCCATAAACGACTCAAACATTCTGTACCACTATCTCGGAGCCTGCTTCAGACCATACATGTAATGCCCCAGTCCCAAAATACGTAGGACTAGGAACGTAGACATGCCAGCCGTATAATAAATATATGTAAGCTGTAAAATACAGTAGAACTATAACTAATCTCATCCACACAAAATAAATGAATAAAAGATGTCATATAACGATAATGAATGGTCTTGATACAATATGTTGGGCGGAGACAAATCCACTACCAACAAGTAAAGAAAAAATACACGAGAGAATAAATGAATTTGGCGAGCGAAGCGAAGACGATCCAAATGCAATCATCCTCGAAGAAATAGCGATGAACACGGCTAGAGCTAGAATACCTGCGAAAGACAATGGCACACACCTGGAGAGATAACCAGGTCCTCAAAGGGACGTAACAAGACACATAATTTCATACCATATAAACTGAATAAATATTGCTCAAATAAATAAGTCAATTGAATTATAACAGGGTCCAATACACACCTATTGAACGAGCGTACCATCTCCCCAACCAAACAAGGACAGAAGATGGTAAACTAATTCACGGTGACGTATCTTTCCATGCTATGAATCCAATATGGTATCCGGACCCCAACAAGGTTCAATACCTTCTCATCGAAGTAGTAAGTCACACCTACAACCAAACAAGGACAAGATGTGACGAACTAATCCGCGATAAGTTATTGTTCCAAGCCACGGTCAGATACAAGTACCCAAACCAAAAGTACTCGTACATAACGGATAAGGTAGCCTACCATTCTAAGTGAAATGTAGTTAAGAACAATCCTTCCTACGCATGGGCCCTGGCTAAATAGGATCGACATGGTCCTCCTTGGACACCAGAGGCCCCATCAGTAAGAGCATGACGTTCCGCAGAATCGTCAGTGGCCGTCAGTAATCATGGGTCATCAATCCCGTATCTCCAGCGGAGAATCCGGGTCACAAGGGAAAGTGCATCGAATCCCATACACTAAGGAATTGTCCTCCCCGCCCAATGCCTATTATGTTGTATCCTCAACATTAACCTCTATAACCGCTAAGTCAAACTAGCATGCAATCTCTATTAGCGATTATTCCTATCGCACGGCTTATACGTACCGGTGGCCAGCCAGTCACATATGTCCGTGTTCTACATGCGACACACAACTTCGTGTTACAACGTGTCAAGGCCAATGAATACAACACACAAGGAGGTCCCTTAAATCTAGGTTTAATGTGTAAGAAAAATAATACATAGCAGGAAATATAAATGAACAGTAAGTTCTAACAGGTTATGCCATGTATCACAGTTTATTTTGCATAAAGAAAATAATAAATAATGCATGAAATATGAGCTAAAATAATTAAACAGCAAATGGCAAGGTGTCTTGCCTGGTAGGACGCCTGGTGTACTGCAATGATCAAGGTGGCACGAACTGCAACTTCGGTGCAACAACTATGCAAGGTGACCTCTGATGGTGGCACGGACAGTTCCATCGGGTCCATGACGGTCAAATTAGTTAGGGTGGACATAAGGAAGGACAGAATTTGTAGGTGGATAGGAATAATGGGCTTAGTCATGGAAATAGAAAATCAAAGGAGAAATGATAAATAATAGAGATACTAATATTTGAAATTACTTATAACATTTGAAAACTAGATTTTATTATTAAAATAATATTTATGGAAAAAGACCTAAAGTCAAGAAAAATCATTTTTGGCTAAAAACTCTAAGCTTGTCAAAATACAATTTTAGGTAGAGAACTATATTTTATAATTCAAAAATACCTTAGATAAATATTGAATAAAAAATACCAAGAATTTATTTCATAATTTGTAACTACATTTTATGGGTCAACATATTTCTAGGTAATATAAAAATCTGGAAAATTTATTTAGGGTTTTAAAAATAACCTTTAAGTCAAAGCTATTTTAGAAATATCATAATAATATATATATTAAATTTAAAAATCTCTAACTAAAATATGGCAAAAATTAATAATAATTATTTCCAAAGCTTAACCTAAATATATGTTTATGTAGAATTTATAAAAGAATGATATGAAAATAATTACCTCTATATGATATAAAAATGTACTAAATAAAATAACATAATAATAATAATAATAATAATAACAATAATAATAATAATAATAATAATAATAATAATAATAATAATAATAATAATAATATAACCCAAATGAACTATCATCTAATACTCATAATAATAATAATAATAATGACAATACTGATAATTGTAATAATAATAATAATAAAGAATAAATAAGTAACAAAAAAAATTAAAAAAATATAATAAACATTTATTTTTCCAGGTCTACACTTCCCCAGGAGAGCAGTGACATCCCGAACTAAAATCAAAGAGGGAAGCATTTGGTGAGGGGGGTGAGAGAGAGAAGGCGAGCTGGTGAGAGAGGGGAACTGAGGGAGGAGAGAAGGGCGGTGAGAGAGCGGCGGTCGGTCGACAGGACGGCGAGCTTCGCCGGAGGTGGCGGGGAGTAAGGGAAAGGGGAAGGCTGCGGGAGGCTGGAGAGGAGGAAGATGCGACGGACGGCGGGCTCGGGCACGGCGGCTCGACGGAGGGTTTTCTCGGCCACGGTGAAGGTTCGGCGGCGCGAGATCGGGGGTTTCGAGCGGAGCGGAGCTGCGAAGGAAGGGGAAGAGAGAGAGAGAGACGCGGGCGAAAGGAGCGGGGGTTCGCTCAGTGGTGCGGTCGCGGCGGCCGGAGGGGTTCACCGGAGGGTTTTAGGGAGTCGACGGGACGGGGTTTTGGCGGGCGGTGGCTGACTATGGTACTGGGCGCTCCGGCAGGGGCTCGCCACGCGGAAGAGGCGCGACGCAACTGCCCTGGTCGCGGCGACGGCTAGGGCGGGGCTCGGTAAGGAGGTATCGGACAGGAGTTCGAGGGAGGGGCGGCGATCTCGTGTTCGTGATGGCGCCGGAATCGTCGACCGAGGATGCTGACACGGGCGGTCGGCTGGAGGTAAGTCGAGGTCGGATTTTGGTTATTAGTGATGGTGTTACTTCAGTTTTGGGGGTTTTGCCATGGTTGGGTTTCCGGTGGGGTTGACGGAGGTGGCCAGAGCCAGGGGAGGTCGGGTCGTCGTGTGTGAAGGTGTTTGCTGGATGCTGTCGTGGGATCGGATGGATGGTGATGGGTGATGGTTCTGGGGGTGTGGCCATGGGCCGAGGTCAGGGTATTGGTGGTTTCGACAATGGCAGTGGTGGTTGTTAGTTGGCTGGGATTGGCCGGGGCGGAGATTGTGTTGCGAAAGAAGTCGGCTGGCTTGAGGTTTTGCTTAGGTTAGGGATCGTGTCCGAGTGTCGGTCACGGGGACGACGATGAGGTCCGGGGTTGTCGCACTCGAAGAAATAACTGTAGTTCTAATGGAAGATATATAGTGGATGGGTAGGCATGGGCACGGACACGATGCACGAATTTTTGGGGTTGTAGAATTTGGAGAAATATTGTAGAGAAAATATTGGAGGAGTACCTGCCTATTTATAGGATATGGGAATTCCCAATTGGATAGGATTAGGAATAGATTTAAAACCCAATTTAGATAATTCAATCCATTAATTTAAATCAATCAAATTAAATATAATTTCAAATTCAATTTAAATCAAATCTCCATATAAATTCTATTTTTAGATTTACACTATTTAAATTAAATCCATAAAATCTAATCAAAGGTTTAAATTGCCACAAAAATTAAAATATATTTTCTAAAAATACATATAATAATAATTTCAAAAATTACATTATTTATTTATAAATAACTATTAAATTATTACGAAATATATGTATGCACAAATATTCTTTACATAATTATGCTTTTCTAGTATACAAAATATTATTTATTATTAATAACTTTTTAGAAATGACAAAAAAATAAGCAGCTTAAAAATGATAGCAAAACTAATTATTATATCTATTATTTAAAACTATAAAAAAATAGAACAAAATATTTTTCTAAAATATGTACGCTCGCACATATTCGCACTCGTCGAGCAATAACGAAAAGCAAATTTTGCACGACGTACAATGCAACTGCGCGACGTACAATACAAAATACAAATTTAATCAGTACCAAATTTAATAATAAAAAATAGTAGAAATTTAGGGGTTTTACATCCTGCCCAACTTAAAAGAATTTTTTCCTCGAAATTAAGAATTAGTAGGGGGTGAGAAGACGCAAGGGGGTATCGATGGGGATCAAACGATGATAATATTTTTATAAAATCATGTCGTAAGAAATCGCTATCTAGATCATAGAAAATAATACGGTATGTCATAATCGATAGGAAGGCTAGAGGAAGTTCTAGTATAACGCCTTCGTCCTTCTAAAATAGTTGAAGGCGAAAGCAATATAGAGTTTGAAGGAGGCGTTATCGAATACGAATACGTGGTTCAAAGACGATCGAATAATTCAAAAGGAGTTGCCAAGGCAGTCGCGAATGGAACTCTAGAGGGCAAGTTTAGCTATGTCCCCATACACGTAGAACGATAGATAAAAGCGAACCAAAGTGCAATTGGTTGATCAGACCATCATACACCGGTTCTGATTAGACCATATGTTAGTGGACATGTCCAAATAACATATGTCTTGAAACAAGCTTGATAAAAGAATTGAGCTTGCAAAAACTAGGCTACATTAGCATCATTAGTCTAGATACTAAAGATATAGGCACGTGAGATTAAGATTGAAATAAGAACAAATATGAGTAGTCTAAGAGTCATAAGAATCTAAGTCTTGTTTATACCTATACAATCATTCTACGGTTTTATTGACCAAGGTTTGGTTGCCCAAATGGGTTAAATTCTTCTAGTCTCTATAGTCTAGATGATAATATTTATATTCTCCTTAATGGTCAAGAGTGTGCCGGGTCGTGGGGTGTTCTACCCAACTTAAAAGAATTAAGCTAAGGGTGTTTCGGGACATCCAACTAGTAGGGTCAATCTCTAGCAAGCACGAAGGGAAGATAAGAATAATGATAGAAGGAATCAAGCAAGATGCAATCGATGAGTCGGTCGAATATGGAATCGAGGAAAAAGTCAAGTATGTGGATGAGATCCTAGACTTCTAATCCTATTCGCAGGCTTGCTTGGTACGGTAAAATAACCAAACAATTTACCTTGACCTGCATGGGCCACCACAAAAACATATAATGCCCCAGTCCCAAAATACGTAGGACTAGGATCGTAGACATGCCAATCGTATAATAAATATACGTAAGCTGTAAAATGCAGTAGAACCATAACTAATCTCATCCACACAAAATAAATGAATAAAAGATGTCGTATAACGATAATGAATTGTCTTGATATAATATGTTAGGCGGAGACAAATCCACTACCAACAAGTAAAGAAAAAAATACATGAGAGAATAAATGAATTTGGCGAGCGAAGCGAAGACGATCCAAATGCAATCATCCTCGAAGAAATAGCGATGAACACGGCTAGAGCTAGAACACCTGCGAAAGACAATGGCACACACCTGGAGAGATAACCCGGTCCTCAGAGGGACGTAACAAGACACATAATATCATGCCATATAAACTGAATAAATATTGCTCAAATAAATAAGTCAATTGAATTATAACATGGTCCAATACACACCTATTGAACGAGCGTACCATCTCCCCAACCAAACAAGGACAGAAGATGGTAAACTAATTCACGGTGACGTATCTTTCCATGCTATGAATCCAATATGGTATCCGGATCGCAACAAGGTTCAATACCTTCTCATCGAAGTAGTAAGTCATACCTACAACCAAACAAGGACAAGATGTGATGAACTAATCCGCGATAAGTTATTGTTCCAAGCCACGGTCAGATACAAGTACCCAAACCAAAAGTACTCGTACCTAACGGATAAGGTAGCCTACCGTTCTAAGTGAAATGTAGTTAAGAACAATCCTTCCTACGCATGGGTCCTGGCTAAATAGGATCGGCATGGTCCCCCTTGAGCACCATAGGCTCCATCAGTAAGAGCATGACGTTCCGCAGAATCGTCAGTGGCCGTCAATAATCATGGGTCATCAACCCCGTATCTCCAGCGGAGAATCCGGGTCACAAGGAAAAGTGCATCGACGCCCATACGCTAAGGAATTGTCCTCCCCGCCCAATGTCTATTATGTTGTATCCACAACATTAACCTCTATAACCGCTAAGTCAAACTAGCATTCAATCTCTATTAGCGATTATTCCTATCGCACGGCTTATACGCACCGGTGGCCAGCCAGTCACGTATGTCTGTGTTCTACATGCGACACACAACTTCGTGTTACAACGTGTCAAGGCCAATAAATGTAACACACAAGGAGGTCCCTTAAATCTAGGTTTAATGTGTAAGAAAAATAATATATAGCAGGAAATATAAATGAACAGTAAGTTCTAACAGGTTATGCCATGTATCACAGTTTATTTTGCATAAAGAAAATAATAAATAATGCATGAAATATGAGCTGAAATAATTAAACAGCAAATGGCAAGGTGTCTTGCCTGGTAGGACGCCTGGTGTACTGCAATGATCAAGGTGGCACGAACTGCAACTTTGGTGCAACAACTATGCAAGGTGACCTCTGATGGTGGCACGGACAGTTCCATCGGGTCCACGACGGTCAAATTAGTTAGGGTGGACATAAGGAAGGACAAAATTTGTTGGAGGATAGGAATAATGAGCTTAGTCATGGAAAGGGAAAATCAAAGGAGAAATAATAAATAATAGAGATACTAATATTTGAAATTACTTATAACATTTGAAAACTAGATTTTATTATTAAAATAATATTTATGGAAAAAGACCTAAAGTAAAGAAAAATCATTTTTGGCTAAAAACTCTAAGCTTGTCAAAATACAATTTTAGGTAGAGAACTATATTTTATAATTCAAAAATACCTTAGATAAATATTGAAGAAAAAATACCAAAAATTTATTTCATAATTTGTAACTACATTTTATGTGTCAACATATTTCTAGGTAATATAAAAATCTAGAAAATTTATTTAGGGTTTTAAAAATAACCTTTAAGTCAAAGCTATTTTAGAAATATCATAATAATATATATATTAAATTTACAAATCTCTAACTAAAATATGGCAAAAATTAATAATAATTATTTCCAAAGCTTAACCTAAATATATGTTTATGTAGAATTTATAAAAGAATGATATGAAAATAATTACCTCTATATGATATAAAAATGTACTAAATAAAACAATAGAATAATAATAATAATAATAACAATAATAATAATAATAATAATAATAATAATAATAATAATAATAATAATAATAATAATAATAATATAACCCAAATGAACTATCATCTAATACTCATAATAATAATAATAATGACATTACTGATAATTGTAATAATAATAATAATAAAGAATAAATAAGTAACAAAAAAAAATTTAAAAAAATATAATAAACATTTATTTTTCCAGGTCTGCTCTTCCCTAGGAGAGCAGTGACATCCCGAACTAAAATCAAAGAGGGAAGCATTCGGTGAGGGGGTGAGAGAGAGAAGACGAGCTGGTGAGAGAGGGGAACTGAGGGATGAGAGAGCGACGGTCGGTCGAGAGGACGGCGAGCTTCGTCGGAGGTGGCGGGGAGTAAGTGAAAGGGGAAGGCTGCGGGAGGCTAGAAAGGAGAAGAAGTGGCGGACGGCGGGGTCGGGCACGGCGGCTCGGCGGAGGGTTTTCTCGGCCACGGTGAAGGTTCGACGGCGCGGGATCGGAGGTTTCGAGCGGGGCGGATCTGCGGAGGAAGGAGAAGATAGAGAGAGACGCGGGCGGAAGGAGAAGGGGTTTGCTCGGTGGGGCGGTCGCGGAAGCCGGAGGGGTTCACCGGAGGGTTTTGGGGAGTCGACGGGACGGGGTTTCGGCGGGCGGTGGCTGGCTATGGCACTGGGCGCTCAGGCGGCGGCTCGCCACGCGGAAGAGGCGCGGCGCCACTGCCCTGGTTGCGACGACGGCTAGGGCGGGGCTCGGCAAGGAGGGATCGGACAGGAGTTCGAGGGAGGGGCGGCGATCTCGTGTTCGTGGAGGCGCCGGAATTGCCAACGGAGGATGCTGACACGGGCGGTCGGCTGGAGGTAAGTCGAGGCCGGATTTTGGTTATTAGTGATGGTGTTACTTCGATTTTGGGGGTTTTGCCATGGTTGGGTTTCCGGTGGGGTTGGCGGAGGTGGCCGGAGCCAGGGGAGGCCGGGTTGTCGTGTGTGAAGGTGTTTGCTGGATGCTGTCGTGGGATCGGATGGGTGGTGATGGGTGATGGTTCTGGGGGTGTGGCCATGGGCCGAGGTCAGGGTATTGGTGGTTTCGACAATGGCAGTAGTGGTTGTTAGTTGGCTGGGATTAGCCAGGGCGGAGATTGTGTTGCGAAAGAAGTCGGCTGGCTTGAGGTTTTGCTTAGGTTAGGGATCGTGTCCGAGTGTCGGTCACGGAGACGACGATGAGGTCCGGGGTTGTCGGACTTGGAGAAATAACTGTAGTTGTAATGGAAGATATATAGTGGATGGGTAGGCACGGGCACGGACACGATGCATGGATTTTTGGGGTTGTAGAATTTGGAGAAATATTATGGAGAAAATATTGGAGGAGTACCTGCCTATTTATAGGATGTGGGAATTCCCAATTGGATAGGATTTGGAATAGATTTAAAACCCAATTTAGATAATTCAATCCATTAATTTAAATCAATCAAATTAAATATAATTTCAAATTCAATTTAAATCAAATCTCCATATAAATTCTATTTTTAGATTTACAATATTTAAATCAAATCCATAAAATCTAATCAAAGGTTTAAATTGCCATAAAAATTAAAATATATTTTCTAAAAATACATATAATAATAATTTCAAAAATTATATTATTTATTTATAAATAACTATTAAATAATTACGAAATATATGTATGCACAAATATTCTTTACATAATTATGCTTTTCTAGTATACAAAATATTATTTATTATTAATAACTTTTTAGAAATGACGTAAAAATAAGCAGCTTAGAAATGATAGCAAAACTAATTATTATATCTATTATTTGAAACTATAAAAAAATAGAACAAAATATTTTTCTAAATATGTACGCTCGCACATATTCGCACTCGTCGAGCAATAACGAAAAGAAAATTTCGCACGACTTACAATGCAACTGCGCGACGTACAATACAAAATAAAAATTTAATCAGTACCAAATTTAATAATAATAAAATAGTAAAAATTTAGGGGTTTTACAATACAAGCTCTTCCTCAACCGGCAGACCAAATATGACTTACCCTTCTCAAAGAATCCCTCTGGTTGCTCCATGTATAGCTCCTTCTCAAGATCACCGTAGAGGAATATCGTCTTCACGTCCATCTGCTCGACCTCCAAGTCAAAACTGGCTGCCAATGCTAGCACCACCCGAATAGACGACTACTTGACGATCGGCAAAAATCTCATCATAATCTACGCCCTTTCACTGACTGTAGCCTTTAACTACCATCCTCGCTTTGTATCGAGGTCGAGTAGCATCATCCGTGTGCTTCACTCTAAATACCCATCGATTCTTCAAAGCCTTCTTGCCCATTGGCAACCGTACCAGCTCGTAAGTAGAATTGGCGTATAAGAAACTCATCTCCTCCTGCATAGCCTGCATCCACTCCTGCCTATGTTCATCTTCCATAGCCTCTACAAAGCTTTCGGGCTCTCCTCCGTCAGTCAGTAGCACATACTCACCTGGTGAGTATCTCGTAGATGGTTAACGCTCTTTGTTGCTCCTTCTCAATGGAGCCACTGGTGCTGGTTGTATCCCAACAGCCTCCTCCCCTTCAGGAACTGCCTACCCGGCATGCTCATCCTCCTACGGGACACCCTGACCACCATCAACAGGTTGATGATCAAGGTTGGGAGCAACTCCATGTACTGGCTCCCCCATAACTGGATCCTTTACGATGTCCTCTAGAAACTGCACGAAGCAAAATGACTCTAACTCAGACAATTCCTCAGCCTCAGAAGGCGTCCCAAAATCCAGAGTGTGGGTCATGGTCTGATCCTCGACGAATACCACATCCCTGCTTCTGTAGAGCTTTCTTCCAACTGGGTCGTAGAGTCTATAGCCAAACTCATCCCGACCGTAACCGACAAAGACGTACCGCCTCATCTTCTGCTCAAGTTTGGACCTTCCATCCTTCGGTACATGCACGAAGGCCTTACAACCAAACACTCTTAGATGATTATATGATGGCTCTTTGCTGTACCATACTTTGTCAGGCACATCACCCTTGAAAGGAGCACTAGGAGAGAAATTAATAACATAAGCAGCTGTGTGAAGAGCCTCACCCCAATAATTGTCTGGCAAATTTGCTTCTGACAGCAAATACCGCACCCTCTCCATCAGTGTCATGTTCATGCGCTCTGCTACACCATTGAGATGAGGTATCTTGGACGGAGCCTTCTGGTGTCGTATCCCTTGCTCTCTGCAATAACCATCAAAGGGACCAATGTATTCGTCGTACCGTTGTCGGACCGAATACACAATAACTTCTTGCCCGCCTCTCTTTCAATAGAGGACTGAAACTCTTTGAAAGTGGGCAGCACCTGATCCTTGGTATTTAAGACATAGACACAAATGATCCTGGAACAGTCATCAATAAAAGTTATAAAGTAAGAAGCACCACCAATAGATTTTACCTTCATAGGACCGCAGACATCCGAGTTAATCAACTCCAGCAACGCCGGCTTCCTTGAACTTGGGTGACTTTGGAAAGTCACCCTATTTTGCTTTCCAGCTAAGTAGTGCGTGTACTTCTCCAACTTTGTAGACTTGAGCCCTGGAATCACTTTCCTGTTGTCACGACCCGCACCCTGATCAGGGGCACGAGTACGCGGTTACATCCAGCCTACGCCGCAGAATCGGCGGTAGAACGCTGTATAGGTTGTCTACGAAATCTACGCTAAACAGTATAAAGGTACCTGTATAATATATACACTCCGAATGGAGGTGACATAAAAATACAGTCTCAATCACAAAAGCAAACTAGGATAGATAGCACAAAATAGAAATATAATAGATATGAACACTGAAAATGAGTTCAACATCCAACACAACTAGAGAGAAACAAACAACATCACAGAGTCACAAAATATAAATATAAACTACTACAGTCCAAAACAAAAGCTGGATCGCAGTCCAGGCAAGCCTAACTAAGCTAGCTACTCTGGGAGTATAAAGTCTAGTGGCTCAACTATCAGGCCACAGCCCTGGCCTAAGTCTCCATCTGTCTCGACCCCTAGTAGGTCGAGCAGCCTGCCTCAGAAATATCTGTAATATTATCAACGATATTCTATCAGGAAAATGAGCAAGTACAAACACTAACAGCAGTTCCATATGAATTGACAAATTCTATAAGAGACAGTATAATAAAATACAAGACAAAGATATTAGATGATGTGGGAACCATACGAAAGCCGAGTTACAACCCTTAAACCAAACAAGGACAGGGGTTGTAACCCTTCTCCCGAACAGAACTTAGTCTCCAATCAAGGTACAGCATAAAGGCATGTAGAGCATGTAAGTAAATGAATATCATAGCATGGTGAGAAAGTATAGAAAGTAGAACTGAGCAGGATATAAGATACGATAAATAAATGTAAATGTGACTTGAATTATTAGAGCGCTATGTGATCGGCTAGGGAATCAGAATCAGGTTATCCACTTGGCCCGACAATCACACGGTGTTCTCACGAAAAGTTATGCCGGCCAACCTGGATAACAAGCACACAGAGGAATCTACTACATCCTACGTGAGGTGAGAGTGGCGCAAGCAAAATAGTGACAAGGGGCTTTGATCAGATAACCCCTAATAATTCTCCCATTCCCGAATAGTATAATAGATCTGGACATGACATGTCATGACACGGGATTCCATAAGAGGGTAGCAAGTCCCCTTAGGAATCAGTGTCTATATTAATACACGGAATAAGACAGAAAATATACCAATATACCACAAAAAATCTAGGAACAACATCCCATGTCATGATCCAACGTGTAATAGTCCATGAACTATCGTGACCAGAAATCGAGTAAGAAACTACAATTGAATCGGATATAGCAGATATCAAGACAATGAAAACTATCAGTGAATGTACTCGCCTGTGGTCTTGAGCTGATAAGGTAAACAGACGCTCAGAGTAATCATAGACCTAAAGATGAGATACTACAAGTCAAAACATGATTTAATAATGAAAGGAAAGCTAATCTAGTCATGATATGCAAGTCTAAGTCAAAACTAGGTCAAACTATGTCACACCAAGCTAAACTAGGAAGTCAATCCAAGTCAAACTAGGTCAATCTGGGTCAAGGGTTGACTTACAGTTGACTTTTGGTCAAAAAGTCAACTCTGGTTAACTCTGGTCAACACTGAGTCAACCCTAGGTCAAACTAGTCAAATGTTGACTAACAGTTGACTTTTAGTCAACTGGTCAACTCTGGTTTGGTTTCGGTCAATTCTAAGTCAAGTATTGACTTGAAGTTGACTTTTGGTCAAAAAGTCAACTCTTGGTCATCGGGGGTCAAGACTAGCCTAAACTTCCCTCATCTAGTCATTACCTACCAAGACAACCTATTTCTAACCCCATCTAGCAATCAGAAACCCAATACCTTACATTACCCAATACCC
>JANAVB010025838.1:27500-50531 GCA_029216955.1 Iris pallida
AGGGGTTTACAACTACAAAGAAAGACCCTAAGTCTACAGTTAGGCGCAGCAACCGCCATGCGCTCTCAGCCAGACGCATCTCTTCAGCGTCTCAGCCAGGCGCATCTCTTCAGCATCTCAGCCAGGCGCATCTCTTTAGCGTCTCAGCCAGGCTCACCCCTTCAGCGTCTCAGTGAGGCGCATCCCTTCAGCAGCTCAGTTATGTGCATCCCTTCAGCGTCTCAGTCATGCGCATCATGAAGTCTCAGCATATGCGCTCCACTTCGACCAACGAAGCATTTGTTGAGCAGAACAAGGGTGGACGATCAACCCCACCCAAACGGGAGGAAGAGCTCTCCAAAGGAAGAGGAGAGCACCGCAATCGATCAGCGGCAAAATGAGGCTTTCAACACAAACAGAATAGGCGACACCCACTCTAGCAGGAGGAGGAGCTCTCCAAAGCCCGAGGAAGATGATCGAGGAACCACAATTCCGATCTGCAGCTCTTCCAGCATAACGGAGACGAGGCTCAAGCATCCCGATCTTTGGATGCAACAGGCACCTTCCGCCTACCTCAGAAGCCCTCGATTCTGACTTTTGGATGTAACAGTCACCTTCAAGTGCATGAACGAAGATAAGTCGTCGCATCTTCACCCTCGGGAGCATCTCGTCAACAGAATGTGCTCGAGCAAACATGTTTATTTCGGAAGGACGTGAGAAAATGAGAAGCAAACTCTCTCCTTGCCACTATTTATAGGCCGGGCAAATCAAACCCATGCACCAAGTGGTGGGCTCTCCGAATCCCGTGCAATAAATTTGTATTTATGGTGATGAACCTGACGCTTCGAATTCGGCCAAGTCAAAAACGGCTATTTAAAGCACTCGAAGAACGCAACAGTCGGACCAATAAAGGCACGTCATGCAAAAGGATGCGCCGGTCAGACACCGCGCATCGTACAGACGCGCCCGTCGGTACCAAAGCGCCCCGTATGGATGCACCCAATAAAGTACAGATCCATGGGTCCTAATCAACATGGACCCATGGGCCCATTTCGGCTCATCATCTATCAATCAATTAATGCTCAAGTGACAGAGTTGGCAGCACGTCCCCCGAAGATTGGACAGTTAGCAGCTTTTTTAGAAGATAAAGCGTCGCTGACGTCAGCATCATCATTACTTTCCTCCAGCGGTTATAAGCCACGTGGCTGCCCAACCATTTCGTATGCGCCTCCGCAGCCATGCGCCCAAATCTCTGCATGTGCCTCAAAAGCCATGCGCCTCAAAAGCCATGCGCCTCAAAAGCCATGCGCCTTAGACTTTTCTTTGATCCCTAAAGACAGAGGTCAAGTCACTACTGAAGTCCCGCATGCGCCTCAAAAGCCATGCGCCCAGACTGGTTCGTGACTCCTAAAGGTTACAAGCCAAGGTCTACTCATGCGCCCAATCCTAGACGCATTCTGTCAGATTACTCTCCACCAAATCCGAGATCTTTGAGCCACGGATACGCGCCACGTGTCCTTTGACTTAGTTCAGCCGATGAAGGGGTGCTAATCACCCAAGATCTCAGCAACTAAAAAATCTTCTACACTGCTACGTGTCAGCTCGGCCGCAGCCCACCAATGCAACAGGAAGGGTTCAACTCCTTAATCAGAGCGCATCGCCTATGCTTCTCCATCAGCAGTCACCACGTGGCATCCCCACAAACAGGCACATTCTACATATGCGCGTATGAGCAGCCAACCTGCTGCTTATAAATAGAAGGATCATTCTCTCTCACACACAGATTGTCAGAGATCAAGACGCACAGTCAACCAAAGCATCAGAGTTTACTTCCATAGATCGAAAGAGACACTCAACGTCTTCTTCCTCTCCGCAAACTCCAGCACCCAGAGCAACTCAGACCTTCAGAGAACCGAAAACCGTTATCAGATCATCAACGGAGTCAACGCATTACCACTCGCTCTATCGACACAGGGACCCAGATAAACAAAAGTGTTCTCCTAGGACTACATCTAAGTCCTACATTGTAACACTGTTCTGTTTGTAATTGAAATTGCAATCAAAAGATTTTAATGGCAACTATGGCGACGTATGGGTTACTTCTGGCCAACCATGGCAGCCGCTCGTTTTTATGCATCTTGCTAGTCCTCTGAGGACCTGATGATCTCTTCAGGTTTAGCCGAGTTTGAGTCAGGAGCAGTTGAGCGGGTTGAGTCAGCACCATACCACGAAGCTTTACAGTTGGGGTTGCCTTGATTAGCAGGTTGTATTCAGTTAGTGTATTTTATGTATTTATTTCTCGTTCCGTCTATTGGTAGTAGATTTGTGTCCACCAGACGTGACTTTGAATCTTGGATATATATTCAGTTTCTTTAGTATTTCATTGATCTTGGTTGATTCGATTATTCTGTGGATGAGATATAGTTTACCATGTGACTCCAGATTGCCGTGACTTGTGTATAGACAGCGTACTACCGCCGACACTGCGGCGTAGGCTGGGCTTGGACACGCTTCGTATCCGAAAAGAGGATGCGGGTCGTGACAGTATGGGCTACTACTGGCCAACCATGGCGGCCGACGCCGTCGACTATGCTAAAAAGTGCCATGTTTGCCAGCTTCATGTCGACTTTATCCATATACCGCCGGAACCACTACATCCTACAGTCGCCTCCTAGCCCTTTGAAGCGTGGGGGTATGGACATTATAGGACCTATCACCCCTCCTTCATCGAGGGGACACCGCTTCATCCTAGCCATCACCGACTACTTCTCCAAATGGGCAGAAGCAGTTCTGCTGACGGAAGTGAAGAGCTCTAGGGTGATCAGCTTCATCAAGCATCACGTCATCTACCGTTTCGGGATACTTCGAAGGATTATCCACGATAACGGCCCACAGTTCATCAGCCACATTTTTAGCAGATTCTGTGACCGCATTCAGAACGTGGCATCAATCGCTTACAATCCGACAACAAACGGATTGGCCGAGGCTTTTAACAAGACTATTGTCAGACTACTCAAAAAGGTCGTGTCATCCAACAAACGCGACTGGGATGAGAAACTCGGCAAATGCCTTTGGGCCTACCGCACAACAGTATGGACTCCGACGGGCAACACACCATTCTTCTTAGTCTACGGGAGCGAAGCGGTTCTGTCTCTCGAGATTCAGATACCCTCGCTCAGTGTAGCGATCACAAATCAATTAATAGAAGAGGACAATCAGCGTCGTCGTCTGCGAGAATTGGAAGCACTGGACGAGAAGCGCCTCCTAGCTCAACAGCGCATTGAACTCTATCAAGCCCATATATCACAGGCTTTTAACAAAAAGGTCAAGCAGAGGACTTTCCAAGTAGGCGACCTGGTTCTGGCAGTCAGAAGGCCGATGGTGTTGACTCACAAGACACCAGGAAAGTTCGAGCCGAAGTGGGAGGGACCTTTCATCATAGAGACGGTATACTCAAACGGTGCTTACCGCCTCGCCAAACCCAATGGGGACTTGTTCATGATGCCCATAAACGGCAAGTTCCTAAAAAAGTACTACTCTTGACATCTTTCAGACATGTACTTCCATCTCCACCCAACAAGGGAGTCTGTGGACCCAATCATCAGGGCTCACGTACACCTCCCTTCCACAAAATCTTACGCTTCCGAAACCCAGCTGTTCCGTGGCGTTCTTTCCTCAGTAGAAGAACAACCACGTCCATATTACCTCTGAGTTGCTCTTCTATGCCCTGCAAAACATAAACTTACACCATGTAGGATTATGCTGCTTATCATGTTTACCACGTCTATATCACCTTTGAGTAAATATTTCGTACAAACAACCCCTGCGTTGCCGTACATTGATCGCAGAACTTCCATGTCCATATTACCTCTGAGTAGTTCCGCGTATCCCTCTAGAATCACTCCTACCACGTCCATAACACCTCTGAGTCGGAAGATTCTCTTATCTAAATCCCGTATTTGCCATGTCTACATCACCTCTGAGCAAACATGTTGGTTCTCTCAAACTTGTTATCTGTACCTAAAAACCAAGGTGCGCAAAAGATAATAGGTCCACACAAATTATCAAGTTCATGACAATAAGAATGAACACACCACAAAACTCTTTATTCTTTATTTAAAAGTAAAGGATTACATCCCCGGTAAGAGTTGTAAATTACACAAAATAACAAAAAAGGAGGGACTACAATCCCTAAGCATCACCGGGATTGGCTGAAAGCTCTTCAATCCGAGGCTTCAAGTCTTTCGCCCGAATCTCTGCAGTCGCCAGAACTCGACGTTCGACTTCTTGACGTATCATTTCTATGGCCTCAGGGGAAGTGGCATCCTCATACTTCTCGTCTAGCTGTTGTTGCTGCTGGGCCAAGGAAAGAGCTTGGTGGGTGAAAGATGCTTCCTCCTCCTTAGATGCTACAGTTTCAGCCTGGACTCGCTCAGCATCTAACAAGAGTTGGGCCCGCTGGTCTTCAAGGAGGTGAATCTTGGCATTTACCTCCGCTATACTAGCGTCCAACGCAGCTCGCAGCTCCACCTTCTCCTGTGTGGATTGAGATAGCCTCTCCACTGCAGCCTCAGCTTCGGCCACCTCGCGTTCCCAGACAGCCACGGTAACTTGATAAGATGACTCAGTTTCAGCGATCAACTTCTTATTTTCTGCTTCTATCAGGGCGGAGAGATCATTTCGCTGGATACTCTGAAACTCGAAAACCAGCTGGTCGAGCTCGGCCACCGATGCCTCCAGAATCTCGGCCATATGATCATGGCCCTGGTGGGAACGTATCAGACCAATATGAGGGAGCGCCATAGTTTTTGCCATCGCGAAACTCCCATTGGCATTCATCGCTGTCGATACGCCCCTCTGCAGCATCTTGTACACCACCTTAATGATAAACTTCACGTACTCATCCGCATCCGCCAGCACTTGCGGCATCATAGCAGGAGTTGGAGGAGCTGCTCTAGACGGCGGACCTGCAGAAGACCTGCCGACCTCAATCTGCGAGGCCGGAACCTCAACTTCCGTGGACCCTCCCTCGTCAGAGACTTGAACTCCGCTACTAGCCCGAGGTGCCAAGAGGGCAGAAGGAGCTAAGTGGGGTGTCGATATCGTTCCCCAAGTCGAAGAAGTAACAGAGGGTTCCTGCACCAGCAGGTCCTTGCCCTTTCCCATATCGGAGGGACCACCAACATCCGGAGTTGCCTTCTCCACCTCCGAGGCACGATCTGTAACCAGTACAGGACCTTCCTCCTTTGGCGAGCTAGCGGGATCAGCACCCGTCTCCTGGCCGGGCACTTCCTCTGGGGTCGGGCTTGGCAGACGATTCTCCCCTCCCTGATCAAATCCCTCATCGAGATTAAAGTCTGCTGCTACCTCAGGGGCGACAGCCAGCTGCAGCTGGGTCCGGGGTAGGCTCGGCAATGAAACAGCCGACCTCTCTTCATCATGGTGAGGGGAGGAATCAATCCTCTCCTCTGTTTCAATCACACCTGCTGTCCCTACGGCAGGCTCAGCAACATCTGGAGGAACGTCATCAGAAGAAGACGAACTCCACTCTTCCTCCTCTTTCGGAGGTACAACTTCTACTGGGACCTCGATATCAGAGATCCTTACATCAGCTTGGACTATCCTGGGGACTGCTGCACCTCCAGCTTCCCCCTCAACACCATCTGGAGACACCAAAGTTCCCACATAAACGACATCATCAACACTCTCCTCCCTGGGAGATACGGTAATCGAAGGAACACGCTCGTCAGAAGAGCTCGCTACCTCCTTCGGTTTAACCAAACCTGGTTTCGAAGCCCGGGACTTCTTCTTCGACACCGCCTACAAAAAAGAGACATGAGTCACAAAAATCAAAAAGTAAACCAGACAATATGGGACGTCTTTACCTCCGCGGGAGCCGATCCTGTTGCTACGACAGGTGCCACCTCCGGAGCTCCTGCCTTCGGAGTCGTAGCTTTCCTTGGCCTCTTTGTCACAGACGAACCGACCTCCGTATCAGCCCGCCTCTTTCCACCTAGGGTCTCTTCCTGATTACCCCCCGTTGATGCTACAGCAGCTGACCTATAACCCGCAACCTCTGGTAGACGATATGATCGAGCCACCGCCAATATGTTAGTTGTCGCCTCTAGCTGTGTGCCAATAATGAAACTAGTTTCCCTGTTGTACTCAGGGGACGCAGCGTTCATGGCACAATACAGCGTGACAGCCGAATACAAGATCTGCGGCCGAGGATTGTGAACTGGCGTGGTAAAACAGACTCCGGTGCATCCGGCATTATAATATTGCCAACCCCGGGCTCCATCCAGTAAACTCCCAATAAACCCCAGACTGTTACTGGGGTTCCTTAACATCAGCTGGGTATAACCAAACTGACGTGCAAATCGGCTCGGCAGATATGGCTCTAGATAGCACTTATTTTTGTTGCGGTAGACCAGATAGGAAGGCCGAATGCTCTGTAACCAGCAAAACCCCCATATCGGCAGGGCGATCGCATCCTCATCAGAGTCTTCCAACTCTTGGTCGGCTTCGAAGTCTATGAAGATGGGGTTGATCTTGGTGATCTCCCACCCCTGAAGATAAGACAAAATCCTTCTACAAACAGGGACGCCAGTATGCAACCACTTCCTTTTATTGAAGCGACGGATAAAGGCGTCACCTACAACATGATCATCTTCGGGGCCGGGGCTCATCACGTTCGGATGATACAGAATCAGCCATCCCATCAGATAATGGAATGGTAGCTCAGCCCGGGGAAATTTGTCGTTCCTACCCCTCCCATGGATCACATCGTCAGCAAAAGTCCTCAAACCCCGCAACAGGTTACACACCATCGCGGGAAGGAGGGCCAAAGGGTGACCAATAACCAGCTTTACCGCTGGCAAGATGAGATTTCTGCTCACTCTTTCTACAGATCCAGAGCCGCCCGAGAACACATAGTCCCGGAGCCATATCATCGAGTATGAGGCTAACACGGCCCTGGGAGACATCCGGTGTACGCAATGCCAGAAGCAACTGTATACATCGGCGCCACTCTCGTTTGAACGAGGAACCTTCTCATCTACTCGGCCCACTTCGGAGGCTACCTCCACATGAGGTAGTCCCTGCGGAGTCACAAACCGAATCTTGCAAGGGTCTGTCGAGTCCTGCTTGAAGATATAGTCCCTCCAAGTAGTCACATAGGGCTGTGACCCGCCCCTATCCTTCCGTTATAGCAGATAATGGTGGCTCTCTACCTCCTTGAAAACAGCCATCATCTCCTTGTCCTTTTCTTCTAGGACTTGGATCCCTTCATTTGTCGGGAAATATTCCTCGTACGGTTTCGAACCCCAGAGAAGTTTGGAAACCACATACATCTCGTGCAGGGCCAACCCCAGCTCCCCCACTGGAGTAAAGAAGGTGCCAGTCTGGGAGTTGAACATCTCCAGGAGCACAAAGAACATGGGCTTGTTGATATCGACGCCCCCTGCGTGGCACGAAGAGCGGCAGTCAGCCCAATCGCTTTGAGCTCAGTTTTGAACTTTGACAGAACCCAGAGGGTCAACTCATCCCACTTCAATACGTGATGGCACCACCCCTCAACTCGAAAACCTCCTTTCGGATACGTGATCTGCGATGACAGCATTCGACTGGCAAAAGTTGAAGCCCCAAAGGCGAAGGTATCAGGAGAAACAACACTGTAGAGGCTCCCAGGCCGCAAAGTTCGGCAATGGTACGAGGTCCCTGATCGTGAGGAGACCAAGGTATCCCTTTGATTCGAAGTAACATCAATACAAAGGGTACCTCCCACTGCCCCTTCTTGAGAAGGAGTAAGCTTCCATGGCATCCTCCTTTTGGAAGCCAAACGGTAGAAAGCCGTCAGCGGCAATTGACGCTCAGACTGCCGCATGTACAGGGCCATACCCTTCGTCGAGAAGAACCAGTCCTCTTTAATCTTCAATATCTTTGCCTCAGTAGAGGTCAAGCGGTCACCGAACAGAAAGACAGGCTTCAAAAAAGTCACGTTCTCGAATTCAGCTGATTTTAGTCTGCCACTCTCCATCATGTTCTGGAGAAAAATAGGCGACTGATCCCGGATTTGCAACATCCTCTCGGGAGGCTGGTCCTGCATAATAGCAGCCTTCGCTGGATTAACAATCTCCTTATTGAAGTCAATCCCCATTTGGCAGAGGGAAGCATCCAAAAGGACTTCGTTCAGCAAGGGGATTGTCATTGACACTGACACAAAACAAAAGTCAGGCAACAAGAAGAGAAAGCGGTTTAAGAGAAGGACGAAAGATTTGGGGCACGTTCGAAGCTTCTGCGCATCATCAGGGCCCAAAAAAGGCCCATATGCATTGAAGCCTCGGCGCATAATCAGGACAGAAGTCCATGCACGTCAGCGGGATAGCCTGGGCGCATAATCAGGACAGAAGTCCATACGCATCAGCGGGATAGCCTGGGCGCATAATCAGGACAGAAGTCCATGCGCGTCAGCGGGATAGCCTCGGCGCATAATCAGGACAGAAGTCCATGCGCGTCAGCGGGATAGCCTCGACGCATAATCAGGACAGAAGTCCATGCGCGTCAGCAGTAAAGCCTCGGCACATAATCAGGACAAAAGTCCATGCACGTCGGCAACAAGGAGTTAGGGCACAGCAACAAGGTGCAACTCATCCGTGTGTGCACCAAACTCATCTAAAAATGTCAGGAAACACTCACCCGTCACCACTGGCCGGACGTCGGTGAGAGCCGCAGCAATGACGGGAGAATCCTCCACATCGAACTCCACGGGCTCTTTTCCTTTGCTTCGCCCTCGGCCAGCACCACCGCGAGGAGTTTTGGGAGCCATT
The DNA here is from genome assembly GCA_029216955.1 of Iris pallida. NCBI lineage: Eukaryota > Viridiplantae > Streptophyta > Magnoliopsida > Asparagales > Iridaceae > Iris > Iris pallida. The sequence goes on from JANAVB010025838.1 coordinate 36,308, forward strand.
TCGTGAAAAGGAGATTAGGGTTTTTTGGAAGAAAAACTCTAAAGAAGAAGACAACAAAGAGAGGGAGAACTCTCTCTCTCTCTCTCTCTCCATCAGATGCCTATTTATAGGCTTGGGTGACGTCAACCGTCGCTTAGGGTTCTGTGAAATGATAACCGTGGATAGTCCAAAAGATCATCATTAAATCTTTTCATTTATCCCGAACCGTTATCATTTGGGCATTTAAAACTGAGAGGAGCATGCACCCCAGAAACAGTCATACGCCCTAGACACTCATGCTTCTTATTCAAAGTATTCCAAAACTTGACGAAAAGTTTTGAAAAGTTTGAAGGGGGTCTTGTAGAAGCATGGAATTTCAGGACCAGAAATCCTATGTGCCTAACATTACACGTGCCAGGGAGCTCAGATGAAGTACTTGGCACAGCAAACAGCAAAAGCATAGACATCAAAAGAAGATTTTTTTTTACAAAAGTCTATTACATGTCTAAAAAGGGCTTTACAACTACAAAGAAAGACCCTAAGTCCACAGTTAGGCGCAGCAACCGCTATGCGCTCTCAGCCAGGCGCATCTCTTCAGCGTCTCAACCAGGCGCATCTCTTCAGTGTCTCAGCCAGGTGCATCTCTTCAGCGTCTCAGCCAGGCGCACCCCTTCAGCGTCTCAGAGAGGCGCATCCCTTCAGCAGCTCAGTTATATGCATCCCTTCAGCGTCTCAGTCATGCGCATCATGAAGTCTCAGCATATGCGCTCCACTTCGACCAATGAATCATTTATTGAGCAGAACATGGGTGGGCGATCAACCCCACCCTAGCAGAAGAAAGAGCTCTCCAAAGGAAGAGGAGAACACCGTAATCGATCTGTGACAAAAGGAGGCTTTCAACACAAGCAGAATAGGCAACACCCACTCTAGCAGGAGGAGGAGCTCTCCAAAGCCCAAGGAAGATGATCGGGGCACCACAATTCCGATCTGTGGCTCTTCCAGCATAACGGAGATGAGGCTCGAGCATCCCGATCTTTGGATGCAACAGGCACCTTCCGCCTGCCTCAGAAGCCCTCGACTCCGACTTTTGGATGTAACAGTCACCTTCAAGTGCATGAACGAAGACAAGTCGTCTCATCTTCACCCTCGGGAGCATCTCGTCAACAGAATGTGCTCGAGCAAACATGTTCATTTCGGGAGGACGTGAGAGAACGGGAAGCAAACTCTCTCCTTGCCACTATCTATAGGCCGGGCAAATTAAACCCGTGTGCCAAGTGGTGGGCTCTCCGAATCCCGTGCAATGATTTGCATTTATGGTGATGAACCTGACGGTTCGAATTCGGCCAAGTCAAAAATGGCTATTTAAAGCACTCGAACAACGCAACAGTCGGACCAATAAAGGCACGTCATGCAAACGAATGTGCCGGTCAGACACCGCGCATCGTACATATGCGCCCGTCGATTCCAAAGTGCCCCGTATGGATGCGCCCAATAAAGCACAGATCCATGCGTCCTAATTAACATGGACCCATGCGCCCATTTCGGCTCATCACCCATCAAGAAATTAATGCTCAAGTGATAGAGTTGGCAGCACGTCCCCCAAGGACTGGACAGTTAGCAGCTTTTTCAGAAGACGAAGCGTCGCTGACGTCAGCATCATCATTACTTTCCTTCGGCGGTTACAAGCCACGAGGCTGCCCAACCATTTCGCATGCACCTCCGCAGCCATGCGCCCAAATCTCTGCATGCGCCTCAAAAGCCATCTGCCTCAGACTTTTCTCTGATCCCTAAAGATAGAGGTCAAGTCACTACTGAAGTCCTGTATGTGCCTCAAAAGCCATGCACCTAGACTGGTTCGTGACTCCTAAAGGTTACAATCTAAGGTCTACTCATGCGCCCAATCCTAGGCGCATCCTGTCAGATTACTCTCCACCAAATCCGAGATCTTTGAGCTACGGATACGCGCCACGTGTCCTTTGACTCAGTTCAGCCGATGAAGGGGTGCTAATCACCCAAGATCTCAGCAACTGAAACATCCTCTACACTGCTACGTGTCAGCTCGGCCGCAGCCCACCAATGCAACAGAAAGGGTTCAACTCCTTAATCAGAGCGCATCGCCCATGCTCCTCCATCAGCAATCACCACGTGGCATCCCCACAAATAGGCGTATCCTACATATGCACGTATGAGCAGCCAACCTGCTGATTATAAATAGAAGGATCATTTTCTCTCACACACACAGAGATTGTCAGAGATCAAGATGTACAGTCAACCAAAGCATCAGAGTTTACTCCCAGAGATCGGAAGAGACACTCAACGTCTTCTTTCTCTCCGCAAACTCCAACACCTAGAGCAACTCAGACCTTCAGAGAACCGAGAACCGTCGTCAGATCGTCAATGGAGTCAACGCATTATCACTCGCTCCATCGACACAGGGACCCAGATAAACAAAAGTGTTCTCCTAGGACTACATCTAAGTCCTACATTGTAACACTGTTCTGTTTGTAATTGAAATTGCAATCAAAAGATTTGAATGGCAAACAGGCCGCATAGTGCCAGTCCATATAGTTGCATAGTGCCTGGCCGCATAGTACCAGTCCGCATAAATGCATAGTGCCTGACCGTATAATGTCAGTCCGTATAGCTGTATAGTGCCTGGTCGTATAGTGCTAGTCCGCATGGCTGTATAGTGCCTGGCCGCATAGTGCCAGTCTGTATAGCTGCATATTTCCTAGCCGCATAGTGCCAGTCTGCATAGATGCATAGTATCTGGCCGTATAGTGCCAGTCCACATAGCTGCATAGTGCATGGATGCATAGTGCCAGTCCGTATAGATGTATAGTACATTATCGTAAAGTGCCAGTCTGTATAGATGCATAGTGCCTTGTCGCATAGTACCTATTTTGGCTGTTTCTGGCTGTTTTATGTCTCATTTGGCTGAATTGTGGCCAGAATTTCTCCCAACTCCCAACATAAAAGTTGTAGATCTTTGTCTTGGCTTCATGAATCTTCTTGTTTCACTTTAATTAGAGTTCATATACGATTGATGATTTCAATCATAGTTTTGATCTTTTGGTATATTTTTTGTACTTGACGTTTTGAGGCTTCTTCGACTGCAATAAATTTTTAAACATGATTTGATGATCTTGTACAGTTAGAGAATGATTGTACACCCTTTGTACACCTAACACTAGTACAGATTCAATTATTATTTTTATGCTAAATAGTTACTTTATTTATTCCCTCTTTCATGCCATGATACCCCTTTTTGGACAAGTTCTTACTTACATGCTATATTTGTTGACATTTCTCTTCTTTGCTTAGCATGATTGTGGCCCGTCGGGGTACACTCATGATTTATGTATTTTCTTTGCTTTACATGACAGTGGCCCATTGTGGTGCACTTATGTTACACGTTACTTCTCTGCTTGTCACGTCCCAGTACCGATATACGGAGACGGACTAGGCCAGCTACTCCATATGAGGTATATAAACGTCATACGGCGATCGTGGAAGTCAAGAGACAAGGGGGTGCATGCTACAATCAAGTCTCCTATGGTCTTACAGAGCATCTAGGTCTCAATCAATCAAACAAGAAGCAGTAAATAATGATCATATAAGATAAAGCAGTAAGGCATCCCCACGCATTATCAAAATGATCATGGGGATCTAGCTTTATAAGTTAGCTAGCCCAGAGAGTCATAGGTACATAATTGTATTCATCTGCAGTCTGATTTAATTACAAATTATGTAGAGACAAAATATCCAGATTAGCCGGCTAAACAGGTGCCGGTGGCTAAACGCCAGAACATAAGTAAAGATACTAGAGTGGTGGAGAAGAAACCCACTCGAGTCCCCCGCCAACCATGCTCCTAGTATGCACCATTGACGTCGGGGAGGAAGTTTGTATCCTCATGCACTGCTACGAGATCTGGCCAAACAAAACCAGCGGGTCAGCCCCGAATAGCAAGTACCACAAGGAAGCACAAAAGAGTAAGATAAAACCCAAGCACAAAATAATAATACTAGTAATAATAAAAGCTTTCGGTCGTAACCTCGGTCCACAGCCTGTCCTAGCACGATAGCCCAACCCAACAACCAAACAAGGACATGGGTTGGACCACGCACCATGACAGTCCATGTCCCTCGGCTACTAACGGATGTTACAAGGCACAGTCAAGTCATTTTTCAATCGGCCATTCATTCATGCGGCTTTCTATATTTGGCGGAGTTATCCCCGCGATACTGATTAAAAGGAATCCTCAGATCGTGTCAACCCAGCAGGGGTAGCCAAACCATAAGACATATAGCACATTGATTATGCACTGGTCCTCCGGAGGGCTACCGCGCTAAAACATATAACACATAGCTCGTAGGAGTCAGATATAGCCATCCGCTATAGGCGAGTGAAACCATATCCGTGGCGGTCAACCCGACACGTCAGGATTGGGCCTGGGGTGGCTAGTATGGCACGATCTCGGGATTCTTCCCACCCAATGCATCTACCAAGTTAGTTGCCTAGTTAATCCCTAGGTTATCCTCGGAGTTCACATGTCGTGGTCACATGCTCACTCCCCTAGATGTCGTACATTGTACGAGTATCCCAAGAAGATCCGTACTGGCTCATAGAGTCATACGTATGTACCCCCTTCTTGGTGTAATGCAACACACAGCAAATACTCCATCATTGCTACTGACCAATCGTTATGTAAATACTGGACTCTTGGAGGTACTGACAGGTATCACATAGGAACACTTAGCACTTAGGATAGCACATCGGTGCTCACATAGATTGTACCGTAGTACACACATAGGATTATCCAGCATACGTATAGGAGTCAGATCAGGAATGAGGACCAAGACACAAGAGGAAATAGAATAAGAAGGTACTATGCACTTAGGGTATGAAGTGCTCGCAAGTCATGAAGTGTCCCTAACGGCGCACGGGCAATGTGCAAGGTAAAAGGTGCACAAGAAACAAGGTGCCAAAGTCATATATAAATTTTGGCTAAAGTGAGACATGAAGATTCTTGAAGCCAAAACAAAGATCTACAACTTTCATGTTGGGAGTTGGGAGATTCTGGCCATAATTCAGTCAAATAGGGCATAAAACAGCCAAAACCAGCCAAAATAAGCACTATACGGCATTATGCAGCCTTCTGCGACACTATGCAGCCTTCTGCGGCACTATACGACACTCTTATATGCCGCTCGGACACTATACAGCACTCCCATATGTGGCTCGATACTATGCGGCACTATACAATACTCTCATATGCGGCTCGGACACTATGCGGCACTCCCATATGCGGCTCGGCACTATGCAGCACTATACGACATTCCCATATGCGGCTCGGCACTATGCGGCACTCCCATATGCGGCTCGATACTATACGGCACTATACGACACTCCCATATACGGCTCGGTACTATACAGCATTATACAGCACTATACGTCACTCCCATATACGGCTTGGACACTATACGGCACTATGCGCCACTCCCATATACGGCTCGACACTATGCGGCACTATATAGCACTCCCATATGCGGCTTGGACACTATGTGGCACTATGTAGCACTCCCATATGCGGCTCGGCACTATGCAGCACTATACGACATTCCCATATACATTTCGACACTATGCGGTACTATGCAGCACTATTCATCGTCCCTGCCAAAACTAGGACAGATGATATAGAAATTGTTCAAATATTGTTTGGCCATAACTTCCTCAAAACAAGTCAAAATCTAACTTTTCAAAGGTCAAAATTGTGTAGAATCAAATTTTCTACAACCTAGGACCATTAGTTTTTAAAAATAACCAAGTTTGATAGATCAAAACCATGTAAATACATAAAATCCTAGTTTTAGAAACTTAGATCTATACAAAACTAGCCATTAGAATCAAAAACTCCAAGAACTAAACTTGTAGAGAATGAAGAGAAGAACAATATAGACAAATAATATCAAAGGAAAAATCAAGAATGAAAAATGCATAAATCTCTACTTTTGAGCAAGTTGTACTTGTCTAAGGATGGTGGTTGAGAAAAATAAATGGAAGAGTGAATGCGGAGAGAGAGTGAGGAAGAGAATATAAATAGGGGTTGGATTGGCTTAAGAAAACCCTAATCTCTAAACATGCTCTAACCCTTCCACTAATGACATGCTTAAAAGCTACATGCAACCATTAAATAATAATAAATAGAGTTATGCACATGCTAAATACGGAATATCATGTACAGAATTCATGAAAGAATACGTATATCGGGATCGGGGGGTGACATCTCTATCCTCCTTAGAAAATTTCGTTCTCGAAATTTCAGCCAAGACAATGATAGAGGAATTCGGGCAAGCAAGGTGCAATTATAATCTACCCAATCAACCTATCATTAGCAGTCATTGATCATATATTTCAAAATGGTGCAAAACAAGCATGTAAACAGATTACCAAGGCATGAGGAAAAATATACCTTCTGAGTCGAACAAGTGCGGATACCAAGATCTAATCTCGTCTTCGTGCTCCCAGGTTGACTCTTCCGGAGAGTGATGGCCCCAAGCGACACGGACAAGGCTAATAGTCCGGTTCTTGAGCACCTTCTCTCGCCGGTCCAAAATAGACACGGGTTGTTCCTCGTAAGTTAGGTCGGTACCAACGACTAACTCTGAATGGTCGAGGACATGACTCGGATCCGGCACATATCCATGCAACTGAGATACATGAAACACATCATGTACGCCAGATAGCGAGGGAGGAAGGGCAAGCCGATAAGCAACATCGCCTACCCGAGCGAGAATCTCAAAAGGACCAATGAATCTTGGACTAAGCTTTCCTCGGGTTCCAAATCTAATGACAACCCGAGTAGGCGAAATCCACAGAAAAACTTGGTCACCAACACCAAACTCTAGAGGCCTACGATGTTGATCCGCCCAGTGTCTGTGTCTGTCCTGCGCGACTCGAAGCCGCTCTCTGATCAACTTGATTGTCTCCACTGTTTGCGTGATCATCTCTGGTCCCAACAACTTTCGTTCTCCCATATCGTCCCATGCCAGAGGGGACCTACATTTTCTTCCATATAATGCTTCGAACGGTGCCATCCGGATACTTGCCTGATGACTGTAGTTGTAAGAGAACTCTACTAAATGAAGATGATCTTTCCAAGTTCCGCCGAAGTCCAAAGTACAAGCCCGTAACATATCTTCCAAGGTCTGAATGGTTCTCTCTGACAGTCCGTCCGTCTGCGGATGGTAGGCTGTACTGAACCTCAACTTGGTACCCAAACTTTGATGTAAACTCTGCCAAAAGTGAGAGGTGAATCGCGTGTCTCGATCTGATACTATGCTGACTGGAACACCATGCTGCCTCACGATATGCTTCATATACATTTCTGCCAGCTGCTCAGTAGACTGCCCTACTCTGAAAGAAAGAAAATGCGCAACCTTCGTGAGCCAATCCACGATTACCCAAATTGTATTTTGATCGGTCGGAGATCTAGGTAAACCGGTCATAAATTCTATCATGATGTGCTCCCACTTCCACTCCGGAATAGGAAGCGGCTGTAAAAATCCTGCTGATCTCTGCTGCTCTGCCTTCACTTGCTGACATACCAAACATCTGGATACAAACCTCACTATCTCCCTCTTCATGCCATTCCACCAAAAGTGTTGCTTTATATCTTGGTACATCTTTGTGCCTCCGGGATAAATAGAATAAGGAGAACTATGAGCCTCTGACATAACTTCTTATCGAAGGTCTCCACCTGGTACACAAAGACGGTTTCCGAACCTAAGTGTACCATCCTCATGGATTACTAACTCCTTCCTGAGACCTGACTCACACTCTGATCGAAGCTTCTGGATCCGCGGATCCTCTGCCTGGGCTGCTCTGATCCTCTCTACTAAAGTAGACTGAATCTGTAAATTGGCCATAACTCCTGTATCTTGTGGCAAGATCACTTCAATTCCTATTTCCTGAAGGTCTTCCAAAATATGCCTCTGCGAGGTTAAAATGAATGTACCACCTCTCCTGCTCAAGGCATCTGCTACCACATTCGCCTTTCCTGGATGATACTGAAGGTTTACATCAAAGTCCTTCAGTAATTCCAACCATCTTCTCTGTCTCAGGTTCAGGTCCCTCTGGGTAAATACATACTTTAAGCTCTTATGATCAATTTAAATCTCCACTCGATCCCCATATAAATAGTACCTCCATAACTTAAGCGAGAACACTACTGCTGCTAATTTCAGGTTGTGGGTCGGATAGTTCTTTTCATGGTCCCGAAGCTGTCGACATCCATATGCTATCACCTTACCATGCTGCATCAATACACACCCAAGTCCCTTCCCGGATGTGTCACAATACACTGTAAACCCTCCCGATCCTACTGGAAGTGTCAAGATCGGGGCTGAGATTAATCTCTTCTTCAACTCTTTAAATGATATCTGACATTCTGCTGACCAAACAAACTCTACATCCTTATGCGTCAAACGCGTCAAGGGTGCCGAAATCCTGGCAAAATCTGCTACGAACCTCCGGTAATAACCTGCCAATCCCAAGAAACTATGCACTTCTGTTACCGTCTTCGGAACTGGCCAATTCTCTACTGCCTCAACCTTCTTCGGATCTACTGACACTCCTGCTCCAGAAATAATATGTCCCAGGAACGAAATACAATCCAACCAAAACTCACATTTACTAAGCTTCGCATAAAGTTGATGCTCCCTCAAGGTCTGCAAAACTGTCCGAAGATGTTTCTCATGTTCTTCTTTACTACTGAAATAAACGAGGATGTCATCTATGAACACTACTACAAACTTATCCAAATAGGGTAGAAAGATGCGGTTCATCAAGTCCATGAACACGGCTGGGACATTAGTCAGTCCAAATGGCATCACCAGAAACTCATAATGCCCATACCGCGATCTAAATGCTGTCTTAGGTATGTACTGCTCCCGGACCCTCACTTGATAATATCCAGATCGAAGATCAATCTTAGAGAAGACGCAGGCCTTACTCAATTGATCAAACAAGTCATTAATCCTTGGTAATGGATACTTGTTCTTCACTGTTACTGCATTCAACTGTCTGTAATCAATGCACATTTGCGTCGATCCATCCTTCTTGGGTACTAAAATTACCGGTGCTGTCCAGGGCGATTTGCTGTCTCGGATAAACTGCTTCGCCTTCAGTTCTTCTTCATGCTGGTGTAACATGTCCAACTCTGACAGCGATATCCTGTAAACTCTGCCGATTTTAGGCTCCGTTCCAGGATTCAACTCAATACAAAACTCCACATATCTCACCGGTGGTAAACCTGGAAGCTCATCTGGAAATACATCAAGAAACTCTCTGACCACTCTTGGTATCTGCTCATGTTCGGCCAATGCTTCTGCAATGATGCCCTTGGGTCGATCCTCCAATGATCGAGCAAAGACGAACTCCTTAACGCCAGGTACATTAAATACTACCCTACCTCCCCGATAATATATCATCGCATAACTGTCTCTCAACCAGTCCATGCCTAGGACAACATCAAAATTGCCCATAGGGAACTCAATCAAAGATGCGGGCAATAATCGCCCACTCACTACGATCGGACATGCTAGGCACACTCTGTTAACTCCTACGAGCCTATTACCAATGAGTATATTCATCCTCTCTGGCAATGCCTCGAACTCCAATCCAATATGTGTCGCAAATCGTGCAGATATAAAATAGTAGGTAGCCCCCGAATCAAACAATGTAACTGCAGGAAAAGAGGTAACAGAAATATTACCTGCAACCACGTCGCCTGAAGCTAGTGCATCCTCCAGTGATAAGGTGAAGGCCTGGCCCTGGCCTTGCTGAGCTCCCTCATGCTGTCTTCCTCGACCATGCTATCGCTGCGGCCTCTGCGGGCCTTCCTGGATCTGCGCCTGGCGAAACATCTGAGCCTGCATCGGCAGACGCTGGGCTAGCGGCCTTACAGCCAATATCGGACCTCTGTTCGGTACTGCCCCCGGAGCTGGCAATATCGGAAACTGCTGAACTGGCCCTCCTGACCTCTGCATCATAGGAGAATTGGCAATCCTGTGGTCCGGACTGCCACACCTCATGCACAATCCGTTAGCTGAATGACACACATCCCTAGTGTGCCCTCCCTTACCGCAGTAAGTACATCCAATGGACGCCCCCTGGCGCTGCTGCTGGTTCCTCTACTGCTGATGTCAGATTGGTGTTGTTATCTCTGACACCGTCGTCCTCCGCGGCGCTCATGACTCATTAATACGGATGCCGGGTGCTGGCGCCGATGTTCGCTGCACTGCTCCTCCGCCCCTACTCTGGGGATGGGACCTCTTCTGGCCCCCATGTCTTGTCACCAACCTTTGTTGGGTGAGTTCATGCCTCCGAGCAGCCGTTAAAACGGTGCCAAAAGACTGATAGTCGTGCCCTTCTACTTGCTGTAGAATCTCCAAATAAAATCCTTGCTGGAATCTTATCGCCTTCTCTGGCTCTGTAGCCACCATCGTTGGTGCAAACCGACTCATTCTGCAGAACTCCGCTGCATATCCATCTACCGTCTTACCAGCTTGCTTGAGACTGATAAACCTCTTTGTAGCTTATACCGCACTACCACGCCAAAGTACTTGGCCTTGAATCTGGTACTGAAGCTATCCCAAGGAACAGGACGCCTCATTCCAACCTCTTCCGATGCCTACCAGTCGCGGGCAAGATCCTGAAGTAACAGTCTGACCTGGTCAACCTTCTTTTCTGCTAGAACCTTTGTTACGGTCAATCTGGCCTCGATATCCTGAAGCCAAGCATCCGCCGTGATAGCATCCTCCGTGCCGTCAAAGTATCTCGGGTTAAGTCGACAAAACCTTCCCGACGCTCCCGAATCATTTCTGATGCTTCTCTCAAGGGCTAATTGTAACCCCTTATTCAGTAGCACATTCTGTTCCTGCTGCTGGGTCTGCTATTGTTGATGGGCTGCCACCTGACGCTGTTGAATGGCCAGGAATCCCCGGATGACCTCTAGGAGTGCTGCAGCATCAGGCACTGTCGTCGCTGTCGGTACCGCTGGGGGTGCAGGAGTTTCTAGAACCTGCGGTTCCACTGGCTCTGATATCACTTCCACTCGAATTTGGTCAGAAGAAGGTATTCTTTCCGAATGCTGCCCCGTCGAGCCATGCTCTACTGGATGTTCCTCCATGTTGTCCTTACCAGCTACTGAGAAAGAAGCACCCCTATAGGGAAAGATACATGATATCAAATGACAGGACGAGAAAGATTCGAGGATGCAATTCAAGTTATCAATCAAGGAGAGGAAAGAGAAATCGAGGCAAGAGATTCAAAGGGAACAAGTTTTGATTGAGACTCATATAATAATAACACCCCACAAGTCTGAAAATCAGACCTGCATGGGCCACCAATAAAACCTTATCATGCCCCAGTACCGATATACGGAGACGGACTAGGCCAGCTACTCCATATGAGGTATATAAACGTCATACGGCGATCGTGGCTATCAAGAGACAAGGGGGAGTATGCTACAATCAAGTCTCCTATGGTCTTACAGAGCATCTAGGTCTCAATCAATCAAACAAGAAGCAGTAAATAATGATCATATAAGATAAAGCAGTAAGGCGTCCCCGACGCATTATCAAATGATCATGAGGATCTAGCTTTATAAGTTAGCTAGCCCAGAGAGTCATTGGTACATAATTGTATTCAACTGCAGTCTGATTTAATTACAAATTATGTAAAGACAAAATATCCAGATTAGCCGGCTAAACAGGTGCCGGTGGCTAAACACCAGAATATAAGTAAAGATACTAGAGTGGTGGAGAAAAAACCCACTCAAGTCCCCCGCCAGCCATGCTCCTAGTATGCACCATTAACGTCGAAAAGGAAGTTTGGATCCTCAGGCGCTTCTACGAGATCTGGCCAAACAAAACCAGCGGGGTCAGCCCCGAATAGCAAGTACCACAAGGAAGCACAAAAGAGTGAGATAAAATCCAAGCACAAAATAATAATACTAGTAATAATAAAAGCTTCCGGTCGTAACCTCGGTCCACAGCCTGTCCTAGCATGATAGTCCAACCAACAACCAAACAAGGACATGGGTTGGACCACGCACCATGACAGTCTATGTCCCTCGGCTACTAATAGAAGTTACAAGGCACAGTCAAGTCATTTTTCAAGCGGCCATTCATTCATGCGGCTTTCTATATTTGGCGGAGTTATCCCCGCGATACTGATTAAAAGGAATCCTCAGATCGTGTCAACCCAGCAGGGCTATTCAAACCATAAGACATATAGCACGTTGATTATGCACCGGTCCTCCGGAGGGCTACCGTGCTAAAAATAAAAAAAAACGTAGCTCGTAGGAGTCGGATATAGCCATCTGCTATAGGCGAGTGAAACCATATCTATGGCGGCCAACCCGACACGTCAGGACTGGGCCTAGGGTGGCTAGTATGGCACGATCTTGGGATTCTTTCCATCCAATGTATCTACCAAGTTAGTTGCCTAGTTAATCCCTAGGTTATCCTCGGAGTTCACATGTCATGGTCACATCCTCACTCCCTTAGATGTCGTACATTGTACGAGTACCCCCCAAGAAGATCCGTACTGGCTCATAGAGTCATACGTATGTACCTCCTTCTTTGTGTAATACAACACACAGCACATACCCCATCATTGCTACTGACCAATCGCTATATAAATACTAGACTCTTGGAGGTACTGACAGGTATCACATAGGAACACTTAGCACTTAGGATAGCACATCGGTGCTCACATAGATTATACCGTAGTACACACATAGGATTATCCAGCATACGCATAGGAGTCAGATCAGGAATGAGGACCAAAATACAAGAGGAAATAGAACAAGAAGGTACTATGCACTTAGGGTATGAAGTGCTTGCAAGTCATGAAGTGGCCCTAACGGCGCACGGGCAATGTACAAGGTAAAAGGTGCATAAGGAGCAAGGTGCATAAGGTTTCATGTTGGGAATTGGGAGAAATTCTGACCACAATTCAGCCAAATAGGACATAAAACAGCCAAAAATAGCCAAAATATGCACTATGCAGCACTATGCAGCCTTCTGCTGCAATATCCGACACTATGCAGCATTCTGCGGTACTATACGGTACTCCCATATACGGCTCGATACTATGCGGCACTCCTATATACGGCTCGATACTATGCGGCACTATGCAGCACTCCCACATGCGGCTCGGACACTATGCGGCACTATACGGCACTCCCATATACATTTTGGTACTATGCAACACTATGCGGCATTCCCATATACGGCTCGACACTATGCGGCACTCCCATATGCGGCTCGACACTATGTGGCACTATTTGGCACTCCCATATGTGGCTCGATACTATGCAGCACTATGCATCACTATACGTCACTCTCATATGCGGCTTGAAAACTATGTGGCACTCCTATATGCGGCTCGATACTATGCGGCAATATGCAGCACTCCTATATGCGGCTCGGATACTATACGGCAAAATGCGGCACTCCCATATGCGACTCGGCACTATGCAGCACTATACGGCATTCCCATATACGGCTCGGCACTATACGGCACTATGCAGCACTATTCATCGTCCCTGCCAAACCAGGACAGATGACATAGAAATTGTCCAAATATTGTTTTGGCCATAACTTCCTCAAAATAAGTTGAAATCTAACTTTTCAAAGGTCAAAATTATGTAGAATCAAATTTCCTACAACCTAGGACCATTAGTTTTCAAAAATAACCAAGTTTAATAGATAAAAACCATGTAAATGCATAAAATCCTAGTTTTAGAAACTTAGATCTACACAAAACTAGCCATTAGAATCAAAAACTCCAAGAACTAAACTTGTAGAGAATGAAGAGAAGAACAATATAGACAAATAATATCAAAGGAAAAATTAAGAATAAAAAATGCACAAATCTCTACTTTTGAGCAAGTTGTACTTGCCTAAGGATGGTGGTTGAGAAAAATAAATGGAAGAGTGAATGAGGAGAGAGAGTGAGGAAGAGAATATAAATAGGGGTTGGGTTGGCTTAAGAAAACCCTAATCTCTAAACATGCTCTAACCCTTCCACTAATGACATGCTTAAAAGCTACATGCAACCATTAAATAATAATAAATAGAATTATGCACATGCTAAATATGGGATACCATGTACATAATTTATGAAAGAATACGTATATCGGGATCGGGGAGTGACACTGCTTATACTAGATAG
>JANAVB010025839.1:0-31029 GCA_029216955.1 Iris pallida
TCAAGTTGTGCATGAGCCATGGTTGGCAGAGAGGTAGTCTGCGCAGGTTGCACAATAGCCATGGTTGGCAGAGAGGCAGTCTGCGCAGGTTGCACAAGAGCCATGGTTGGTCGAGAAGATTGGGAGGCAACACCAGTGCGCACCTTGCTCTTAGCAGCAACTGCGGTGCGCCTAGTACCCAGCACTGATCATCGCTTCGTAAGCGGTTTGGTCGATTTGAACGATTAGAGTCTTCTGCGTCTTGCGATCGACGCCTGTGAGGGTAGACTTATCATAAGTTTTTATTTTTCGTCCGAGAAGAAAGTCATCCCCAGCAAAGTCGCCTTTTTGCAAAAAACAAAAGTTTGATTACAAACTAAAAAAGAGTACAATAGTACAATTGATTTATGGGGAAGTACAACTATAGGAATCTGATCAGAAGACGATCACTTTATCCCTTGGACGATGTGATATCGAAGACACGAGCCTCTGGAAGATGCAACAGCACTTTATCAGTAGATTATGATCATTAGTGATGCTATAGAACTGATTTGAAACTCTATTTATGGAGTTTTGAAATAACTGTTTTCTGAGTTACGCGCACTTCAGGTTGCGTGCCTTCTATTCAGTTGTGCGAACGGTTACTTGAACTGCTGGGGACACGTGGCATCGTTTGAGTGAGATGCGCGTGGTCATGGGCAGTGTAGTGGACACGTTCTTCGAGATTAGTAGCATGCGCGCCACATCATCCTGCTTCTGAATAAAAGTTGATCAGGTGGCGCCAACACTCTAGGTGGCGCACGCGCAACTCGACTTTTGGCGCCTTTGACAAGGTCTTTTATGTTATGACAATTGATTCTTGCGCTTCTTGATAACTTGCGCAAGCTAGCTGTCAGCGATAATTGTATGCTGACAAAATCTCCTCGAGCGCCGCGTTGCGCGGAATTTGAATGGATTTTCTTCAACTGACAAGCTGTCAGTAATAATGGCAGCCGTTACAGCTTCTCGAAGATGCTTGCCACATGGAGCTCGCGCACCCTGCTTAGGCGCAACCTGAGATGGCTTAGGCACAACCTGAGACTGGCGCAACTTAATGATCTGGCGCCACTTGATACTGGAGCTTTGTTGAGAGGGGCGCCCATTGATTTTTAGACTCCTACAAATAGCTCTTTAGTGGATCGAGCTATTGTTAACGGGCCTGGATTGTGTGATCGGACTGAACACGGGATACCTAGATCCATTAGGAAACCTAAACCTAGTTTCTCCTCATGGTCCTGTCGTAGCCTATATATATCCACTATTCTCTGGCCGTCATATGTATCCTAAAAAAGAATCTTTTTCTAATTCGTTTATCACAAAAGAAGAGAAAATGAGGACAACCAAGGAGAAGAAAAGGTTGGGAGGCCGTCGCCTATACAATATCCAACTCGAGAAATAAATACGGTAGAAGATCTTGAGGTTGTTGATCGATCAAGATTGTTGGAAACTGTCATCAACTCATTGCCACTTCAAGTGTAATTCGTGAACCCTAGTTTCCACCATTGAAGGGTTAGATCACGAGATTAAACAAGTTCATGCTTCATCAATCGATATGTACTCCAATTCGTCATCCTAGAATTTTTCCCGTTGAAGGATTCGCATTGATACATACGTATATTAACTTTGCAGTCATACCGCATGGTCGATGAATTGCCATGCCGCATGGTTTCGTCGTGCCGCATAGATGAGGAATCACCATGCCCAAGATGGACTTGGCCGCATGGCTTTGGTTATGTCGCATAGATCAATACGCGGTCCCGGAGATACCAGTTCCATTAGCCTCATGGGATCCGAGAGTCTGTGCTCATGAACACCTGCAGACATAATCTACAGCCCGCGGTCAAGCTCTACATCGGTATTGTACGACATGCAGACTGGTCTGCATTCATCTCAAGTGCAGATCTCGCGGAGAAAAAATTCCAAGGATGTCCATCTGCTTGGCATCCAAATCTCTGGCTCCGGTGACCGAGGGAAACCACCCCCAAAATCCTATCGACGACGACATTAGTAAAGGGAAAGAGGCCCTTACTGTGAACGTGTCTGCAGCTGTAACCCCTACTTTCCATTTCCCAATAAAAACCCAATTCTTTTTCTAAATTCTTTACATGTTATTTTATTTTTATTAGGAATACCATTTTAGTAATTTCTAGAATAGAAGTTGGTTATTTAGGAATTCATAAAGAGGGGATGGCAAGTTTATAATTATGTAGATATGGAGTGGCTTATTTGGATGTGGAGCGGCATTCTTGTAAATACCAATGTAGGAAAGTAAGTTTGGTAATTTCCTATAGCCTTTAGCCATAGGGATTAGAGTGGGAACATTCTAGATTTGCTTCCCTAATTAATTCTGATTAGTTTTAATTAATGCTGATTAGTGTTTATTAATCACAAAGGATATTCTAAGAAATATTCCATATCGAGTATTCCAAAGAATATTCCATGGAATATTCTAGGGATATTCTTTGGATTCATGTGCTAATTACCTCTAGATTATTCCCAATGGCTCCTATAAATACCCCTAACTATCATTAGTGCTAATCACTCCAATTCTCCATAAGGTTCTAATGATCGTGTCCTAATTGTGTCGGTGTCCATCCATTTCATTAATAGCCTAGCTATTACAATTATATCCCCGTGTCTGACAAGACACGCCATTCTAACCCCCCCTGTGTCCGTGTCCCTCGACACGGACACACCCCTTACATTTCCACACAAATTTTCCCAAAACCATAGTTGTATCCTGTAGTGTCCTCGACACAGGATATGCCCCCACATTCTAGCTCCAATTATCTATGTCCAGTTGTGTCACCAGACACCGGACACGTCCCTAACTCCTACACCCTAAACCATAACCCTAATTGTCTCTGTCGCCATCTGCCATGTGCTCCGCTACTCCGGTCGCTGTCACCGCTCCACCGTCAGGGACCACCGCCATGGCCGGAGTCACCTCAATGCAGCAGACATAGCTTCGACTCGCCGTCGTCCTCCGCCATACTCGTCCTCGCTCGACGAGCCATCGGGAACCGCCGCCTAAGTCCACCATCATTACGACCACCGCCAGAGACTCGTCGATCACCGCCTCGAGTCTCTAGATCCAGATCTGCTTCCCTTGTTCGCCGCCGTCACTCGTCTTTCGTCAGATCCGGCCGCATCTTCGTCGATTCTGACCGTCCCGAGTTGCTACGCCATCGTCTACCACAGTCGCGTCGTGCCGAGCCGCCAATGAGGTACCACTCCCTCTTCTTGTTTTTTTTTCTTCCTCCTATGTAGTTTCTTCCTCGATCCTTTTTTTCTTCTCCCGTAGCTTCTTCTTCCTTCTCTTCTTCTAGGAACTTAGGGTTTTGCTATTAGGTATAAATCTATGGACCGGGTTCATGGGCCAAATCTAGCGGGCCGAGAAAAGAAAAGAAAAGGAGAAAACGAAAAGAAAAAGGAAATAAATTGAAGGGCCAGGCAGCCAGATCAGGCCCAAGGCGAGTGAGAAAAAGAAAATAGAAAAGAAAAGAAAAAAAAAGAAAAGAAAAGAAAAATGAAAATGAATTTATCTATGTGTGGGTCGAGCCCAAGCCCAATAGCAGGGTCCAAGATGTTTTGGGCTGGGTTAGCTTATCATTTGATTTTTGCTAATTAGTAATTGCTAATTATTATTTAGTTAGAGTAATTAACTAGTTTATTAGTAACTAATTTCTTTAAAAGTATTTAATAAATTTAATTAGTATTTTGATTAATAATTACTAATAATTTTACCAATATCTTTAGACAAGTTTAGATAATAATATTTAGCTACTTCATAATTAATACTTAAGTAGATTTTGGAATAAAGATATTTTACATAGAATTTATCCATAGTATTATTCTTGATATTAATTAATAATTATTTTGAATAATTAGTAGATGATTATAATTCACTAGGATGGGTAATTAGAGTATAATCTTCTAGAAAATTTCTAGAATATGCTCTAACCCATATTTCCTTAATTATTTTAGGTGGATTAGAGACACTTGGTAGCAACCACCAGTAAAAGGTAAGTGTTTGTAATCTCAACTTTACTTAGCGGCATTGTATAACATGTTACACTATATCACTTGCTTTACTTCTTTCTCATGTTCGTGTTGGGAGGGAGAACATTCATAAAGTAGGTAGTCTACCTTAGCCTATGGACATTCACATGACTGCTAGCACTTTATGCGCCTTACGTCCATTACTTGCATGACTGCTAGCATATCGACCACGATATGCCTTACTCTTACTTACGTGACTGCTAGTATATCGGCAACGATGTGCATTATACATGATAACCCCTACATGCTTATCGGTGTTCTATTGCACATGTTTCACTTAGATAGTGCATGATTTCAGGTATTCTTCAGCTTACTTGTTATTTAATGCCTTTGTTATTTTATGTACTATTGCATCTTGTTGTTGAGTACTGATGAGTTATATTGTATTTTGCTCCTTTCCTGACTGGATCGTTGACATATACAAGTGATGATGAGCTTGACTATCCTACACTCTGTGGACCACAGGAGGACCCAATAGTGGAGACCACTCTGGGGGCTATCCAGAACCAGAAGGCTTTTCTCGAGGGGATTTAAATTGTAGTTTAACATTCATGAGATTGAGGATTGTCTATAGTTGCCTTTATCACTTACCGGATCTGTTTTCGAAAATCTATTGTAAAAGGACCTGTAATAAAGACATAGTTGATGTTGTGACTGTAACAGGTTACGCGACTAGAGCTGTGATGAGAGATTGATATTCTCTACTATGATGATTTCTAAGGTCTAAACGGCTGACTACCGCTGCTCACACTAGCGTAGGCCGGACGTAGCATGACTCGTACCCGATTATTCAGGAGCAGGTCGTGACACATTTTTTTGGTTGCCCATGCAGGTCTAGAAACTCATCAAAGCATAGGACCGATGTGGATTGTATAATGTTGTTATGTCCTTTTTTTTTCTTCTACATTATTGGACACTTATGTTCTTTCCTTCATTTCAGAAAATGGCAAAGGAAAGATCGTCGCGTAGTCGGCCCCCTATTGTGGCCATTTCCGAGAGAGAGTCCTCTTCCCCTTTATTGGGTCAAGAGGCGATCAGGGCCCTTTTTCCCCGCTTCCAGCTCGAGGGTCTACCTCTACTAGGCACTCTTTTGAGTCCATGCACATGAGTGGAGCTCAGCTCTTTGAGTTAGTCTGAAGCACCATCGAGGCTCAGAAGGATCATGCTACCATCATGCAGGAGGGCATAGGGAGCGCTTGTCTCGCTACTATAGCCGCTATGGAGAAGATGACTAGTCAGCCCCAGATGCAGGCTCTACCTCAGTCTCAGCCACAGCCTACCTTTACCTAATAAAGGTGTTAGCCCAATGATCTAACTATGTTTTTTAGTATGGTTATTCGATTAAGTTTAACATTATGATATCATGATATTTATGCTATCACTATAGTATTGATATTTAAACTTAGCATAATCCTAATGAGCATTAAACTTATCATACTTGCTACTATGTATATTGCTTTGTTCGTCTAACGTATACATGCAGAAAAGTAATAAGCAAGATCAACATGGACATATGCAATGAAGAAATCATGGTGGACCAAATACGATGGTATCCTACAAGAATTCTCTGAACCGCCCGACAACATCTCCGGAGCCACGCACTCGGGGGTTCCGCTGACAAACTGGGTATCTTCGGACAGCTGTCGTCAAGGAAAAATGCCAACATCTATCAAGAGAAGAAGCCAAGCCATGCCATCATCATTTCAAGACTCTGAAGAAATCTGCACCTGTTATAGTATATATGAGTCTGTAATGAGTCTTAGGAATAATTATAAACACAAGAAATGAATGGAAAAATCAAAAGCTAAGGTAGTAGATAACCCTGGACCACTGTTGGACAGACAGTCGAATGATCCCATGGATCTCTGCGAAAATTAGAAGGATGATCCGAATGGACCACAGAAAAGCTTCTGTGAACTTTTGGATTATCCGACGAACGCTCACAAAAATTCGATGGATAATCTGAATTGTTACCGTTTGGAATCCAACAGTCGGATTTGTCCCATCAGTGAGCCCAACGGCTCTTTTTATAGCCGTTGTCATATGCAGGCGGATGATCCGACGGACTTCCACAAAAATTCGACGAAACTTTCGACTGCTGACAGAAAGTTGTATTAGTGCTCTTTCTCTTACTTTGGTTATAAATAGCCTTGAACCCCTTCATTCAAGATTGATGTTCTGAGCCTAAAATTTTCTAATATACCAAAGCTTATCCACAAACACTCCACCAAAGCTTTTACTTGTCAATCCACAAATTGTGTTAGAGTGTTCTTGAGTTGTAAGAGTGAGATCTTCATCTTGTTGTAAAGAGATCAAAACCTTCTCGTGAAAGGTTAAAGTTGGAGAATTTTCGGATAAAAGCTCTCGTGAAGTTGGAGAGTCTTTGGATCAAAGCTCTTGTATTGAAGTCGGAGAGGCTTCAGATAAAAGCTCTCGTGTAAAAAGTTGGTAAGCCTTCGGATAAAAACTCACGTTGTACTATTTTCTATAATAGTGGACTAAACTCGGAGAGAATTTCGGGACTGGAGTGCCCCTCGGGAGGATACCAGGATATATCGGGTGTCAGTATTATGGTTGCTTCTTCTCTTACACTCTTAATCTTTAAATTGCTTATTAGCAATCATTTAGTGCTTGATTAGTTAGCTTTACCCTATTCACCCCTCCCCCTCTAAGGTGCTTTCAGAGGGCACTATTCTGGACTTCAAGAGACTTGTCCCCCGTGATTGCTATGGCACAGAGGGGATCATCTCTGTGGACGAATGGCTTGAGGACATAGAGAGAGGATACTCCGCGTAGCCAGACTTCCAGAGGACCTCAGGATAGAGGCAACAAGACTCCATCTGCATGACTTAGCCAGGACTTGGTTTCTGAATGAGCCTAAGCTCGCAGTACCCGGCCTTACTTGGAAGAGATTTGTGGAGCTATTCAAGGAGAAATTCTTCCACGTCGTAGCTAGGGAGACCTTAAGAGGCAGTTTCAGGCTCTCGAAAAAGGAACTCGTATTGTTGATGAGTACTTTGTTGAGTTCAATCGATTGAGCCAATTTGTCGAGAGCATGTGAGAGACCTAGGAGGTTTCATCAGGGATTGGCTAAGAAGATTTGTATTCATGTTATTGCGAATGGTGCACGAACTTACACTGATACAGTCTCGATTGTCCAGAGAGTTGAGGTTGACCTGGACCTTCGTCCGAAGAGGAACCGAGACATTTCTGGAGGAGGTATCAGCCAAGGGCCAGCTAAGCATCCCAATGTTCAGACAAAGACTTTTGCACCCCAGATGCAGCTTCCTCCTAGAGCCCTAATTCAGCAGAGACAGGTTGCACAGACTCCTACTTATGGGTATTGTCAAAAGAAGGGGCATACCTGGCAGGTCTGCCGTGGGCGCTTGGGACATTTCTTGATCTGTGGGGCAGTTGACCACCAGACCAGGGAGTGTACTGCAGCTTCTCTTCGCCCTGCAGCAGGTCCAGCTCTATCTATATTTATTCGGAGAGAATACCTATTTTTTATGATCTATGTTTCTCTCTTAGTTACCGTTGAGACTCCGACACGACGCTATGACTTTATGTATATTACTGCCCTGTTGTATTTACTTTGAAGATGTCTGCACTTGCGAACGTTGTCCTCAAAGCGTCACATCAGTTTGGTTTAGTCATCCCGAGATATTTCATTTACTGCACTTTAGCTTGTATATTATGTGCCTTGCTATGTCCCCTGAGGACCTGGTTATTTCCCATAAATAACTGACGAGATCTTTCCTAATGGGCACGGGCCGGGAGTATATTTGTCTTTTGCACCAGCTGAGGAAGACAAGGTTGCACCGCAGTAGTTCTTCTTTTATTGATATTTTTATTTTATATCTTGTCAGAGCTGTGGACTTATAGTGGTTTGTTTTATATTTTATTTGGGACTTGTATCGTTCATTTTATTTTGTTGAGACTTGTCTCCATGGATATTTTTTTCCATGTGACTACTTTTACATTATTTGACATTATTTCAGTTTCCTTTATTTAGCACGATAATGTCATATTTCTTGTTATTTCATATTTGTATTTGTAGATGAGTTTAGATGCCTGTGACTACCATGATTATGATTATATTTTACAGCTTAAAGCTACTTTCCAATAGGTCCATTAAATTGGGTATACTTGTGGAGTGTCTGCTGGCATGCCACGTGTTCTAGTCCTTATGGATTTTGGGACTGGGCCGTGACATTGTTTTTTGTGGTGGCCCATGCAGGTCTACGAAAAATTGTATCGGTTACATAACTGTACTGATATGAGCATGCATATAGGATTAGAGTTTAGGATCTTATCCATATGCTTGATCATCTCCCTTGACTTTGTTTCGAACTCTCGTTTGACTGCTTGATTGCATCCAGTTTGATCATGTTCTACCACAATTCCTATGATTTTACTAAACCCTTTCCTTTAACTTCTTGAGTAAATCTTCTCGTTCCTTTTTGTTAAAATTGTTGAAAATACCTTATGGATTGGTCCAGGAAAAGTTCGAAAATTTATATTTGTCCTTGTATTACGGAATCGAAAGTTTTTGCAGTCAGAGAAATACTAGCGAGACAAGACTTCAGATAACGGCATCATGGTTTCATATGTTTCTCGTATTCTACTTAAACCACATCATATGCATTTGATTGACCTCTTCTCCTTTTTTGCCCAAAAAATTAATTTAAAAACATTTCATGAATTTGGCCAAGATAACTCAAGAACCTATATTATCTGGCGTGACAAATGTGCACTGCAGCCATTCGTTGCATTATGGAACAAAGAAGTTATTGCAGCCAGATGCACACTAGCATGGCAGTAACTTCATATGAAATAATTACGAAGTTATATGGTTCTCGAGTCTTACCTAGACTACGTTATATGCATCTTGTTTGGCCTCATACCGTTCTTGGAAATAATTCGACAAACCTTCCTCTTTGCTTGACTCTACCGTTGTTTGAAATTGGTATATAGGTTTATTTGACCCAGCCTTAGGTTCCCTTTACCTTCTACTTATTAAATGACTAAAATAGACAAACACTATAGTTATATTATAGAATATAATTAAGCTAGGTTATTTGTGTGATTGCGATGTTGGATTGCTAGAAACGGATAAGTTTCTTAGAGATGGATCCTAGTGAGATTATGAGTCGAGTATGAGTGTTTGGGTATCGGATGTGTAGAGTCTATTAGGAGAAATTGCTAGGAGTGAACTGGCGGGTATCATTGAATAGGTTGATAATATTATACCTACGATAGAATGGTACGGCTAGTCGTATTAGAATTCTTCTGTAGTAAACACTTTTATCCTTTTTCTCCCTAGCTTATTTTTTTATTGTTTTGAGGAGCATCTTAGAGTTGTATTGGGAGTAGTGAGGAAGGAGGAGCTGTATGCTAAGCTCAGTAAGTATGACTTTTTCTTAGACAATGTCTCATTTCTGGGCCATATCATTTATGGTGAAGGGCTTTCAGTTGATCCAGAGAAGATAGAGGCCGTTGCGACATGGTCAGTGCCTACATCAGTTTCAAAGGTGAGGAGTTTTTTTCGGACTTGCCGAATAATATCGGAGGTTTGTAGAAACTTTTTCGAGGATTGTTGAGCTTATGACGCGGTTCACGCGTAAGGAGTAGGAGTTCACCTGGACGGTAGAGTGTCAAACGGCTTTTGATGAGCTGAAGAAGTGTTTAATGACAACACCGGCCTTGACTCTTCCTTCAATGTCAGGAGGCTTTGTGGTATATAGTGATGCTTCTGGCAGTGGATTGGGATGTGTCCTGATGCAGCATGGTAAAGTAGTTGATTATGCGTCGAGACATTTGCGGGCTCATAAGAAAAATTACCCGACGTATGATCTAGATTAAGCTGGAGTTATATTTGCACTAAAGCTCTGGAGGCATTATTTATATGGCGAGAGAGTTGAGATATTTACCAAGCACAAGAGTAGAATATGAGGCAAAGATATTGGTTGGAGCTGATGAAGGACTTGACATTGAGCTGCAGTATCATCCTGGAAAGGCAAATGTAGTAGCAGACGTCTTGAGCAAGAAGCCCACAACTTATTTCTTGAATACACATCATCAGTTGCTTGAGGATCTTCAGGAGCATGGGATCAAAGTCATATTGTCGGGCTCAGAAGGTGTTTTAGCACATTTGGGAGTTCGGTCTTCACTAGTTGAGAGAATTAAGGCAACTTTGCCTACGGATGCGAGATTCAGAAGACTTCGTGAGATGACTGAGGCAGGAGAGCAGACAGGGTTGTGTATTCATGAGGACGGAACATTGAGGTGCGGAGAGCGCTTATATGTTCCAAATGGAGACCTTTGGCAGGAATTGATAGAAAAAATGCATAGTTCAATCTACTCTATCCATCTCGGGGGTACGAAGATGTACCAAGATTTGATATAACATTTCTGGTGGCACGGGATGAAGAGAGAGATTACACAATTTGTAGCTAGATGCTTGGTCTGTCAGCAGGTCAAGGTCGAGCATCAGAGATCAGCTGGACTTCCACAGCCACTTCATATTTCTGGGTGGGAATGGGAGCATATCACGATGGACTTCGTCACTGGATTTTCGAGGAGCCATAGCGGGAAGGACGTGATTTAGATGATTGTAGACCGACTCACCAAGTCGGTACATTTTTTGTCATTCCGAGTAGG
Source organism: Iris pallida (assembly GCA_029216955.1). Classification (NCBI taxonomy): domain Eukaryota; kingdom Viridiplantae; phylum Streptophyta; class Magnoliopsida; order Asparagales; family Iridaceae; genus Iris; species Iris pallida. The sequence continues at coordinate 10,744 of JANAVB010025839.1, forward strand.
ACAGTCTACCGAGGTATTGGCAGATATGTACATGATGTAGATTATGAAGTTACACAGTGTACCTGTCAGCATTGTGTCGCATCATGATTCTATATTTACGTCGCATTTCTCGAGGAGTATGCAGGAGAGTTTAAAAACGTGATTGAAGTTCAGCACTGCATATCACCCTCAGACCGATGGACAGTCAGAATGTACGATTCAAACACTTGAGGACATTTTGAGAGCTTTTATGCTGAATTTTGGAAGATTTTGGAAGGATCACTTACACTTGGTGGAATTTTCTTACAATAATAGCTGTCAGGCAAGTATACAGATAGCGTCTTTTAAGGCATTGTACGGACGGAAGTGCAGATCGCCAGTTTGTTGGAGTGGCGTGGGAGAACGTCAGATTCTTGGTCCTGAGCTAGTGACCCAGACCGTAGAGAAGGTAAAGTGGATTCAGAAGAATCTTCAGGCAGCTCAGGATAGGCAGAAGCACTGGACAGATACACATCATCGACCTTTGTAGTTTAAGGAAGGCGACCATATATTTTTGCGAATATCATCGACTCGAGGTACCATCCGATTTGGCAGCAAAGGAAAGCTAAGTCCAAGGTACATCGGTCCTTTTGATATTCTTGAAAGAGTTGGAGAAGTGGCCTATCGTCTTGCATTACTTACCTCCATCACTAGAAGGTGCGCATAACATATTCCATGTGTCTTAGTTGAGAAAGTATGTGGCAGACTCTAGTCATGTGCTTGATTATTCTGAGATTACAGTTGGGCCGACTTTATCTTACGAGGAGCAGCCAATTGGAATTCTTGACCGTAACGAGAAGGTATTATGAGGTCAGACCATTAGACTTGTTCAAGTTGCTTGGAAACATCATTCACCGGACGAGTCTACATGGAAGCGTGAGAATTTCATGCGAGAGCGTTTCCCTCATTTGTTTGAGAATCAAGATATGTAATTATTGTGTTTCCTTAGTTCCAATTTTTATACGACATTGTTTTTAATTTCGAGGACAAAATTCTTTTAAGGAGTGAAGGATGTAAAACCCATCAAAAATTAAAATATTTAATTGGGTTAAATATATTTTATTGGATTTTTAATTATTTTTATTTTTATTTTTATTATATAAAAAGGTCCATAGTTATGGTTGAGTTTGGATATGCATACGCATAGCCCACCCCAGTGAGGACGGCTATAAAAAGGGGAACGCCAATTTTAATTCTATTTTTAATTAACTTTTGAGTTATGTAATTTATTGTTTTTCTGGCCCATACGCATAGCCCACCCCAGCGAGGACGGCTATAAAAGGGGAACGACAACCAAAAGACACACACACAGAGGGCAGAGAACAAAGAAAGCTAGATCGCAGTCCATAGCACCAGCGAGCCAGAGACTTGCAGCCCCCCTACGTCAATCGGATTGTCAACGGAGTAAAGAAGACAACTACTCCATCGTCACACTACCCAGATATAAATTTAGTAACAGAGATCCTCGATGTTAGGATCCTTTGGTATTTTCTTTTGTTGTACTCGCAAGTAATGTAAAAGTTAGCAAAAGTTTACATCCCCGATCACCCGCGATGGCGACCACCTTCGAGCCAACAAACCAACATAATGCGTCGCGTGGAGCGGAACATTGAAATCACCAGCTCATTATGTCCCACTCCATCATTGACCCCATGCGGATGAATGGGGATCTTTCGTTCGTCTGCCAAACTGCAAGTGACTATTAGGGGGCGTTTGGTATGCGGAATACCATATAGCCGGGAATTCTATATTCCCGGGAATCAAATTCCAAGGAATTAAATTCCCGGGAAAATTACATTCCCATGTTTGGTGACAATATAAATATTCCCGGAAAAAAAATAAAAAATAATAATAACGAAAAAAATGAACAAATATAAAAAAAAACCGGTAAAAACGACAAAAAATCGGTAAAAACGAAAAAAAGTAAAACGATAAAAAATCGGTAAAAACGACAAAATAACAAAAAACAACAAAAACGATGAAAAACGACAAAAAATCGGTTAAAACGACAAAAATGACCAAAAAGTGACAAAAAATGTATAAACGACAAAAATAACAAAAAAAGGGTAAAAACGACAAAAATAACCAAAACATGACAAAAACGACATAAAACCGGTAAAAACGACAAAAAAAACCAAAATGCGGCAAAAACGACAAAAAACAACAAAAAATCGGTAAAACGACAAAAAATGACAAAAAATCGGTTAAAAACGACAAAAAATCAGTTAAAAACAACAAAAAAATCGGTTAAAAACGACAAAAAATAACCAAAAAACGAAAAAAAAACGAAAAATAATCGATAAAAACGACAAAAAAAGGACAAAACGACAAAAATAACCAAAAATGCGACAAAAATGACAAAAAATCGGTAAAAACAAAAAAAGGGCTACAAAAACGACAAAAAAATTGGTAAAAACAAAAAAAAAAAAAGCTACAAAAACGAAAAAAAATCGCTTAAAACGACAAAAATTGACAAAAAAAACGACAAAAGGGACAAAAATTGGGTAAAAACGATAAAAAATAATCAAAAAGTGACTAAAAAAGACAAAAAATGGGTAAAAACGACAAAAAAAATTCGCTTAAAACGACAAAAAAATTGGTAAAAACTACAAAAAATGACAAAAAAGCGATAAAAACGACAAAAAAATAATCAAAAAGTGACAAAAAGACAAAAAATGGATAAAAACAACAAAAAATCGCTCAAAACGACAAAAAATGACAAAAACGACAAAAAATAATCAAAAAGTGACAAGAAAAGACAAAAATGGGTAAAAACGAAAAAAAAAATCGCTTAAAACGACAAAAAATCGCTAAAAACTACAAAAAATGACAAAAAAAGCGATAAAAACGACAAAAAATAATCAAAAGTGACAAAAAAAAGACAAAAAAAATGGGTAAAAACGACAAAAAATCGCTTAAAAACGACAAAAAAATGACAAAAACGACAAAAAATAATCAAAAAGTGACAAGAAAAGACAAAAATGGGTAAAAACGACAAAAAATCGCTTAAAACGACAAAAAATTGGTAAAACCGACAAAAAATGACAAAAAAAGCGATAAAAACGACAAAAAAATAATCAAAAAGTGACAAAAAGACAAAAAAAAATGGGTAAAAACGACAAAAAATCACTTAAAAAACGACAAAAATTTGGTAAAAACGACAAAAAATGACAAAAAAAAAAAACGATAAAAACGACAAAAAATAATCAAAAAGTGACAAAAAAGACAAAAAATGGGTAAAAACGACAAAAATCGCTTAAAAACGACAAAAATTTGGTAAAAATGACAAAAAATTGACAAAAAAGCGATAAAAACGACAAAAAAAAAGAAAAAATGTTCAAAACTAATCAAAATTGATCAAAAAAGAAGAAAAAAATCTAGACAATTTTTTTTTTGCCCGGGCAAAAAAAAAAATACCCACCTATTCTCAAGGGATAGAATTCCCATGTTTTGTAGGTAAACTATTTACCCGGGTATTTATAATTCCCGGGAATAAATTTTTTATAAGCCAAACAAACGTGGTAATAGATTTTCATCTTAAATTTTCCCGGGAATAAAAAAAAATACCGCGTACCAAACGCCCCCTTAGACTTACCGCTTTCTGTTTTCTCACAATTTAGTATACTTTATCCAGTTAAATCAATTTTGAATATAGGCATGATCCTATACAAGTCAAAGAACTGGGGTAGATATCAGACTGGGATTAGGATGACCAAGCAAGCAGATATATGCATCTTGAGTATCTCCTACTTGCAAAGTATCAGAATGCTTCTAGAGCCCTGTCAATTTTATCAGAACCTTCAGTCCTACAGTCCTAGTATGAAGTACCTGCTGTTTTCAAATATATAATTATTTTTCCTATACAACATATATTTAACATGTTACCGAAGCCTTTTAAAATCTATGATAAATTTTCATCCGCTCACCCGTGTTATTTTGGTAGTGTTCCTCTATATATTCTGGAAGATGCAAGTCCATAAATTTGCAAGCAATTTGATTAAAGAAACATCTATGTATTAAATGCATAACAGTTTAATCTTTATGTTGTCTTGTTCAACAATACCTTAATCACAAAATACTACAAAAATAGACAAAAAGAAAGACAACTATAGGTTTGAACTGTAAGCACTAATAATATAAGAATTGCACACATGTACTCCTTAGGTAAGAAACCAGAGAAGTCAAAAACTACATCCAATTAATGGATACAAATATATAGCCAACATTTGTAAGAAGGAAAAAAAATCCAAATTATGTCACCTAGAAGGAAATTTCGCTAGGTGCATGAAATGTTCTTCCACGACATATGGCTTCAAGGTTCTCTCCAGTATAAGAGCAAAGAGGAGAAATTTCAACACCTGCGCCCATGACATTTTAGCTCAAAAGTTAGTGCCTTTAATTGTCAGGTAAAAACAGTTTCCAATTAACAGAAGTTAACCTTTATCATAAGCATTCTGTTTTAAGTCTGGAGAAGCTAAATACAATCTTAATTTCATGGATCATGAGACGGCAGCTAGCCCAGCTCTTTATTGTTAAAAAAAATTAAAATCTTAATGCCATGCAACCATGTCTACTTTAAAACACCAACTGCCCTCTCAATATTATGGTCATATATAGAAGCTCAAGGGCACAGCAAAATCATAGTACCAACTATTATAATGACGTAACCCTGGTTAATGCCAAAATGAAGATTGATTACCAATAAATCGGGATAAGTTTTTTTTTTTTTTTTTGATATTCTAAGATTGACTACCATATTTATGAAAACTTCAGACTTTATTGTATATGTAGAATGTAAGAGAAAAAGAAAAGAAAATACCACAAATTAAATGAGGAGACATTTCTCACAAGGCTTTAGTGGAATTTCGGACAGGTGGGGCCAACAAGATAAGAATTGGAAAGAGGGATGTCGTCAGTTAGGTGTGCCCAGGAAAATATTAGGACCCGAGTGACACTGTATAAGAGGGACATCAAGCAATTACAAGGAACATCCTACAATGTCGCCCATTGGCTCGGTATTCTCTGTGTGTTATAGGACTTTGACTACGGTCATGGTTTAATTTGGACAATCTTTAGTTCTTTACACAGTTTCCTGTATCATATCAACTTTCAAGTGAATTTATTTCGACAACAGTGGGTCTCCACCTCCCAGAAAAATAACAAATCATGTGATAGAAAAACAATATGAATCTGGTGCAAAGGATCGACGACATATCAAAACCCACCTATTCTTCCATCTAATTTCCACGCAAGTGCTAGCTGTCAGATAAGGGGTTTCAGAGAAATTGACAATGCAGTTTAAAGTTCTTGGCTGGTTCATAAAAAAAATGACAGGGTCGGAAGAGCGCCCCCTCACACCCCCCCCCCCCCCCCCCCCCCTTCTTTCTCTCCCCACCAAAGTTCCCATCCCCAAACTGCAAAACCTTAAGGGAAATGAAGAAAATTGTGGGCAATTGGTAGTTCCAATTTTAGGCCACAAATACAACGAAACAAATTATCATCCTATCAGACTATATATTTTGTGTCTTACTCGGGATTTAAAATCAAGGTCAGCATGCCTAGGCAGTACTACTGATGACCACTTGATTGCCTAAGACAACCAAGCTACTGCCTAATGCCTATAGTTACAAATATTGAAAATATCAAAACAAAAATACAGATTGATAATGTAACATCTAAGCGTTTGTTACTGTCAAAAACATATAATCATCAATGACAATAAATTCATGCAAAATTATGTATGATATATTATTATCGTTATCCTATTCAATCCAAGTCTTAAAACAATAAGTTTTACTTTGGTTGCTGATAAGATGACATCAAGAGTCTATGGCTTCTAAATTACATACAAATGGAAGAGCACAAATAACATCTACATAACACGTTACACTAACAAGAAACCATAAAGAGAAACTAAATGAAGTATGAGATGCCAATGGAGTAGACTTATACAACATCACTATAGAATAAGACAATCTATCCATTTAAGTAAATGTATGAAAAAATGTGCAAGGAAAAGCACTTGCCATTCGTTGGTTATTGGGGGCTCCCAAATAAGTCCCAAGGTCGAAATACGGAGAGAGAAAAAGAAAAAAAAAAATCTATACCAGTATCCCTGAAATTTACATTAATTGTAGAAGTTGAAAACATTAGATACCTAGTTAACCACTATACATTACCAATGGCATATAATCTAGGAAGCATGTACATTCCAAATTTGGTCTTTATGTCCATGTCACATCTGTTCCTGAACCAACACAGAAACCAAAACACACTAGAACACACCAAACAGGTGCCATGTCCATAACATGTTGAGTCGGTAGATGCCGTATCTTGCATAAGGTACCTACCTAAGCAATATGTAGTGTCCCGTCCCTACATCGTGTCCCGTTCTCCGTCCACGGGGTGTGCGAGAAAGGAACATTGTATGCTACCGATTCGGTCGGAACCGATTGGTCGGAATCGATCGAATCGGTCAAACGGGAACGATTGAATTAAGATCATTTTTTCGTAATGGGAAGGCTTCTTCGGAATCAAGTCCCATATTCAGCGGGTTACGCCTCGAGGATTGGCTTTGCGGCAGAATCAGGAGAGACCTTCCGTTGCTCTGTTTTTCATGCCGCACTTGCTTTGACTTTGGTTTTCGTAAATGCGTTTTCGTGAATGTTTTCGATGGTTTTCATGGCTTGCGTTTCGAACTTCGCATTCGTATCGAATTCTTTGAATAACACAGTGTTCTAACCAGTTGCTTATGCAATTGCAGGTGATCGCGTATGCGACGTCTAAGCTCAGCCAACCAGTTCCTCGCCTTAAACAAAGACTAAGATGAGTGGCTGACCTCCTTCATCTCAACCCTCTGATTCAAATCAAGAACTCGGGATAACGGTATCAATTTAGAATGAATTACTCTGAAAATATAAGTTTCGCACCAAAAAAAAAAAGTTAAGGTTTTAAAAAATAGAATTATTTCATGATATGCAAAACCAAAGAAATGAATCGATTATATAATTGTCGCAACGATACCATAAAACGTGCCTTGAATAACTTGTTAACTTAGCACGGTCATGGATAACTTGTATACAAGGGCGATTGTTTCTTCGGACGGTATCTCTGGGCCACGGGACCGATCCGGCCTAGGAAGAAACACGATAGCTATGCTGGATTGTACCGTGGGTATTCGGTGCTCCTTCAACGGGGCTCGCTACCTGCGTTGAATGTGCACCGTCTAAACCAAGCTATATCCAGAATGGCTTTCATGCCAATGACCTCCGCAAATATGCACTAGTTAAACTTATGTTATGCAATATGACAGGAAAGAACATGGTAAGTTTTATGTTGTACGGCACGCTCTACCGTGGGTAAGTTCTAGCATAATATTTTTTTGTTTATGTTTCGTCAAACTACTTGCATGAAACTGACCAGGATGGCTAGAAAGATCACTAAAATAAGTTACATGTTTTATCAAAATTCTCGAACCAAATGAGAGCATGAAAAATAATTAGCCACTCGCTAGTACACGTTGATTATACTGATCCTCGCTCTCCACAGGTGCTATAAATCAGGAGGAGCGTGCCGCATGACTGAAGGCAGCGCTCGTGTGTTTTAAAACTTCGTCCGTGCGCGCGAAGCCTTGACCCAATCTCTTTTAAGACTTCGCAACTGTCCAAGCTGAGATGTCTCAACTCTCCCCTATCCAAGGTATCTGCATACTTTGGTTGTATAAAGGGGGTGTGATGTATGGAACGGCTATCTTATCGACGTTTTGTAATGGAGTCAGTTTGTAGCCCGCACGGTACCTTTGTATCGAGTATGTAATATGATGTTCGTTATCAATAAAGTTCAAGTTTCTTCTATATAATGTGTTCAATTTACTCTGCGCACTCTCTTGTTGTTGTGTTTCGGATAACCTTATGACTATGCCTTGTGCGATCGCAACTTAGGTTCGCACGGCATTACGTCCGGGGGACGACTATCGATTCTACGGGATCGGAACGTGACATAATGGTATCAGAGCACGGCTTTACGTCCTTTGGCATTCCGTTTGAGTTTCGAACCTTTGACCTTGTGTCGATGAGATGAGTTGTTCCATACAGTGAGTCCGTAATATTTTCTGAGACTAATATGAGTTCCCTTCTAATTTCAGACGTCCGAGAAACTGCGGGCGGGGAACAAAAAAAGTGCTTTGAGCGGCTTAAGCAGCTCAGGGGCAAGACCTTCAAACGCCCCCATGGAACCCATGGAACGGATGATGCGCATATTGGAAGCGCAACAATGACAGGTCGAGGCCAATCAGCGCCTGAACGAACAGCATCGAAAGCACGTTGAAGACCAGCGGAGACAAGCTGAGGCACGATACACTCAGTTTGAGGTCCGATTCGATGCGTAATTCAAGTTGCAGCAGAAGCAGCTTGATACTCTTCAGCAAATCGTCCAGACAGTTGTAGCCAACAGCAACTCTGCAACGACTCATGTCGTAACCGAGCCTGTGGTCCGACCGATCGAAATCGAGCCGGAGGTACCCGAGCGACTACCTGCAACACCAAGGAGTTCCAACTTTAAGGTGTCAAAATTAAAGAAAAATTGTCGCACATCCTTCTGCGGTACTGAAGACCCTTCTTTGGCGATCGATTGATTGGAGGAGTTGGAAGGCCAGTTCGAGCTTCTGGGGGTTGATGAGTCCAAGAAAGTTGCATGTGCTCAGCTTCTACTCTGATTGAACGCACACGACTGGTGGGCCGTGCAAAAGCGAGCGATCCGGCGTGACGACGAGACAACGACAATCTCTTGGGCCACCTTCCGACAGGCGTTCGAAATCGAGTACCTTCCTGCAGCCGTTCGACAAGAAAAGGAGAATGAATTTTTGCAGCTGAAGCAAGGGAATATGACGGTTGCGGCAGTACGCAGCAGAATTCAATAAACTGGCCAAATTTGTTGGATCATTCTTGCCTACAATGGAGAGTCGTGCTCGACGGTTCGAAGTGGGTCTGTGGCCCTCTATCTCTGCTCATGTGTCCGTTCCGGAATACAAGACAATGGACGAGTCCCTGAATCACGCTCTCCGCCTTGAGCACCAATATCCTCCAGCTGCTGCCGACACTATGCATACATACAATCATAAGCACCCTAGCCATGCGGGAGGAAACAATGCGACCAAGCGTCCAAACAACGGACACCAAGGCGGATTCCAAGGTTGGAACACGGGACCTCACTGTAACAGATGTCACCGATTCGGACACCTAGCCGTCGATTACGAAGTTCTTGAAGGAGGATGTTGGAACGGTGGTAAAACGGGGACACTTCAGTTCAAATTGTCCGGCCAAGAGACAGAACCCAACGGCGCCTCAGCAGGCAGCAACAGCAACATCGTCCAGGGAACCAGGGTCCAACGCCTCGAGCCCAACCACCTGCGCCGCAAAATGGCCAAGACCGTCGCCCTAATTGCCCAAGGCCGCGTCTATGCCATGACTCGAGATGAGACGTTCGCCTCTGATACAGTCGTAACAAGTATACTGCTTTTCAATAATAAACTTGCTCGTGTATTGTTTGATTTAGGCGCTACACATAGTTTTATAGCGGCAGATTTCGTTGATGAACACAAATTCTCCATGGCACCGTTAGGTCTTAACCTTAGCGTTAGCACTCCGTCGAGCACACAAATCCCTGTAAACACTATCTGTAGAGACGGCTGCATATGTATTGGTGGAAGGAAATTGACTCTAGATGCTATAGTTCTGGACCTTAAGGACTACGACATCATTCTGAGGATGGATTGGCTCAGCGCTTGCTCGGCCACCATTGACTGTGCAGGAAAGAAGGTCACCTTCCATCCACCGGGGGAGCCCGAATTCTGCTACTCGTATAGCGAAGCGTTAGTAGCCTGTATGATGATCTCGACAATTTATGCTCGGCAGATGCTACATTCCGGATGCGAAGGCTACTTGGCGTCCGTTCGAGACACGCGACAGGATGGTGCAAATGCGGATCAAACCGACGTTGTAGCAGAATTTCTAGACGTGTTGCCGAATGAGCTACCCAGCATGCCACCCGATCGAAAAATTAAGTTCACTATCGATACCTTCCCCAACACTCGACCAATTTCCAAGGCCCCATACAGAATGGCCCCTGCATAATTAAAAGAACTCAAGGTACAATTACAGGAATTGTTCGACAAATGGTTCATTCGTCCTAGCGTCTCGCCATAGGGTGCGCCTATGCTGTTCGTCAAGAAGAAGGATGGGTCGATGCGGCTCTGCATCGACTACCGAGAATTGAATAAAGCCACCATCCGAAACAAATATCCCATGTCCCGCATTGACGATTTGTTCGATCAGCTCCAATATGCTATGGTGTTTTCGAAGATTGATCTTCGATCGGGTTATCACCAGCTCAAGGTCAAGCCAGAGGATGTGCCGAAGTCTGCCTTCCGCACTCGTTATGGCCACTACAAGTTCTTAGTGATGTCATTCGGCCTGAAAAACGCTCATGCCGTCTTCATGGATCTAATGAATTGGGTGTTCTGTCCGTTCCTCGATAAATTCGTAGTAGTCTTTATAGACGATATCCTCGTCTACTCGAAGGATCGAGCGCAACACACAGAACATTTGCGGACCGTACTCCAGACCCTCCGAGATAATCAGTTGTTTGTGAAGAGGAGCAAATGTGAGTTATGGCTAAACAACGTATCTTTTTTGGGCACATCATCTCTGCTGCAGGCATTTCAGTTGATCCGAAGAAAGTCGAAGCAGTTGTTGATTGGAAACGGCCCGCATCTGTCAGTGAAATTCGAAGGTTCCTCGGTTTGGCGGGATACTATAGACGCTTCGTGAAGAATTTTGCGAAGATCGCATCACCCTTGACTCGTCTCACCCAAAAGGGAGTCGTGTTCGTGTGGTCAAACGACTGTGAAGCTTCGTTCTAGGAGCTAAAACAACGGCTCGTTTCGGCCCCGATACTCGCTCTTCCTGAAGGGACTGAGGGATTTCAAATCTTCAGCGATGCTTCTGGCCAGGGCTTGGGGTGTGTGCTCATGCAGCGGAATAAGGTAATATCTTTTGCTTCCCGACAGTTGAAGCCGCATGAGAAGAACTATCCCACGCACGACCTAGAATTGACGGCAATTGTGTTCGCATTGAAGCTATGGCGTCACTATCTTTATGGTATGGCGTGCAAGATTTATACGGACCACAAGAGCCTCAAGTATCTCTTCACAGAAAGAACTTAATTTGCGGCAGAGGCGATGGCTAGAACTGATTAAGGACTACGACTTGTCGATCGACTATACGTCGGGTAAGGAGAATGTTGTGGCGGACACGCTGAGTCGAAAGTACATAGCTTCACTATCCATCAACAGTCGACTATTGCACGACTTAGAAGGAATTGGCATAGAACTCCGAGTTCGATTTGTGGGCGCGCAGCTGGCACAACTGCGGCTAGAACCGAGCCTATTGGAAAAGATCAAATATGCTCAGAAAGATGACCCATACCTGGAGAAGATGCGGAAGCTGATATCTACAAGCAAGGCATCTGACTTTGCAGAGGACGAGTCGGGAACGTTGCAAGTGAAGGGCAGGCTATGTGTCCCGGATGATCCAAAACTCAGAAAGGAGATAATGTCGGAAGCGCATTATGCAAAATATTTCTTGCATCCTGGCAGCACCAAGATGTATAAGGACCTCTGCATTGTCTTTTGGTGGCATGGCATGAAGAGAGATGTGGCACTCTTCGTGTCACAATGTATGGCCTGTCAGCAGGTTAAAGCTGAGCACTAGCGACCGGGGGGGAGATGCAGAACCTTGCCATTCCAGAATAAAAATGGGATCATATCACTATGGACTTTGTTGTTGGCTTGCCGAAGACGCCGCGGAAGAACGATGTCATCTGGGATATTGTCGATCGATTAACTAAGTCAGCATACTTCATTGCCATTAAAGTTACTTGGAGCATCGATCGTCTTGCCCAGATCTATCTTGATGAAATAGTTCGGCTGCACGGGATTCTAGTATCTATTGTCTCAGATCGGGATGGACGATTTGTGTCACGCTTCTGGTGTAGTCTTCAGTCAGCAATGGGGACCAAGTTGAAGTTTAGCTCAGCATATCATCCTCAGACTGATGGCCAAACAGAGCGGGTGAATTAGATTCTTGAAGACATGTTACGCCTCTATGCAATCGACTTGAAGTCAAGCTGGGACGTTTATCTACCGTATGAAACTTTGTACGGCCGAAAGTGTAGATCACTCAATTGTTGGGATGAAGTCGGGGAGCGGCAGATACTTGGCCCGGAACTGGTAGAGCAGACTGTACAAAAAGTTAAGTTAATAAGAGAGAGACTGAAGATAGCACAAAGTCGGCAAAAGAGCTACGCCGACACTAACCGACGACCCCTTGAATTCCTGGAGGGCAATCACGTGTTTCTGAAAGTCACGCCTATGCGTGGAATCATGAGATTTGGAGCTAAGGAAAAGTTGAGTCCAAGATTTGTCGGTCCTTTCGAGATATTGAAGCAAGTCGCCCCAGTAGGTTACCAGATTGCATTCGCCAGCATTGTCGGACGTACACGATGTCTTCCACGTCTCTCAGTTGCGGAAGTACGTGCACGATCCGAGCCATGTGATAGATTTTGGTCAGCTGAATCTGCAGGCGGACTTATCATATGTAGAAGAGCCCGTGCAAATTTTGGAGCGCAAAGATAAACTGCTTCGAAACCGTGCTGTTCCTCTCGTTCGCGTGCTCTAGAGGAACCATGCGGTCGAAGAGTCGACCCGAGAGCTTGAGTCCGAGATGAGGGAAAAGTTCCCTTCCCTATTTTCCTAGTGGTAGGTTCTTTTCGTAAGTTTCGAGGACGAAACTTTTTCTTAGTTGGTTAGGTGTAGTGCCCCATCCCTACATCGTGTTCCGTTCTCCGTCCACGAGGTGCGCAAGAAAGGAACACTGTATGCTATCGATTCAGTCGGAACCGATTGGTCGGAATCGATCGAATCGGTCGAACGGGAACGATTGAATTAAGATCCTTTTCTCGTTATGGAAAGGCTTCTTCGGAATCAAGTCTCATATTCAGCGGATTGCGCCTCGAGGATTGGCTCTACGGCTGAGTCGGAAGAGACCTCCCGTTGCTCTGCTTTTCATGCCACACTTGCTTTGGCTTTGGTTTTCGTGAATACATTTTTGTGAATGTTTTCGATGGTTTTCATGGCTTACATTTCGAACTTCGCATTTGTATCGAATTCCTTGAATAACACAGCGTTCTAATCAGTGCTTATGCGATTGCAGGTGATCGCGTAGGCAACGTCTAAGCGCAGCCAACCAGTTCCTCGTCTGAAGCAAAGCCTAAGGTGAGTGGCTGACCTCCTTCATCTCGACCCTCTGATTCAAATCAAGAACTCGGAATAACTATATCAATTTAGAGGAATTACTCTGAAAATATAAGTTTCGCACCAAAAAGAGAAAAATAAGGTTCTAAAAAGGAGAGAATTATTTCATGATCTGTGAAATCAAATAAATGAATCGATTATATAATTGTCGCAATGATACCATAAACGTGCCTTAAATAACTTGTTAACTTAGCACGGTCATGGACAACTTGTATACAAGGGCGATTGTTTCTTTGGACGGTATCTCGGAGCCACGGGATCGATCCGGCCTAGGAAGAAACACGATAGTTATGCGGGATTGTACCGGGGGTATTCGGTGCTCCTTCAACGGGGCTCGCTACCCGCGTTGAACGTGCACCGTCTAAACCAAGCTATGTCCGGAATGGCTTTCATGCCAATGACCTCCGCAAATATGCACTAGTTAAACTTATGTTATGCAATATGACAGGGAAGAACATAGTAAGCTTTATGTTGCACGACACGCTCAGCCGTGGGTAAGTTTTAGCGTGTAATCTCTCCTTATTTATGTTTCGTCAAACTGCTTACATGAAACTGACCAGGATGGCTAGAAAGATCACTAAAATAAGTTGCATGTTTTATCAAATTCTTGAACCAAATGAGAGCATGGAAAATAATTAGCCACTCGCTAGTACATGTTGATTGTACTGATCCTCGCTCTCCACAGGTGCTATAAATCAGGAGGAGCGTGCCGCGTGACTAAACGAACGCTCGTGTTTTTAAAGCTTCGTCCGTGCGCACGAAGCCTTACCCAACCTCTTTTGAAGACTCCGCAACTGTCCAAGCTGAGATGTCTCAACTCTCCCATATCCAAGGTGTTTGCATACTTTGGTTGTATAAAGGAGGTGTGATGTATGAAATGGCTATCTCATCGACGTTCATTTTGTAATGGAGTCAGTTTGTAGCCCGTGCGACACCTTTTTATCGAGTCTGTAATATGATGTTCATTATCAATAAAGCTCAAGTTTCTTCTATATAAGTGTTCAATTTACTCTGCACACTCTCTTGTTGTTGTGTTTCGGATCACCTTATGACTATGTCTTGTGATCGCAATTTAGGTTCGCACGGCATCACGCCCGGGAGACGACTATCGATTCTACGGAATCGGAGCGTGACACAATATACAGTCAATTGGCACTTTTCTATACATATAGGCGGCTGCCTGCCAACGAACTTATGAGGTGGTCTAGCTCCTAAGCACCTAGGAGGTTGCTTGTGGCAACAAGGTAGAGACTTGAGATCAATGTCAAAGTTAGAAACCAAATGACCCGTCATTAGTTTACCGAAGCTTAAATCTTACCTACAACAAACATGTGCAATATGAATAAACAATAAAAGGCATCCCACAGACACAAGGCTGCCGGTAATGTAGGGTATGAGGAGAGTCGAGATAACCAGCCTTATACCCAAACTATGGAGAGGTGGTTGTCCCGCAATACCACACCATAATCATTATCATTCAAGCCTTCTCCCATGTTTATAGGTTCGGCAAAGCTCCGTAAAAGAATTAGCAAACGTTTTATGAGAGATTGTAGACCTAACGTCAACCTTTGATGTTGTTGAGTTCCTAGAAAAGGTAGCTAAGCCTACGAGCATGAGGGGTGAGGATCACGCAATAAAACCTAGATAGCTAGTTGGCTAGTAGGTAGACATATCCTTTTTATTACAATAATGCTAACTTTACTACCAAATTTTTACAACTCCCTTACAACCCACACCTCTCCCTGCTAACATGGTCCCCCCCCCCCCCCCCCCCCCTCCCCCCTCCCCAAGCAATGGATGCCACGTAGGCGATTGTAAAGCTTGCAACCAATAATGGTTGTAAGCATAGCATTTCCCTTTTGATTATGTAGTTTAAGCTCATGCAACCAAGAAGAACCCTCCAAGTTCCCCTAGACTATAAGGGAGTGTTTGAGAACGGAGGTAGAAAAGAAAATTGGGGGTTTGTGGAGTTAGGTTTCCACAATCCAAATAACTTAATTGTGGTGCCTTTAAGAGAGTGTTTGGAGTTAGACAAAAGGTTGATGTGTAACTCCAAAACACTAACCAAACGGGAGTTAGCAAAACTCTAATCTGATGGTATTTTTTGGAAACTTCATTCGGAACTCCATTTCCTTCTCTTCTGTAGAAAATCCCAATAGTTCCTCCAAACTCCCATATGCCCCTAACTTACATTAAACTCTGGTTTTTTCAATGGAGTTTCATTTTTTTTCAAACCCCGGTTTTAAAATTCCAAAATAAACCGAAGTCCAATTTAGCAAACCTTGTTCCCAAACGAGCCCTAAAGAATCTCGCTGCGGAGGAAAGATGATAAAATATACACAACCAATTATTCTTAAAAAAAACTATACACAACAAATACAAATTTTTATAATTATATAATGAAATTATAGTTAATAGGATGGAATCAAAAGTAGTAACAGAAAGTATCAAAAGACCATAGAACAGGAAAGATCAAGAAAAGATAGTTCGATGGGCAAGAGATGTTACCAGTTAAATATAAAGGCACAGAATGTGTTAAGAAACCGCCAGCAGCAACCACCCAACGACTATGGAGGCGGAGAAGCATCAGTCGAGCACTATCTGGAGTGTCATAACTTGCTCCATTAGCATTCTTAACAGGTGCAAATTCCTCCTCCCGTAAGACCTTTTGATTTGGATTCAAACATGCATTAATGCTAAATGAACTAAATGAATTATTTCATGGTTAATACTTAATATTCTCTAAAATCCTTCTAAAACAAAATTATTCGAAATATAATACAACAACAAAATGGGAAGAAGACATGATACATTACTGGAAATTGAAATTAGTACAACTAGGGTAATTGGGTGTATGACAAACGGACCTCAAAAAGTGCCATCGAAGGAGCGTATGCAAAAGCATCAAATATAAACTGCTCTAGCTTTAAGCCCATCATGCAACCATGTATAGAAGGGATTTTCTTTTCAGCTAGATGATAACTGCATTCAAATTCTGTCGGTCAGACAAAAGGTGCAAACTGAAGTCATATTCTGTAGCTATACAAGTATCTGAGTCATTTAAAACATGTTAACAACTTAATGATTTATTACACTATGTAAAGCAGAAACTAAAGTGTGAATTTCAAATATATAGTTCAGATAAAACTTCTGAATTTAATTTAAAAAATCTATATCTTGGAAGTTGGCAGTTGTATATTTCCGAGTCACGGTATCTGTGTTACATGGATATTGTTATGGCAATATGATGCAGACACAGGAATATGGCATTGTCTGTGTATGTGAGTAGAGAGAGAGAGAGAGAGAGAGAAATCATATGCCTATAGTACCAAACCACATATAGGATTTGAACTCAAATCCTTATTTTGCAAATTACGTCTTGCACGTAAAAATACCATCTATCATGATCTTAGTAATTCGAAAAATCTAAAAGCATGTAAAAAATGGTTTTGAATTCTTTTCACTAATCAATTGTCGAGTGTTTTAAAAAGCTTGAGGTGCACGCCTAGGTGCGAGCTCACACTTGTGCCTCATTTTATATAAAGCGAGGTTCTTTCATCTAGGTGATCCTGAGTGTCTCGTGTGCCTCACGTCTACTTTTGAGACGCACTTGAGCGCACGAGGTCATTAATCTAGTTTTTTTGTTTATTCTATATTTTTAATATGTTTCAGTATTTTAGGTGTACATTCAACTATCTAATTTTGTATTAAAAGGTTTTCTACTGTTACTTTTGATATTGTCTAGTCAATCAAAAATATACAGGTTGAAAATATTGTCACCAAACAAGGATAGAAAAACTACCAAATGTATTATGTCAATCAACTAATTCTTCTAGTATAACTAATACATTTGTATTGGATGATGATGACGAAGGATACAAAATATTTCATATTGTTAGCGCGAGATATGGATGATGATTTTAGGGTTTTGTCAATTTCCTATTATTATGAAATTACGATAGTTTTTTTGAGTTATGAGGATAGTTAGCCGTTAGTGTTATCTTTATAATATTATCTACTCCACTGTTAATATATTTAAAAATTCAAAGAATGTGTACCGCTTCGTTGAAGCTCATGCCTAGTAGTGTGCTTCGCGTCTAGGCTCCAAAGGACCCTAGCGTCTTGAGTGTGCCTCAGGTTTTTCAACATTAATTTTGTCTAAAGTTTAGACCAACAATGTAGGACACTCCAAATCCCCTACAATTTGGGATCCTGAAACTTGTAACATTCAGATCTTGATCAAATGTTTGAAAACTCATTATGCACTTGTTGAATATTGTTATGATTTTATTGATAGTCTCTTGGCTATATATAGCTTTACAATCCTCCTCATTACATTAAACCCTCTGTGGAATATCCTGTGGCATATTCTGACATACCAAATATATACAGGATATTCCAATATACTTATTCTCTAATAAGAAATATACCAATACACTTATTCTAATACCAAATATACAAATCCCCTCTAAGATGGGCGAAAGATATTCACTAAGTCCATCTTGTGACATCCTCTAATCATGTCATGAGCTAAGTCCCTTGGTCAGTCCGTATGCTACCTGATTCTAGGTTGGAACGTGGCCTAGCTCCAGTAGTCCACGATCCAACTTCTCCTTGATGAAGAACATATCGATCTCGATGTTTGGTCCTGTCATGTTGTACTGGATTGTTGGCGATACTAATAGCTGACTGGTTGTCACACAACAGCTTCATCTCGGCTCCCTTGATCCAGCTTCAACTCCACCAGCATATTCTTCAACCATACAGTTCTGCAACTCCAAGGCCATAGCTCTGTACTCTGCTTCAGCTGTCGATTGGCTACCACTGACTGTTCCTTACTCCTCCAAGAGACCAAGTGTCTCCTACAAATATGCAGATCCCGATGTGACCTCATGTCATCAGCACAGCACAGTTAGTCCAGTTAGAATCACAGTAGCCCTCGAGCCCACGTGATTATCTTTCTGAATATCAGTCCCTTTCCGGGGGCACCTTCAAGTATCTCAGAATCTGGTCACTGCGTCCATATACCCTTCCGTGGGTTATGCATGTAGCGGCTCACACACTTACTGCAAAGCGATATCAGGACGGATATGGCTTAAATAGATCAACTTGTCTACCAGTCTCTGGTATCTACCCCGGTCACTGGTTCCCCGCCTCAACATCCAGCTTGACCTCTGATCTATCGGCGTCGCTGCGGATTTGCATCCCAACATCCATGTCTCTGTAATAAGGTCCAGTAAATACTTTCTCTGAGAAAAAACAACCCCCTCTGCTTCTCGAGCAATATCAATTCCAAGAAATACCGAAGAAGGCCAAGGTCCTTCACCTCGAATTCCTGCCAAGACTTCCCCTTGAGTCGGACGATCTCCTGCTCATCATCTCATGTGATAATCATATAGTCCACATACACCGCAAGCATGGTGATATAGCCTCCACTCCGAGAAAACACAGTATGATCAGCAATTGATCGCCGATATTCTATTCCTATCATCGTCCTCCTGGATCTGTCAAACCACCTCGGGGACTGCTTCAGTCCATAGAGGGACTTCTTCAACCTGCAGATCTTGTCCACTGTCTGATTGGTGTCGAATCCTGTGGTGGTATCTCCATGTACACCTCCTCCACTAGATCTCATGAAGAAACGCATTTCTCACATCCAGTTAGTGTAGCTTCCATCCCCATTCGCTGTCAGAGAAATCAGGGTCCTGACACAGCTCATTTGCCACTGGTGCAAAGCTCTCATCATAGTCAATGTCATACGTCTGACTGTATCCTTTTGCACCAGTCAAGCTATGTAGCGCTCAACCTGCCCATCTGGGTTCTGCTTCACATTAAAGACCCACTTGCATCCGACTGCTTCTTTCCCTTCTGACAATTTTACTAGCTCCCAAGTGTAATTCTTCTCAAGAGCCCCCAACTCCTCGTGCATCGCCGCTTTTCCACTTTCGATCGTTCTTGACAACCTGTCAATTGTTAGGTACAGTAATACTATCCAAAGAACTCAATGAATGTTTCATGAGAAGATGGGATACGATCATATGAAATAAACTGAGCAAGGTCCCAACCATATCTATCAGGAGAATTTTTCGTATTGCTGCGAGTGGTACTCCGTGATAATGGTGTGGGAGGAGTAGGAGTGGGAGGAGTAGGAAGAATGATATCACCTGAAGGAAAATCTGGGTGGTGTAGGTGTCTAGGAGTCGAGATGGACGCAGGAAGGAATTGGCACTGGCACTGTAGGTACTAGTCTTGCAGTTTGCTTTCCTCTCATGCTGTAGGTAAGTATCTCCCCCTGAGCGTGGGCCTACACACCTCTCCATCTCCTCCTCCTGTTCCTTCACCTTCATATTCTTCCTCAACCGCGCATCCATGCCATACTCCTAAATCGGTCATCGGGCTTTCACCAATCTCCCCTCTCGCCTCATACTCGCAGTATCAGGTGAGTTGTTTGAGATTCCCTCAGGGCGGTAGTAGGCTCATGCTCATGAAGTGAACTTCATGCTCACAAACTTCTTCTTCTATACTGTGCTCCAACACACATACCCCTTCTGAGTCGCCGAGTAGCCCACGAAGATACACTTGACTGTTATAGGATCAAGTTTTTCCAACTGACGGTCTGTTGTCCTTCATAAACACATGCAGCCAAACCTTCAGTGGCAGTATCACACTATATTTCCTTGCAATATTCACATGGAGACTTCCATTCCAGTACCTTCGAAGAATCATGTGGATTAGTTGAGTTGCTGTTAACACTGCATGTCCCCACAATTCTGCAGGACATCATATCGATCATCATACTTCTTGCCACCTCCAGAGGTGTCTGTTCTTCCTTTCTGCTACTCTATTTTGTGCTAGTCATGTATGCACAGGTAGTCTGATACTGTATCCCTTGGGCTGAC